>CM076574.1:360551561-361014061 GCA_034641835.2 Pinus albicaulis | reverse complement strand
TGATCTTAATTTTCTTGCCGCATAGTTTCTCTACTTCAGCCTTAAAGATCTTAAAGGCATATAATGCTTCGCTCTTTCTTGAAGCATGTAGAGATACATATATCGTGAGTAATCATCTATAAAAGAGATGAAGTATCTCTGACCATGTGAGTCCATGTTTGGACTACATATATCAGTATGTGTGATCTCTAATATGTCTGAACTCCTATTGGCACCTTTCTTTGACTTGTTGGTCTGCTTTCCCTTATGCAGTCCACACAAGTCTCAAAATCAGTAAAATCCAAAGTATTAAGTACCCCTTCATTTACCAATATTTTAATTCTTTCTATGGAGATATGACCTAGTCTCCGGTGCCATAATTTAGAGGAATTTGCATCAATAACACATCTCTTAATACCAGTGTGAACATGCATTGAATCATAAGTGACATTGTTTTGTAAATTAATGCAGTAAAGACCATTAGACAAAATACCATTCCCAACATAATCAGATTTATAAAATAAACTGAAGGATGTTTCTGAAAAGTTGAAGGAATATCCAAAAGGTACAAGCCTTGAAACTGAAATCAAGTTTCTAGAAAAACTTGGTACATAAAAGGTCTTTTCTAATTCTAAAACAAAGCCACTACTTAAAGTTAAATAGCATGTTCCTATAGCTTCCACATGTGAGCCCATCTTATTTCCTCATAAGATGCTTTGCTCACTTCCCACTAGCTTCCTTAGGTTTTTCAAACCCTACAAGGAATTCGAAATGTGAATTGTTGATCCAGAATCAATCCACCAGGTGTTAATATTGACATTAACCATATTAGATTCATAACAAACAAATGAGATTGGATTACCTTTGTCTGCAAGCCATTTCTGAAATTTGTTGCATTCCTTCTTCATGTGTCCCTTCTTTTTACGGAATAAACACTTGGAATCCTTTTGTATATCGGCTTGGGGAGGCATTTTACCTTTCCCTTTCCGATTGGCTTGAGATTTTCCCTTTCCTCGCATTGTCAGCATTGCACTTTCTCCCATTTCCATCACCAGACTCTCTTCCTCTTGAACACACATGGTCATAAGTTCATTAATTGACCATTTATCCTTATGTGTGTTGTATGAGATTTTGAAGGGTCTGTATTGGTGTGGAAGGGTGTTCAGGATGTAGTGCACCAGGAAAGACTTTGATATTTCAACCTCGAGTTTCTTCAATTGAGCCGCAGTGTCCCTAATTTGCATGATGTGCTCGCACACACCTTTTACACTGGTGAGCCTTAGGGATGAGAACTTCATAATTAGGGTGCTTGCTAATGCCTTGTCTGAAGTGACGAATTGATCATCAATGGATTTCAGCAAATCTCGGACCTTTTCATGTTGTTCAACGGAACCATGAATACCAGCTGAAATTTTAGTCTTAATGAACATCACGCTTAGACGATTAGAACGTTCCCATCGTTCATAAAGCGTGATGTCCACTTTAGTGCTGGTATTATTGAGTGCCAGTGGTTTGTCTTTCCTAATAGCATAGTCTATGTCCATCCACCCCAAATGAAGGAGAACTCTCTCCTTCCCAAAATTATAGTTATCTCCCTTAAGTTCAGGGATATCAGTATGGATTTCAGAGAAATTTGCAGGTTGTACAACTGCATAAAATTAAAAATCACATGCTTATGTTAAAATTGAGGCATAAATAAAATTGCATGCTTTACCAATGTAAATCATGCTTTAAAATTGAATCTAATGACATAAAAATTCTCTGTGGACTAAATTTTTAATTCAAGTAGATTCAATTATTCTTTTGAACTTTATGATAAAACTATTAATTCATAACTCCTGTGGGTAAGTTATGAATATTTTATCCTAATTAATTACTTAAATATAACAAAAATTCCTGTGGGATAAAATTTATTATATTTAATATAATTAATTAAAATTAATGTCAAAATATTCTTTATGTGATCCTAATCAATCATAATATATAAATTTATTTAATTAGATATGTTGTGGCTATTCTCTAATCAATTAAAATTATATGGATCACTAGAAATTATTTTCATAAAATCAACTGGTAATTTGCATGAATAAAACTAAAATATTCATGCATAACATTTAACCATAGGTCTCGTATACTCATTCATAATAACATGTTTTAATTAAAGCTTAAATAATTAAATTCATGCAAACTAAATAAGAGCATATTTTACAAATTGCATATAATTAAACTAAATAAATATTATATGAAAAAAATTGAGCAGACATATTTCCAAATAAATGTTTTAATTCAGAAAATTTTAAAAAATAAAACATTTAGCCAAACTATGTCTATAATTACCAAGGCAAAGATAAACTTGCTCTGATACCAAATGTTAGCTAAATAACTAAATAACGATTCTTTAATGCAGAATAAAAACTTAAAAGAATTGAAAAGTAAAAACTTTAAAAATGCCCAGTAAAAGCATACCTCCAGCCATTGATGCTACTCACACTGTAAATTTTAGCTCAAACCCGTGTACAACCTCCAAAATATAAGTGAATAAATCTGATTTTCTCACCCAGAACTACAATGGCCAAAGAAATTCGAAATCCAAACCACATGTGTTGTCGAAAGTCCTCTTTCACCAATTATCAAATCAATGATAAGTCACAAGCAGACCAAGCTCAACACACAAATTCAAGCAGAGGAAAGAATGCATGCAAGGGCCCTTAATACATAATATCCTTGATGTTTACAGAGGTTTATCGTGATGGCCAGCACAGGTAAAGAATACTCGTTCCTTACAGTTTTGAACAGGGCCTTCCAATGCAGACGCTGGAAACCTTACTAAAAATAAAATCTAAAGAGGGAAAACCCGGATGACCCTTTGTAGTCCTCTGGCTTAAGAATAATCACACAATAAAAAGTAAGAAAAATGATACCGGAAATCTGAAGGTACTTCCAAGCTCTGCTCACTCATAGCTAGATGATGTAAAAACTGAAGGGGTTTGAGTTAGTGAGCTTGGGGACCAAACAGAAGAGTTTATAGCCAAACTTCCATCAAGATTCTATTGGCTATGTGTCAAATTTTCCACTGATGATGGTAGATAACTGCAGTGGTAGTAATGGACCACTTCAGAAGCTCCCAACAATAAATTAATTTACTACAATTAATTTCCGTAATTTCAGGAAATAATTGCGGTTGGTTTCCATAGTCTAAGGAAAGGACTGCAGTAGTTTCAGAAATCAAGGGAGTAGTTCCTGAAATCAAGTAGTGGGAGAGGTAGCATGATACTTTGTTGACGAACACTCACTTGGACTCTGAATCAAAGTTTCCTTGTAAGCTATTCTTTTTCCAAAATGAAACTTCAAAAAAGGTCCCCTACTGACATCGATCACTACTGTTGGGAGGACCATACTTCACATCACTACTGAATTACCCATTCATATAAATGTCTCAATCATCAAATCTAAATGCACATTTTAAAATAGCTCTGCATAATCCTTTTACAAAAATTGGGCATTGGAAGAATCAAAGAATTTTCCCAAACAATCCATAGTTTTTAAAATCTTACCACATGGAAGTCAATCGTAGATAGCTAGAGTTATCCAATGAATCTTTCATTGTTATCAAACTTCTAGTAAAAGAATTTCCCAAAACTAGGCGAACAACATCCTGAGATGAATGATCCTGCAAAAACTTAGCCACAAATTCCTTAAAAATTGCCACCATTGGATTGACAATGAGTTGCAGTAAATATCAAACCATGTAGCATATTCTCCCATACATTTCCCACCATCTTTGTCTCTCTCACCGAAAGTTCCAATTCATGCTCTGCTTTACACAACACCTTAGAATATAGGGAAGAAATAACATGATAGAGAACTGTAAGAAAAGCCTTGAAAAGACAACATCCTTACCAACTAAATATGACGGAGGAATTATATCATCCTTATGTACAATTTCAATGTCCAAAAGTTTCCCTGTACTATATCTCCTCGTCATTTTCCCCTTGTTTTCTTGTTCTAGTGATTTCTGAGCCAATCGCGATTGTCTCCTAAAAGCACTACAAATGTCGCTTTGTTCAAAATTCCCTCTCAAAGACCAAACTATAAAATAAGTGGTTTTAAGTTTTGATGTAAAAGCTACTTATTTTTGTCTTGAAATCCGGCATTAAAGACTAAGACCAAACTATAAAATAAGTGGTTTCAAGTTTTGATGTAAAAGCTACTTATTTTAGTCTTGAAATCAGGCATTAAAGACTAAGAACAAAATATAAAATAAGTGGTTTTAAGTTTTGATGTAAAAGCTACTTATTTTTGTATTGAAATCCAGCATTAAAGACTATAAGTGAAAGAAGAAATATGAAGCAGAGTTCTTCATTAGACTACCAAAATATGGGAACTTATGCTTCCATTTAAAAGAAGAACTATAAACCCCACATAACACCCCATTGATTTTGTCTCATGGTTGGACTTTACTTGAAGAAACCTTGAAAATCCTGGTCTTGTATAATTTGGCTACAACCCCAAGGAAAAATTTTCATGTCTATTTAGTTTTTGAGCAAGCAAATTATATGTGTGTGTGTGTGTGTTTTTCAGTGAGTTGCATTATAAAGATCACAGTGATTTATGTTGGGACTAAGCATGTTTTTCATTGTGTTCAGGATTATAAAATCAAGGACAATGTTCCTCCAAGGGAGAGGGGTTTGTGATAGTCCCTTTGGAACCATTCCCCTCTTACAAATAATTTTAAAATTTTCAAGTATTTTGATTATAAACTAAAAGGCCTAAGAATTGGGACACAAATTCCAGAGTTTGAGGAAGCAAACTGCTTAGGATTTTAAGGAGCCTTGCCTAGTTTCAATACAATCGTTGAAGGGTTGGCAGGTGTGCCTTAGAAGGTTTTGTGTTATAAATTAATTAAGTAGGAAAAAATGATAACAAATGCCATGCATGTCTTCGATAATTCCACAAGGCAGAGAGGACTAAACTTAAGACAAATGGATTTCACTCAAACAGGGGAAAATTGAAGTCAACCGACAAGAGAGTGACAAGGAATTGACACAACAACATCTGAATCACCCCTCATAAAATACAACCACTGTGGTCGCGAAGGAAGTAAGGGGCAAGAGAGAATTTATACCCACACAACAAAAAATAGTTGCAACTATGTAATGGGGACGATTATCACACTCCACACAAGGGGAGACAAGGATTTCTCTCAAGGAATGACACCCCATGCAAAAGAAATAAGAGATTCATTCTTGAAGAAGGCATTCATAGGTAGGGAAGGGATAACAACAAAGAGAATGCCAAATAAAAGAGAAAGAAGCTTAGGGAAAACAAGAAAAATGAAGGAAAAGCCTCGGGGGGAGGTTCGTAGAAGCATTGGTTGTGTTGTAAAGGAGGAAAGAAAACATAACGTAGGAAGAAAAAACATATAGCTTTATGTTTATACCAAAAGGAAAGTACCAGAGAAAAAATTCAGTTGAGAATTGGGAGGTGAAAGAATATTTTCTAGGTGGGGACAATACTCTCTGGATTCCCTGTAAGACTGGAGGGTGGAGATGGATTTCTCTAGATTCCTTTGAAAATTTTGGTGGACACATGTTCCTTGGATTCCTTATAAGGAAATTTCTTCACCCCGCACCCCCCCCCCCTTCTTGTTTTATGGTTCATATAGTGGGTTATGGATTCCCAATATTGGGTGGAACCATTGTGTGAAAAAATTTGTTGTGGGTGGAGGTGATAAGCCTCTTGATTCCCACATTTGGTTTTGGGTGGAGGTGTGCCTCTAGATTCCCTACTTTGGAATGTAATGATAGAGCCACATGTTCTTATTGAAGTAGTTGAAGGGTAGAGGTGGTGTACTTCTGGATTCCCTAGTGATGTATTGACTACAAGAAGTAGTTGGTGGGTGGTCCTCTAGAGTACCTATTTCAGTTGATTTGGTTGATACCTTAAGCAACGATCCTCAAGCTATGTAATCTGGGTTGGGAGTGACTACTGCAAAAAAAATGGGATATATTTTGTAACATTGGGTGGAGAGTTGCAGACCCAATCTCAGTTGCCTAGATACATTTATCAAAGATGAGTGGTTGCTAATGTATCTTAAGTCTTGAATGCTTTATTTTTGTTTATTTAATTATTTTATTATGGCTTATAATTTCGAGTAATGTGGTGTTCCTACTTGAATGAGCATTATTGTTAAAAGGCATGGATATGGAATGGTTTCAGTTCTTGTGTTGGCCCAGGTCCTATACTGATATGTATTGAATGTGCTGGTTCAATGTGTATGCCATGAAATGTGATATTTTATGCCTAATTGAGGAAGGATGCATTCATAAATGTAGTTCATGAGTAAATGGAAGGGTTTCTTCAAAAAAAAAAAAAATTAAATTGATGTTCATTATTGGTTGAGAGACATATATCTTTTGGTGCTATTAAGGACTTGAAATTTGTCTAATGGGTCACAATAACAATAAACGAGCATGTATTTGTGTATGAGTTATGAAACTGGAAAGAATTGGTTATTTCACTCTATTTTAAATATTACTAAGATCAGGAGGAACAAATTGAGATCTCTCTCTCTCTCTCTCTCTCTCTCTCTCTCTCTCTCTCTCTCTCTATGTGTGTGTGTTTGTGTAGATATTTTATGGGCAAGACCAAGCCTTGTTGAAAGCTTAAGAGAAATATCTCTCTCTCTATGTGTGTGTTTGTGTGTGTGTGTGTAGATATTTTATGGGCAAGACCAAGCCTTGTTGAAAGCTTAAGAGAAATACATGAAAGCATAAATCAATCTCTCTCTCTCTCTCTCTCTCTCTCTCTCTCTCTATGTGTGTGTGTGATTGTGTGTGGGCAAGACCAAGCCTTGTTGAAAGCTTAAGAGAAATACATGAAAGGATAAAGCTGAGGAGTTACACATTATGCGTTGGAGGCCTAGGCAAAGGCTCCTTATAAATTTATTAACATTTAAGCGTTGAGATGAGCATTTTTTACACAAGATTTTATGTTGCAAGGCCGAGTATTAGAACCATGAGATGTGTGAAGACATCGTGCATAAGCACCAAGCCTTGTTGAAAGCTTAAGAGAAATACATGAAAGGATAAATCAATCTCTCTCTCTCTCTCTCTCTCTCTCTCTCTCTCTCTCTCTCTCTCTCTATGTGTGTGATTGTGTGTGGGCAAGATCAAGCCTTGTTGAAAGCTTAATAGAAATACATGAAAGGATAAAGCTGAGGAGTTACACATTATGCGTTGGAGGCCTAGGCAAAGGCTCCTTATAAATGTATTAAAAGTTAAGCGTTGAGATGAGCATTTTTTACACAAGATTTTATGTTGCAAGGCCGAGTGTTAGAACCATGAGATGTGTGAAGACATCGTGCATAAGCACCATATGGATATGGGCCACAACCAAGGGAAAAAGTGGCGAGATCAAAACCATCAAATGACGCAAATTTCAGAATCGTCAATGTGTCCTAAAAATTTATCCCCAAAGATTGTGAAGGTAGCCCCAAAGTAAAATCTTAGGATTTTGTCCCTGGGGTGACATAGTAGTGGGGCCAAAACTCAAATATGCCTTGTGCACATCGATAGAGGATTTCCCCAGTCACATGTATCAGGAAGACTGGAAAAGGTATGGGATGAAGGTTACATGGGGACCCAATCCACATGTAGAAACTAGCAGAGGTTGATGTCACCCTAACACTTAGGTATGGTGACGTTACCCTAGACTCCAGACCCCAGAGGTTTCGAATGGAGCAGGGTAGAATTTGTTGGGGTTTTATCTCTGGGTTGAATTGGAACGATGCCCACTGGTATAGGTAGAAAAGAGTGGGACCACATGATTGGAGGAGCCATATTGAAGTGTTGGTCAACATGGAAATATCCATGTAATCTTGGAAGGGTCATCCCCAGAAGGAACAATGAGGGGCGACAAGAGTTAAGTCTAGGGAGAGTGTTGCCAATACGATGTAGCTTTCGATGGGCCACACTCACAATACCTCCCTTATAATGCATGTATGTATTGATTGGGTTGTGCTCGCTATATAATGGGTATTATGTGGCTAGATGAAAAAGTCAATAGCTACAATAATAATTCCATGTGGTAGTGAGAAGCCAACTAATATTTCTACATGGGCACCACGCTGGTACCACGTGGCAAGTTGGTGAGGTGGCATTAATTAAATGACCAATATTTGGATGGCTATATATTTGGATCCAGGAGTCAGATTAGAGAAAAAATTATATCATCATAATCATCTCGATAAGACAAACACGATGATATCATTTGTTTTGAGTTTCTTGAGAGTAAAAGAAAGTGAAAATTTTGGACCCCATTTCCATAGTTGTACCATGGAGATCGGGTCATCTTAGTAACTGCTACTTACTAGCCTTATTTGGGGCTAAGGATAGTAGGGGGTATGTTACACAACCCATATTAGTTTGTTGTAATCATCAATAATCAACATAAAATATAACTTAAATTAGGTGTATGTGTTCTTGAAGGACCACATAAGTCCATATAAACCAACTATAATGACTTGGTGAACAAGTTTTCTTTAGCTTTGAAAGGCACACAAATTTGTTTCCCTATCTAACATGATTTACAAATTGTATTTTCTAGCTTAGAAATTTTTGGCAAGTCCCTAATAACATTTTTTTTTCTCTCATTTTTACTATGTGATAGAAATTTAAATGACCCAATATTCTATTGCATAACCAACTCTCATCAAATTTACTTAGACAAAATTTCTCATTATTTTCATTTAAAACATGAAACATTATTGTATGTTCTAATAAATTTAGTAAAAAATTCACATGTGTCTGCTGATTTAATTTCAGACCCTTTAAAATGAAAGAGAACATCATATCCTTGAGCACACATTTGAGAAAAAATTGCCAAATTTTGTTTCAAACCTTCAACAAATAATAAAACATTTTTAGCTTTACCTCTTCCATTTACCAGAATTACAATGCCTTTTCCCATGATTTTACCTCGATTATCATTTCCAAATGTGACATTTCCTTTGATGTCTTCTTTTACTGATAGAAATTTTCTTGTATCACTTGTCATTTTCTTAGAACACCCAATGTCTACATACCAATGGTTGCCCTGATTTTTTGCATACAAAATAGTGCCACATTTTCACTGTTTTGTTCCTTTTTCTGTTGCCATACCTTGGGATTTTTTTTCTTTCTTGTTCTTAGGAGCTGGTCTAAATCTTTTGATTTTGCATTCAAATACTGTTTGGAAGTATAAATACTATATTTAAACCCACATTTAAATTGTCAATCTGGGGTCCTAAGACTTAGAGACGTAGCACAATATATGCCAGAATATGGCCTCGAGGATTTGTAAAATCAAAACCCTAAAAACAATTCAAATATACTGCAAATATTGAAAGCATGAAA
This sequence comes from Pinus albicaulis, assembly GCA_034641835.2. Lineage (NCBI taxonomy): Eukaryota > Viridiplantae > Streptophyta > Pinopsida > Pinales > Pinaceae > Pinus > Pinus albicaulis. Next base: position 361,004,687 of record CM076574.1, on the reverse strand, counting down.
CAATTCCAAAACCCTAAAGACTACATCTACACTGCAAATATGAAAAGAATGAAATAAATTCACTTTCAACTATTTTAAAAACTATACTTAAAATGCTTCTTTCGTATGATGCTCCAGAGGAATTGCAATGTTTAATTTATAATTTTAAATCATTAATCGAGGATATCTTTAAGTTACTTGACACTCTACTTATGTTAAAAATGTATTCAAACTAACCTTGGTATTTAAATAAATGTTGTTGTCTTACAATTCCAAGATCAATTCATATGTAAATGCCCAATAATATGAAGAATGAATTAACTGAAAACCTTGTTGATCTCATACCATTATTATCCCCGTCTATACTCCCTGCAACTCGAAATATGTTTCATTATAAAATAAATCGAACAGGGCAATAGTAAAAATGAGAAAAGAAGCACTTGTTAGCTCTACTCTATTTTTAATCTAATTTCTTTCAACATAAATAAATTCTAAAATAGCAATGGCATTAAATTCATCAAACCTATGCAATTAAATATCGAAACTTAAAGGAAATCTATGAAATGGAATTGCAATGTTCAATTTAAGGAAATTAATTTTGTTGATCGAAGATATTCAAAGAGTTTTGCTGGACATTTTTGTGAACTTGGATTGAAAGTCTCATCATGCTAATTCTAGCATTATTATAATGACGAATATTTAAAATTACAGGATTAAAAATGCTTATGAATGCCCAAATAATTTTAATTAATTAAATCATAATTCAATGGTCATATCATAATTATTATCTCCAGTATAAATCCCTGCAATTGAAAATCTATTTCGTTAGATAATGAATTGAACACAAAAAATAGTGAAAATGAGAAACAAAAATAAAAGAAGTGATTGCTAACTAAATAAACTCATAAATAAATTGCTAAATTCATGAATCAAACCTGCATAATTAAATTTCAAAACATAAAGGAGATCTATAGAATGAAATTGCAGAATCATAATTTAAATCACTCACGTATGAAATCAAATTCAGTAAAATAAATCACAGCAAAAAGAAATAAAATGTAGTGAAATAAATAAATCCTAAGTAATTTAGCTACGAGTTGGCTGATGGGCTCGATCACCTAGCTCGATCTTCCTAGAAAGAAACTACATTAGTACATCATTTCAGAAATTCAAAGCAACATGTAAATGTAAATTAAATGGGGATTCATATTGCTACAGGAATCGAATTACACAAATACTCAATCAAATCAAATGATACAAATGCTAAAATGTTGGGCTCCAGTCCATAATCGAGCGTTCTTCTCCAATCCCCAGCCTACTTCCTTCGTTAATGTACCCCCAATGCACAACAATCTCTATTATATAGCATCAAAATTTCTCCTAATTAACTAGATTGATTGTTACATGGCATATACATTTAGGATTTATCTTGTTAATACAAATTAGTTAAGATCGCAACGAGAAGATTTATTTCCCATTGAGTTGGTGCGAATCTGGCTTTTGGAAATAAATCTGACTCCATCATATTGTTGGCAGAGGAAACACGTAGTTGGCAAGCTTCGATGGTTTGATTTTCTTAAACACTTGCGCAGAATGGATATGGCACTCCTTTTCCATCGATATAACAACAACTATGTATTGCTTCCTATGGCCGCAGAGAAAATTGTGCACCTGTACATATTCTTGGGCAGTGTTGACACAGACACCCACTGTGCCCTCCTCTGTCAAATTCGTTCCATTTTCTTCAAGAGTCAACATCTTATTGTTGTTGCTACCTCTGACTCCAGTGCACAAACTCTGATAAGACTGTGACTGAAGATAAAGTATCGGTTCTCCCATACAAGAAGTTTTGATGCCTTTGTAATGTCCGGTTTCCTCTTGCATGGATCATCTGGAGTGTTTTCAACCATCTTTGCAATTGATGATGTTTTAATAAGCTCCTTCACAGCTTCAACAAGTCCCGACATTGTAAACTCTCCAATATTAATAAGCACAGTATTATCCCCTTCCATTAGCCAAATTAAACCATCAACCGTATCAGAAACATAGCGGAAGCTCGAGTTTGTGTTCCTAGGGCTTGGACTGTCATTGATTCACCTCTAAGGGCCTGAGAAATAAAATTTCTGACAAAACGACCATCATCAATGTTCATTTATGGCCCATAAGTATTACATATTTGAGGAATACGGATCTCTAACCCATGTTGCCTATGGTAGTCAAACATTAGAGTCTCTGTGACACGTTTTCCCTCATCATAACAACTTCTTACACCAATTGGGTTGACATTGCCCCAATATTCTTCCTTTTGAGGATGTTCAAGGGGATCACCATATACTGCAGATGTTGATGTTAGTAGAATCCTTGCTCCAACTCTCTTAGTAAGTCCCAACATGTTCAATGTACCAATAAAGGTTTTTATTGTCTTGATAGGATTGTACTTGTAGAATATTGGAGATGATGGGCATGCTAGATGATATACTTGATCAACTTCTATCAGTAAAGGCTTTGTCACATCATGTCTAATAAGCTCTAAATTTGGATGTCTGATCCATCTTCTAATATTGTTCTTTGAACCAGTAAAGAAGTTATCAACTACAATAGCCTCTTTTTTATTTCTGCAACATCCTCTTCTTGCACTGCTGGTAGAAGAATTTGTAGTGCATGAATACATGGTGCAAAATGCCTGGTGTAGGAATCTTGTGCAGGAACTGCTAGCAACTGTCAAAAGAGAACCCAACATTAATGAAATTTCACATTAAATACTAACAAAACAAGAATAGTTCGTAGATTAACAATTTCCAACTCGAAATGCCTCTAAAGAACTTAATAATGCATAAAAAGAATAAAATACTTAGAACAGGTATAGATTTTATTCAGCGAAAAGCATGAAAATTTGGACAAAAAGGCAGCTCAACACCTACCTTATGCACATAATTATGAAAGTTGTAGCATTCCAACATGTTAGTCAATGGATGAATTGAATTTTTGTTTCTGGGTATATTTCTCTTTATACTTGCAATTTTTTTATTTGACTCATAAAATATCTTTCTTTCATTTTTTATTTGCCTATATCTCATTTACTCTACAAATTTTAGTGTTATTTTCATAGTTTGTGCATGTAAAGCAATAGCCAAGAAAAATATTTTCATACCTGGGAGAAGTTTTCTTATTGTCTTGTTGTTGTATTTTCCTAGGAGGCACAACAGTTTTTTTGTTGAACTCTATGGATATTTCTTGTATTTATATTTATGCTTATAGTCCTCCTTTTTTCTTTGATGCTCCTTCTATTTGTGCTCAGGTTTTTTATTTGTACGTCAATTTGGTCCTTTGGTTGCTTCAAAAAAGCTGATGGGTTCATTTCCTATAAGTGTTTTTGAACTTGACTATCCTTCATAGCCCAAACCAATCTTGACATGAGTAGATCTATGAACATTCATAATTTCATTCAATTTACCAGTATCTTTGTTAAAATTTTGATTTAGACATATCTATTCTTTGGTCTTGTCTAACTCTTTTCTAAGGATGACAATATCCCGCTCAAGATTTTCTCATGCCTTGTATTTTTCTTTGAGTTTTTGCAGTAGAGTATCTTCAATTTTCTTTGCTTCCTCAATTTTCAGAAGAAGAGGTGCCAAGCTTTGAGAGTTACCTTCATCTTTTTCTTTTTCAAATTTTTCTAGCATCTCTTTTTGTATCATATTCTTCTTTCGTATCCTTTGAACTTCTTCTAAAGCACTAATGAGTTCACCTTCTAAGTCTACTTCAACAAATTCTTCATCAAAGTATGCAAGTTATTATTTTGTAGTGACTAAAGACACAAACATGAACTCCCTTGTAATTCCCTTAGCTCCGTCCTCATCAAAGGATTGTACATCTTCATCTTTTGAGGAACCGTTGTCATCTTGAGTATAGAAACTTTTCATTTTGATATCCTTCTCCTTATTTACTTTTTTATACTTATCCTTTTGTTCATTTTTAGTCTTGTTTTTCTTTTGTGGACACTTAGAAGCATAATGACCAGATTTATCACAATTGAAACACTTTAAATGAAATTACCTTTGTATTTACCCGATCCTCTCTTCAATTTTATGAAAAAAAAATTGTCCTCTTCATCTGATTCACAACATGAGTCATATTGATATTCTTTAGAATTTTTGTCTTCTTTTAAGGTTGTCTCCCTTATTGTGATTCTCCTTTTGAAATTCTCATTTCGTAGGTGGTCAATGTTCCATGCAATTGAGCCAACAATAGAGTGTCAAGACTTGTCATTTCTTCAATAGCTGATACCTTGCGATTGTACCTTTCAAGAAGTGACCTCAACACTTTTTGAACTACATTTGACTCAACCATATTTTTATCAAGTCCTCTTATTGTATTGACTAATTCATCTACTTGAAGGAATAATTTAACTACCTCCTCATCCTCATGCAAAGTTTAGGGACTCAAACTTCCTTCTAGAGCCTTGTAGTATGACCTTCTTTACCATATTTTTTTCCTTCATATAAATTGCTCATTTTTTCCTATATTGCCTTGGAAGTGGTGCAATTTATAACTTTGACCAATTCAAAGTTAGGTACCCCAACAATAAGTGCATTCATTTCCATATCATTATATGTGAACTCAAACATATGATCTTTGGTAATTATTACTGGTGACCTTTTATAACCATCTTACACTGTGTCCCAAACATTTGCACGAAGAGAATGTAAGCACGTCTTCTTTCTTACTTTCTAATGTATAGTTTGTTTCAGTGAACATAGAAGCAATGTTGGTGTGTTATCCATCTTGGTTATACATTGTCCCATATCTTTCTTCCAATTATTAGACTCATCATAAAGGAACTTGAATCTAATACCAATTTTTAGAAACTAGGAAAATATTCATAGGGGGGGAAGGTAAATCAATATCTTAAGCACCTACTTGCATAGGCCTTCAAACCCTTGTTTCATATAATTTTCAAACTCATATCACAAAGGCTTCTCTATTATACATTCATAGATATATACTCGTTTCTTCTCACACTCTCTCTATTGTTTTCTTCCTTGTAATATTGTTGTTGTTTATATATATTTAGAGCTATTTATTTATTCATATGATTTTATATTTCTGAGTTTAAAAGTTAGTTTTACTTCTATTCTATTCTTTAAATTAATTATTTTTCTAACTCTCTTTTTTTAAGCTTGTGTTGTTTTTTCAACATTGTTCCATTTTCAAGTTCTATGTTGATTTTGCATGTCAATCTGACGATTTATCACTATTTAAATTTTAACAGTCATTCTCAGTTTAAATATAAGAGATTGATTCATCATTTTTTTAGCATGTTGTTATGTTTCACTGTCTATTATTCTATTTTAATTTTGGCACTGAAATGTAAAATTTCCAATATGTGTCATGCTCTTAAGTTTTGACTCTCTTATGCATGACACTGCATCTTGAAAACCAATGACTTAAGCATGAAGGGGGGATAAGCGTTAAAAACCTTTCACACCCTTATATTTATCATCTGGGTGTTTATATGCCCGATACTGAAAAACCACGTGCTATATCATAAAGCGTTTAGACTAAAAAATCATTTGTCTAGGTGTTTTAGTGTATAACTATTATACAAATCGCCAAGAGCCCTGAATGGCCAAAAAACACCAAAACTTAATAACAAAGAGAAAAGTATGCATACACGACATTCTAGCACAAATACCAAAACCTCACCACATCAAATGCTAACATCACGACTTGCCACATGGCAGTCTATGAGTGGTGCCACATGTCACCCAAATTCGGCCCACTTGACCACCCAAAAGGGCCATTACCTCCTACCATGTGTCACATTCCCCAAGGGCCATTTCCACATTTTCTTGTGTTTATATATATATATATATATATATATATATATATAGGGTTATTTTGATAAAATTAACATTTATTTGGTTAATTTCGATAAAAGTAAAATAATAAAAAATATATATTAAAAAAAATGTCCCCATTAATGTCTACAAAAATGGGAAGACTTTTCACCTCACATGACCTTTCAACTTCCTTCACGACTCTTCAACTCCTACGTGACTTTTCATTTCTGAATTCAATTATAATTTTAATTTCAAAATAAATCTATTTACAAATTACATGGAAATTAAAAAAGATAAAATTTATTTCATGAAACAAGACTCAAGATGTCCATGTCAGGAGCCTCAAATTGCAGCTCTTGTACTAAGCATGTGTATCAGGCCTTGTATTTTGAAGCAACAAGTGTAATGTCTTTCGACATTTATCTCTTGAATATTATCTCATGTTTGACAACATATGGGAACACAATATTCATGTCTGTCTATATCTGACTCAAGAACAGTGAGAGTTTTGTATGCAATTTTTTCAGCGCCACAATATGTTGTGCAATTTCTAACTGTGGGTTCTAAGTTACCTTGAACAACAACTTACTTCATTATATTTAACATTTCACTTCATTCTAGACTTCTTCTTTAGGTCTTATCGCACATACTACTCCGATGGAGGGTATTTTGTGCACCTTAATGAGGGACTCCAATATGCTATGTAACTTTTGATATGCATCTATCATTCCATTTATATATCTAGGAATATTGTCATGTGAATGCATTGACAATCTAATTTCCACCTTGTCCCTCTTTGTGTGCATCCTATATTTTCTTGGTAATTCTTCTTTTCCATCTAGATATTCCATACCCCATCCATATATGTGACCTTCGGTTGTGAAAGCCTATTTTATCAACAATACCATGCCCTTTAGTTCTCCTTTCATTTTTGGTAGTGAATCCAATGCTTTATAGAGGATAATCATTTCACAATAAACCTAGTTCATGACTTATTCCAATAGTTTAATTTATTCTAATATTTTTGCCTAGAAATCTTCTTTGTGGGAGCTTTCGGTTGACAGAGTATGCATTTCTGAGCATAGCTTGTCGATCTCCTGTTGTGAAGTAGCCAATTTTTATTTTAACTCATTTAATTCATTTACTAAGCGTTCCATGTTCTTATCGGTAGAATTGGAGAATGTGGATCCAATGGAGGCTATTTATATAGGGTTTACCATGGTATCCATCAGTATTTTCCTCGCTATAGTGACTGACATTGGCTAGCCTAGTTGTATTACTAGGTAGTTCCACCTCTTTTGAGATATTATGTTCCCAAATTGGTCGAATCTAAAACTTGAGAGATCTTGTACTCGGTCTTCTTCTTCAAATGGGACTCCCATATATCCAAGTGGGAGGTTCCCGCTAGTGATAGGTGTTGGAGGAGCAACATCTAGATTAGGAAATATAATTTCTAATTCCTCTTATTCTAGCTCATTTATCCAAGCATCTTATATCTCCTTTTCTGCTAGCTCTCTGGCTAGTATTTATTCTTCAAATTTCCCGGCTAATTCTTTTTTTTCATTTTTCTTTATTTCTTCTTCTTCTTTTTCTTTTCTTCTTCTTCCCTTTTCCTCATTTCCTCCTATTATTTTCTCTTATCTTCCTCTTCCTTTATCTTCCCGACAACCTCTATATTTTTCTTTCATTATGCCTCTCACTTTTTCTTCTCTTCTTCTTCCTTTCATTTGGTTTTCTCCTCCTCGATTTTCCTTTTAGCTTATTCCTCCTCTGCTTTCATTTTGTCTGCTTCTCCTCTACTTGCTTCTTTTCTTCTTGCTCAACCTTTTTTCCTTCAACCTTTCTTTCTTTTCAACTTCTTCTCCCTTCTTTCTCTTCAATGAAGCTTTCTTCTCTTATGTATCCATACTTTGTGAATTTTCTTCTTCTTCTATCTTTGGATTGTTTATAGGCTTAGTGGGGATGATTCTTAGTACTTCCTCGTCTACTTTAGTAGAATTAAAGAAGTTTTTTACTTTATCTTCATCAACACTAGTTCTTGCAGTATATGACTAACCATATTTAATTGACTTACAGTGTTGGGTGGCAATGCCTCTTGAATCATATATGTGGAAGCTAAGTTTTCCAAACCTGAAACATTTTAATCCCTTTGCTTTTTCTTCTGCCTCTTTGAAGGTTTTTTATGTAATAATATATTATACACAATAAAGTAGGTTGTGGAGCTTTGTTCACATTTACTAGTGTTATGATCAACCTAATAGTAAGTTGATATGCCACTTATTGCAACACTATTTTGGAAGTGATGAATAGAGGCAACCAACGAGGAGTCTTATATGCTCCAAACACTCTTATGTACATCACATCTCTGGGAGTAAACCAATAAGGAATATCTTGTAATGACATCCTTTCCCTATCTCAAATGCAAGGTGGATCCACATAAAAAAGGTTATGATATATTGAGGAGATAAAATGCTCAACAATGCAGTCATACATCCCTCGACATCCTATGTCTCACAAGTGTTTACAATAAATGTGAATGGGTAGGATCTCTATAGCAAAGGGAACTTCTAACCTCGTGGCTCAAATTTTGCATCTCACACACATGGTATTTATAAATTATGATGCCATGTATAATTTTGGTTGTTCTGATTTAGGCAGTTGCTTTTCCCTTTTAATATTAGCCTATATTGATAATGCAAGGATGTCTTCCTAATTAAAAATAGTTCCTTCCATGGCACAACTGTATATCATGGGAACCTAGTCATACTCAAAGAAGTTTGTGTTTGGTATCCCATAAATCCTACAAAACACAGCTACCAACATTTAATAGTCTTTCCTAAGCATCTTATTTCTGTAAATTCCACCAGTCTGATAGATGAACTTGCCAAGCTCTTGCTACCAAGATCTATTGATGTCCTCAATTTTCTTAGAGAAGTTACAATACCATTTTGTGTCATGAACCAAGTGATGTCTCGAAATATTTTAATATTCAAAAACAACATATGATGTAAATGTTTCCATTATGACACCATGGACATATTTTATCATCATATATTTTTCATCAATTCGCTGAATGAATGATCCATTCAATAGTTTCAGCAAATGGAAGAATGGGTGGAGATGTTGCTACCTTGTTAAATCATGACTTCTTAACATTAATAAATATTTCATGATCCTCTTCTTCCTTGGGTACCTATTTCCTAGATAAAAGTTGGTATATTTCTCACCAAAGTCACTAGTATTGATTTGTCTATGTAACATGTAGTATCTTCATAGACAGGTACCAGGGAAAATTTTTAAGGATGGAAGTTTATATTAAACTTTACAAACCTTGGCAAATATTACTAGTCCCTAATATCCAAATTTTAAAATGTTCTATGATAATTTTGTAAAGACATTTAGATTTATAATTATTTTATATTAGACAATATATAATATTGGCAATTTTTAAGGTAAAATAATTTTATACTATAAAATTTGGCCGAATTCATTTAAAAAAATGGAAATTGGCGAATATTGTTTTTAGAAAAAGCATGGAATATTAGCCCACCTGGGAATATTAGCCCCTATAATTTTCTCTAGCGAGTACTATCATAGAGGGACTTTCCACAACCCCTTCAATACTCTTTTTTCTATCTCCTTTCCAAGCCTTTTACTAGTTGGTGGAGCCATATCTCCTTTTGATGAGGATATGCACAAAAAAAATATATATACGGTACCTAACATTTCAAATTTATCCATTGAAACACAAAATGTTAGGAAAAAAATACAAATATAATTCACTATTTATCATGCATCAAAAACTATAAAATTATAGTGCTATAAGCCTCAGTCGCATATTGTAGAGATAAAATGTGATAAGGGAAAATCTGCGCAATGGGAAGGTTTGGTCGCAAACTACAAGAGAAAGTTGTGATAAGGGAAATACTTCGTTTCAATCTGCAAAGACAATATATGATTAGGAAAAATAGTGTGACCAAAGTTTTAGTTGCAATTTGAGAAGGTAGTCTTTGATAAGGGGAGAGACTTAATCAAAATCTATGAAGATAGTTTGTGACTAAGGAAATACCTAGGCACAGGGGAAGACTTATTCCCAATCTCAATGGGTAATATGTGATAAGGGGAGGCTCAATGCTCTTTGTGGAAGATAAGCTAAGTTGCAAAAATCAAGGATGTGGATCCATAGTTGTTGCAGGGAAAAGGGCTAAAAAACAAGCCGATGAAAACGTCATTGTTGCTTAGGGAGAAAGGGTTTTCGAGACAAAAATTTGGCCAAGTATGGGCAAGGAAATAATATGTTGCGAGAGAAGAGCATGGGTAAAAGAGAAGGTTCTCAGGTGTGTGTGTGTGTATATATATATATATAAGTTAGGGATATTAAGACAAAACATTGGGAAGGTGGAATGGCTAGGGTAACTAAAGCGACAACATATGAAATAGTTAAATCACAAATCATGAAGAGAGGGTGTGACACTTTCCTAGATCCCAGCGTTATCATCACAATTGTAGGTTTCAAAGTTATAATGTGACAACTATGAGCTCCAAAAGCATAGAATTCACAAACTCAAAGCAAATAGCATGGTGAAAATTGATTAGGGGGGAACCCATTTATATGCTTTTTACCACATGTGTGAGGGTATCGACACATTTAATGAAAATAAAATTGCGAATATTAGTAAGGCGATGTGAGAGAATACCCATAGTCACAGTTTTGGAAGTTGGAGTGTGATTGAGTGGGTTGAATAGCGAGAGGGTGCCTTTAGTCACATTTTTTCAAATCAAAATGTGATTGCATGAGTTAACTTGTGAAACTGCACCTTTAGCCGCAAATATAATAATCAACATTGCAATAATGACTAGTCATGAAAATTTGCAACCAGATCCCTTGGGCAAAAACTTAAACAAGTAGAAGGAGTTCAAAGAAAATTTTAGTTTTGACCTTTCGAATATTGAAAAAGGGCGAACGTAATTTTCAGACAATGTTGAAAATTTTGGGGCTATTGTAGTGACTACAACAATTGGTGATCCATGGGTAGCACCTCAAAATCTTTGTTTATTCTTTATTATAGTAGAATCTAACCATTAAGAAGTATTGATCTGGACCTATGGGTCCCACTAGTTTAGTTGTTTTAGCCCATGGTTAAATATTTCATTTTCTCCATTGATTTCCTTGGTTTGGTTTATAACACATCATGAGATTTGAGTTGGAAACCAAATTTCGATAGGGGATGAAGATATTATATATGTGAGCTTAAGATGTTCAAATTTTTTATACAAGTCTTTGGTGTTGCTTTGCTACTAGGTTGTTAAAGAGTGAAACTAGGGACTAATTCCCCTTCCTAGAAACCTGTTATGAATAAAATAAAAATAAATATGTATAATAACAATTATAAATAATTAATAATTAACTAATAATTAGTGTTGAAGAGTCATGTCTCCAAGGACATGACTATTTGTGAATGGGTACCTACCTAGGTATAAATGATCTCATATATTCTTGTACTGTTGATGTTCTATCTAAAATTACTATAAATGATGATAATACATTGAAGTAATTGTTGCAAGAATAGAACATACCACAAAAATTAACATGGTATTAGAGCTTTGGTGGAGAAAGGCCTCAACAAATTGTAAAATTTTCGAGGTTGTTACAATATTTACGTACAACATATTTAATTTTTTACTCCTTGATTTTTTACTCCTAGGTATCTTAATGCAAATAATTTCATAAATTATAGTGGGAAATAATTTCTCATAAATATGTCTAATTACCTAAATATAAAGAATGCAAATAATTCCATAGATTATGGTCGGCAAAAATTCCTCGTAAATATGTCTAATTACCTAAATATAAAGTGTTACACCATTTTTTTGGTCATCTAACCTATTATCATTAGATGAACCCAAGTACACCATGTAAGACCAATTTTACTCTAAGTAAAATTGCTTTCACCATGTGAAATAACATTTGTTTATATTTCCTGGTCATATTTAACCCAAAACAAGGAAATTAATTAAATAAATCATTATTTATTTGATTATTTCCCAGTAATAAGTTATTTAAATCATTATTTAAATAATATTCCTAGTTAATTTGACTAAATCATTTTTAAATAATTAAATAAATCATTATTTATTTAATTATATTCCCACCATCTCCCTAAAATAATAAATAAATCATTTATTTATTTATTGTTTATAAATAACGGAATTGACCTAAGTCAAAAGACCTTTTCCCTCCAACAAATATAATAAAATATTCCTAAAAGGTGGTTCTAGAATTTGATTAATAATATTTTATTCATGCGCCAAGTTCTAGATAACCCTAATATTTTGTTATAAATAGAAGGGTTTTCCCCATTCATTAGTCACCTCCATTGCATTAGATCACTCTGGATCTATTCTAGGTCACATTTTCCACTTTTTCCTTGTGAGCTCCCATTGAGTTCTATGTGTGTTTGGGTTTTCTACAACAACAAGATAGAGGAATTTTAGATCTGAAACGTTGAGGACTTTCAAGAACCCATCCCATTGAGGAGAACCGGAAAACACCTTTCTTTTTTTCCTCTCAGGTGCCCCCTTTTTAATATAATATAAAAATTATTTCAAATACATTGTTCTTGTCTTGTCTATTGGATGCATGGAGCCACATTTTACTTTATCTGCTTAATGTCTTTTATGCTTAGATCTGGATTTGTGCAGCATTATTTGGATCACCTAATTGCAAATTTAAAGATATCTGGCAGCCATAATCGATGTTAGGGCTATTTGTTATGCGTAGCTAAAGTGATATTTTACGACGAAAGATTCATACTAACATAAAGAATGCAAATAATTCCATGAATTATGGTGGGCAGTAATTCTTGGAAAATATGTCTAATTACCTAATGTAAAGAATGCAAAGAATTCCATGAATTATGGCGGGAAGTAACTATTGGTAAATATGTGAAATATAAAGTATGTATATGATAATAGTAATTTTTGTTTGAATGCTATTGAAGACTATATCTTTCAATATGGAGTAAGGCACAATTGAAAATCTATGATTCACGAATATGTCTTTTGAAGTCAGATTTCTCAAATAAGATTGGTTAAGACCCTCTTTGATACTTAAGTGGCATTGGCAATAACTAGGTGACAAGATTGAAGAGATTTCAACTTGACATATTTCTTGGTTCCTAGCTTGATAAAGGTTTCCATGCATAACTAAGTTTAAATATTGATGACTTCTCGAATAATTGAATGAGAGATATGCATCATCACTACAATATTGTTTGAATTATCCTTAGATAATCTCTTCTCATCATAAGATAAGTTATTTCAGAATTATAAAGACTTGCATCATACTATTTTTATATACCAAAGTGTGATCCTACATTGATAGGAACAACACGTACACCAGAGAGATGAATCGGTTCAAATTTTCGTTGAGAAGGATGTATTTGAAGTCTCCCTAATTGATGAAGAGGCTTCAAAGGGAAGATAAGATACTTGCATGAATTAATGATGTTTATAATTAAGAAGAATATATTGTGAATCTACTTATGAGTCTTGAAGAAGATGAGTAGGACTCATGGTTACAAATTGAAGAATGTTTTATCTCATCAGTCTCAGAGGGATTAGTATGTTGAACCCTCTCGGTAATTATAAAAAATGACTTCCCTATGGAAGTGAAATGTTAGAAGCATGACATGGTGATTGGTAATTATTTAGGTTATTAAATCACATGATGAGTTGGCTACTAGGTGGATCCTTTGTATTACAACATGCACTTTAAACTAGAGAGAGTCTGGTTGTATGAAAGAAATTTGAGCAAAAAATACACTGGGGAAGCTTCATGAATTATAAAAGCTTAAGCTTGTGGTCTCCCTGAGTGAGAGGGAGTAAGGTTAGTTAAATATTTTATTTGATATGATTTTTTATTTCGTATCATCGTTGTATAGGAAACAGAGGATTGCTAAAATCATTGATGCTAGAATGGTGTAGAGCCTCATGATTGCTTCATTTTGACACTTCCTTTTACCTAGTTTTCCTCTTTTTTGGTCATCATGATCAATTCAAAATAGCATCAAACTATAGGTTTTTGATATGGTAAGGTATTTAAATGACCTATCTTTCATATTCAATAAGGTTCCTTATTATTAAGTTAAATTGTGTATTAGCTACGGAATTGACATGATGTTGCAACTGATCCGCGTTTATTTAGCCATATCCATGGTTTTCCAGGCTCTGAAATGACAGTTAAGAAAAGGAGTATATAAACAAGTGGAGACTAATCTCTTCAAGGATTTCCTCCTATTTATTTGAGCCAAATCACAAAGAGAACTATTCGATTGCGTGGTCAAAGTAGCGGGTCAAAACATTGTGGAATAGGCGAGTGAGAGTCCAAGTCAATCATGCTTCATGATTTTCTTTGCCAAATAATAAATTGCGAAGAAAATATATTAAGCTCAAGATAGGATTTTTTCAATCTAAGTAGGGATAAAAGCCTAAAACAATTATACACATTTTTTTATAAATATAGGGAAAACAAATACCTGAAAAATACCAAATTGTGATGCAATTGTGAAGTTTTAAAACTCTAAGTTTATTCTTTTTAATGAAGAAATAACTTGGATATTTGATGTGCACCTAATTGTGGGAGTAGATCGTTGAAACAACCTATATGTGGAGGGCCCCTCCAAACGGAGAAGGTTCTGCATTTCATGTTTTTAATGTAGATGTTTTCATACTTTTATTTTATCATTTGATGTAGTTTAAATTCATGTTTTCATCTCAAGTATATGCTTACAAAGTTTTCCTTTTTTATTTTATGTAGATTCATTTCCCTTTTAAATTGTTAAATTACATAGTGATTCATATTTTTTCTTCCAAGAAACAATAGGTTATTGCATGGTAGTTTTACAAATTCATGTGTGGTTATTTCAAGAACATCGAGTGATTTATTTTCCAGTTTGTAGATAGGTTTATTTCAAAAAGCATTGAGTGATTTATTTTCCAGTTTTTGAGTGATTTCTTTTCAAAAGCATGAGTGATTTCTTTCTAAGCAGTAGTGATTGAGTAATTTACTTTCAGTATATGAGTGAGTGATTTTTAGTTAAAGAGTGATTTTTGTTCACATAAATAGTGATTTGTTTATTTCTTTATAAATTTCATTGTTTCATTTCCATGGAATTTTATTTCAAAAACATAAAAATCTACTTTTCGAATTTTTAGAGACTAAAAAATAAATTAGTTAAGATTTATTCATAATATAGAGAAGGTTTGCTTCAGTTTTTTCAAAGTATAAAGAATGTTGATTTTTAGAACCTATTTTTAATTTAAATTTATCAATTTCATAAAAATAAAAACATCCTTAGAAACAATCTCTACAAATCTAATGATCACACCAATAAACTAAGTTAAAAGAGGCTTCTAGCATATATAGTGCACTTTCACATCACAAGTTTACCAACTCCGGTTGATAATTTATGTGAGAAATTTAAGAACATTAAATTGACTTAACATTTTGGCGTCGTTGTCGGGGAAGTGTAAATAGGAGCCTTTTTTTTCCTTTGTAAAAAAAAAACACACACACATAATAAATACATAAAAATGATATGCGTAGAAAAAGAGATTCTAGGGTTATATTTGTAGCTAGAGGTAGAAGCTTAATTCCAACAACACCACTCACCACATCAAGACCTTGTAGTGCCACACCATCCACCCAAACTCACATACCATCATTTGCAGGTATACATAAACTTCTTGAGGTATTAAGATCTAAAATTCAACCCAGAAATTCACCAACTTCATCAACCGAAACAATTGTGGAAGAAAAAGATCCTACATCCCCAATAGAAGGAGTAATCTTCCTAACTACAACTGGGGAACAACATTTAGCTCAAGAACTAGAAGTATCTAGTGAAGAAGAGGAAGAAGAAATATATTATAATATACCATTGATAGGGGAACCAGAAGAATTAGAAGAAGAACAAAAAATCCAAGTTTGGAACCTATTATTAGTTCTCAGGAATATACAATGGCTAGGGAAGGAGAATTAGAAGCACACAATGTGAATGGTGAACATTTGAAAATTGGAGGAGGTGGACCTAGGATTGGAGGTGGAGGTGGAGGAAGAGGAAGAGGTGGAGGTAGAGGAAGGGGAAGAGGAGGAGAAGACAAAGTAGAAACATATATTGTTGGGTTTCCTTTCTATGATGAAGATACCACTGCAAAAATGAAAAATATCTTACCCTTTATCCTTCCTAACTTCCATGGATTAATAAGTGAGGATCTTGAAACATTTCTTTTTGAATTCAAAGTTTTATGTAGATCATATCACTACTTACACAATTCTCAAAATTGAAGTTGTTTCCAACAACTTTTAAGGATGCAACATTAAAATGGTTCACATTTTTAATAACAAACTCCATTAGAACATGGGAGGAGATGAAAATTTCATTCGTATCAAAATATAAGGATTACTGCATGCCTCATAATCGTAAGGGTGAAGTTTTTGAAATGATGCAGAGAGAAGATGAAAATATTGAGGATTTAATTGAAAGATTTAGTTATAATCTTAAGAGGGATAAAATGGAAAATTTGGATGAAGATACTTTGAAATCTCTTCTATTAAAATCCATTAGAGATGAATGGATAGATATCCTTAACATGATGGGAAAAGGGGATATTTCTAAGTTATCATTACCAAAAAATTTTGAATTATTCATACATCTTTCAAGAGGTAAGTCAAGAGTTGGAAAGAGTTCAAGGGACCCTATTATATCTAGAATTAATAAATTTGTAGCTGGAACAGTAAGTAGGGCTGAAATAGGAAATTTTCTTGATGAATTTAAAACAAACATTTTAGGGAGTCTTAGTGAACAAATAGACACCTTAAAATTACAAAACAAGAAAAGAGTTGAAAGTGATGCCTTATATATTTTTTGTCCTAAGAGTAGAAAGAAACATGCTTTGAGATAATTCCCTCTTGACTTGAAAAGTGTCGAAACTTGTGTTATATGTACATAAAATCATGATACAAAAAATTCCCTTCAATGCCATGTCTTAAAGTTGTTTACCAAGAGGAAGTGGTTCCAAATTAGATAAATCCTCTTTGTTTTTTTGTTAGAAGACCATGGCAAGGATCACAAAATCAAGGATTCAACACTCAAATGTATACTCGACCCTCATAGAATAACTGGACCACACCAATGCCATGGCAGCCTTGGTCTCAATCTCAACCTTGGACACAAGGATGGAAAAATCCTTATGGTATATATTCTCAAGATCACCAATATCCACAACCATATCCAAACTTTCCACCACAATATTTTCCTCAGTCTATTCAAATACCTCAAACTTAGTTTCAAAATCAAAATCCACAACTCGCATTACCATTTCCACAAAGAACAAATCAGTTACCTGCCCAACCACTTCCGAAACCAAATAAGAAAAATTCACAACCTGTTTACAATATGGAGGGACAAAATTTCCAGACTTACATGATAAGTCCATTAGATCTAAACAATGTTTAACTTAGGTCTAGTAGAGTATTGGAAAAGAAGTCACCATTTGTTTTTATTCAGGAAAAAGAAAAGGATGATCATTCTGAAGAAGAAATTCCTCCTCATCAAAATTAAAATCCTTAAAATAAAGATGATCAATCCGAAGAAGAGACATCTCTTCATCAGAAATAAAATCCCCAAAAACAAGCCACTCCTATACATGATGCTCCAATAAAATCAACTCCCATTATCGACTAACCTTCAGTATCTGTCTCAAAACCACCCTTCCCTGAAAGATTACAAATTGATAAAGGGGTATAAAAACATATCATGATGCATTATTATGATATGTTAGATGAGCTTAAGAATGTTTGCATAAAAATCCCTTTGTTACAAGATATCAAATAAATTCCAATTCTTGCAAAGACAATTAGGGAGTTAAGTATTAAAAAACTGGGAAGAAAAGAAAAGAAGACAAAATAATTCAGTTAATTGGAAAAATTGCAGATATCATGATGGGAAAAACAACAATTCAGAAATATTTGGATCCATGAAGTCCCATTGTGAAAAAACACAACAATGGTATTGAAATACCAAACACACTAATTGATTTAGGAGAAGATATAAACATCATGATTAAACAAACCATGGATCAACTAAAACTTCATAATATCCAATATACACCAACATTGTTACAACTAGCAGATAGATTTTTAATTAAACCTGGTGGTGTGTTAGAGGACATTTATGTATCCTTATATTATGGGGAATATCCACTTGATTTTATGATTTTAACACCCAAGAATAACTTAGGAGGACATCCATTAATCTTAGGGAGACCTTGGTTAGCTATAGTCAATGCTTTTATATGTTGTAGATCCAATGATATGTTTATTTATCATGGAAGCTCAAAAAATAAATTTACATTGCATCCACCTACAAAAACAATGATAGAGGTAGAAAATGAAGAATGGATAGACGATGATAATGATATACAACCTATTTTTACTATCTCACAAGTTAGTGAAGAGGATCAAATTTTAACTTCAATAGAAAATAATGAACCATCTTCATACTATGAGATTAGTCAAAATTTTCAAGAACAATGCAACATTGAATATATGTCATCGAGAGATATGTCTTTATATTCTATGGAAGAATTTGGAAATTCTTCAATAGAAATATTTCTAGGAAAAACTTTAAATGTAAATAAAATTCTAGAATAATTTCACAGAAATAAATTAATAGAAATATTACAAAAGCACTCTTCTACATATGCATGGGAATACACTGACATGAAAGGAATTAATCTTTAAACTTGCATGCATCACATATATAATGAAGATAATTCCAGACCAATCTTATAACCTCAAAGAAGAATGAATCCAAACCTAAGGGAAAAATTTAAAGAAGAATTACAAAAATTGTTGAATGTAAATTTTATTTACCCAATATCAGACATTCAATGGGTTTCACCTTTAGTAATTGTTCCTAAAAAGAATGGAAAATGGAGAGCCTGTATTGATTATAGGGAGCTGAATAAGGCCACTTTGAAAGATCATTTTCCACTTCCTTTCATAGATCAAGTCTTAGATACATTAGCATGGAAGAAATATTTCTCATTCTTGGATGGTTTTAGTGGGTATAACCAAATTCAGGTTGCACCAAAAGATCAAGACAAAGCCACATTTACCTATCCATGGGGAAATTATGCTTACCGAGTACTTCATTTTTTATTATGTAATGCACCAACAACATTCCAAATGGCAGTATTGGGTATTTTATCAGATCTAATTCATGATTATGTGGAAGTATATATGGATGATTTTACAGTCTATGGAAATTATTTTGAAGAAGCTCTTAATAATTTGGAAAAAGTTCTCATCCGATGTAAGGAAGAAAATATATCACTAAGTCATGAAAAATGTTTTTTTATGTTTACTGAGGGGGTTGTTTTAGGACACCACATTTTAGGAAATGGAATTAAGGTAGACTCAACTAAAGTAGAATTTATTTCTAAATTAGCAGTTCCAATTTGTCAAAGAGATGTTAGGAGTTTTCTTGGTTTCACTGGGTAATATAGAAGATTTATAGAAAACTTTACAAAAATTACATCTCCACTCTTCAAATTTCTTACAAAAGATTGTGAATTCAATTGGAATCCTGATTGCCAAAAATCCTTTGAAACTTTGAAAGAAAATAATTCTGAAGCACCCATTCTGAGAGGACCAAACTGGAAATTTCCTCTCCACATTTCAATTGATGCTTTAGATACAGCTCTAGGAGTCGTATTAGGACAAAAATACTTGACTCATGCTATTTACTATACAAGTAAAAATTTGACTCCTGCAGATTTAAACTATACTATTACTGAAAAGGAGTTTTTAGTTGTTGTCCATGCCAATAACAAATTTAGACATTACATCAGTGGTTATGAAACTTTCATTCATACATATCATTCTGCAATTATATATATAATGAATAAACCAATTACTAATGGAAAAGTCACAAGATGGTTATTATTGTTACAGGAATTCAATATCACTATTTTGGATCGACCTGGAAAACAAAATATAGTTTCTGATTTTTTATCTAGAATTCAAAATGATAACAATGATATACCTGTAAAGGAAAATTTTCCTGATGAATATATTTTTGAAATATCCACCAAATCTCCATGGTTTGCAAATATTGCTAATTATTTGGCCACGATGAAATTACTATCATATTTTTTTCCTAGACAAAAGAGAAAGATAATTCAAATGAGTGCATATTATTCATGGATAAATGAGGAATTGTACAAGACAGGTCTAGATCTCATCATTCAAATATTTGTAAGAGAAGATGAAATACCTGAGATAATAAAGGCATGTCATGATGAACCATGTGGAGGTCACTCCGTAGATAAAAAAATGCCTATAAATTCCTTCTCTTGGGATATTATTAGCCTACCCTTTTTAAGGATGCAAAATAATATGTTAAGATATGTGATATTTTTCAAAAAATGGGGAAACATGTTCCTTCATATGAAATGCCTCTACAACCCCAGGTACTGATTAAACCTTTTGAAAAATGGGTCTGGATTTTGTTGGACCAATTAATCCACCATCAAGACAAAAGAGGTATATTCTTGTGTGCAATGATTATGTTACTAAATGGGTCAAATCTAAAGCACTTTCTTTTTCTACTACAAATGTTGTAGTTTCATTTCTTTTTGAGGATATTTTTACTCGTTTTGGTGTCCCAAGGGAAATTGTGACAGATCAGGGAACTCAACTCACATCCAAAATGATGCAGAAAGTAGTGGAGGAATATAAAATCAAGCATAGAAAGTCTACTCCATACCATCCACAAGAAAATGGACAAGTAGAATCTACTAACAAAGTGATTGAAGCAATCCTTACCAAGACTGTACATTTGCATAGAAGGGACTCGACAGAAAAACTTCTAGAAGCTTTATGGGCCTACCGTACCACATGGAGGAGCACTACAGGATATACTCCCTGTTGTGGCTCATTTTCATTTACCTTTGAAATATTCTTCAAAAACACAAAAAAGCATATATTTTAGAAAAGGTAAAATCTTGTATGTCAAAGAAAAATTTTGATTTATTTGTTGGTACATTAACATTACATGATGAGATGAGAAGGTGGGTCGAGTCGGGCTCGTTCACGTGCATAATAGTTCGAATTGTGCCCAGATCCAACAACAACCGGGAGAAAAAATTACACGAGATTTATACCAAGGAGTGCCCCTGCAAGTGGTCTCGTTAAATCTTCTCACCTGCAAACCAATGGGTGACATCAACTACGGGAACACTCTCTTCAAATTCCAAAAACCACTTAAGTACCCCCGCAAGTGGTTTCAATTTTCAATGAAGACATTAAATGGTGATAGTTGGAGCCCACGGCCTTTACTTTCAAATCAGAGAAGATAGAGAAATGGTGTATTTCCCCTAGACACTTAAGAGTTTTTGAGGAGGCGCAAAGGAAAAAACAGACGGTCGAGTTCAAAGTACAGAACTGGGGTAGAGAGATAAACGGCGAAGATTAAATAGCAAATTTCCAATCGCAAGTTTCAAAGGATATGCACGAGAGGTAAATGTTAAAAGCGTCGATGTGCGATATGCGATTTGGTGGGGCTCGATCGCAAATTGCAAGTTTTAACGAATAATCATAGAGGTAAGATTTAAATTCGCCAAAGTGCGATGACGGTGGGACCCGAGCACATAGCGCAAATCACAAGTCTTAAAGAATAAGTGCGGAGGTAAATGTTAAAAGCGTCAAAGTGTGATATGCGATGCGGTGGGGCCTGATCATAAGTCACAAGTCGCAAATTTTAAAGGATAACCGTGAGAGATAATTTCTAAAGTCTCCGAAGTGAGATGTGTGGGCAGACGTGATGCGATTTCAAAGGTGAATTCCAAAGGTTTTAATATCTGGAAGTAAGTCATTTTCGTGTGTTAAACCATGTTGGGGGGAGAAAAGAGCGTTATAACGTGAAACCAATGAAACACCTCGGAAAGGAATGAATAGGTAGAATGCGGCAGACAAAATCGGGTAAGTGACCTAACGCAGAAAAAAGGAGAAGAGGCAGATTCGGGTAGCAGGTGATATGATTAACAGTGTTTGAAGCATAGGGGCATAGGCAGAGTCGGGCAGAAAAGCGTAAAGCGGCATTGTTCAGGGCACGACAGCTGGGTCAAATCGGGCACTAAGGCGTCGTTTTAGAGCTGTGCAAACATTACATCATGACAAGAAAGGCCACCTCGGCACTTCAGGAGGATGCTTCAGCAGCCACAGATTTAGCAAAATGAAAGAAATTTCCAATTTTAAATTTCTTTCTCAAGTGTGATTGCATAAGTAATCTTAACTGTTTAGGTAGTTGAATAGTTTAAATAATTTCAGCAGTTACGAACCACTATGATGTATTTAAGTAGATAGAAATAAAGAAAATGGGTTCCGAGTTTTGGACCTCTAGAGGACTATTAGTTTAGAAATGAATTATCTGAGAAATTAATGAAAGAAGATTAGGTTTCCTACACCTTTTGATGTTGATACACCTTTCCTGTTTCACTCTATGTCTATTCCTCTTTGAATGAAGTGAAGTAATGTAGCAGTCGATCTCTTAATTACATCTATGAGTAAGAGTTAAATCACCTTAATTTGCACTCCTTCACCTCATCTCCTCTCTCTTCACAAACTCCTGATGAAACTTTAAAGTAATATATTTTGTGATTGCGGCATATTATTTCGACTTTTTTCTTTTCCAAGAATTTCCTCTGAAACTTAGAAGTGGTAGATTCTATGTTTTTAGCATATCATTTAGAGTTTCCTTTACAATTCTTCTTTTCATTCCATTCGAATATCAACAATTTATGGCATTGGGAAGGCTTTAATTATATCATAGTATTGAAGGTATTAAGTAACTGAATTCCAAGGGTGTTAAACAAATCCCATTTGATATGGTAATTGTGACATACATTTATAAAATGTCTTAAACAATGATTCCTTACCACAGCCAAGGGATTGTTTCTTGAGATACAACATTTTCTTGTGCCGCTACTGGGGACGAAGAAACGAAGTTAATATTCCCTGGCTTTTTTGCATTATTTCCTCTGGTTGTTCAGTGAGGAATAAATTTTCTGTTGTGTTTGTTATTTTCAAAATTATGGCTTCCAAAATGCCTCACACGAGGTCAGATACCTCACAGCAGATAGTCCCTGCTTTTCCAAATCTAGAAATATTGGTTTCCAAAAGGGCTCAGAAACCTCAAACTCCTTCAACACCTGATCCTACATTTTCTGCTCCTGGAAGCAATTCTCATAACCCTTTGTTTGAAGATAGTTCTAAGCAACTCTCTTTCTTAGAACAAGATTCTCCTTCCACACCCATTTATTTTCAAGGACCTGAGTTAGAAGAACATCCTTTCGAGTATGTTTCTTTTGCATTCACTCAAGCTCAGTCAAATATAGCTTTTGGTTCTTCTTCCATTTTTCATCAACCCACTCCCATATCAGTGTTACCTCCACCTTCATTCACTTTCACAGCAGGTTCATCAGCCTCAACTGCCCAAGGAGCAGTTAACCAAGTTGTGAATATGGTTGTACCAGCTTTCTTAACGAACAGGTATGCTCCACTAAATCTTGCACAACCAATGAACGCCATGCCTCAAGAATACCTAAAATTACTTCCTCATTTCACTAGAGAAAATGAAGTAATTGCAGAACAACATTTACCTTTGTTTTGCACTTTTGGTGAGAATTTGAATGTAGAACACTTGGATGTTTTCGTGAGACTATTTTTGCAGTATCTAGATGGGGAGGCTAGAAAATGGTTCAAAGGGTTACCAAATGGTTCCATAAATAATTGGGAAGAGTTAGAAAATAGATTCACTCAGAGATGGGGAGAAAAGAGAGATCATGGTTACTCATTGACAGAGTTTAATGAAATTAAAAGAAGGCCTGATGAAGACATTTCTGACTTTGTTAAAATATTCAACAAATTTTACAATAGTTTACCTATAGAGATGAAGCCCCCCCTCTAGGGGCAAGGTTAGCTTTTGCAGGGGCTTTTGAAGTTTCTTTTAGCTTTAAATTGAGAGAAATAATATCCCCTACTCTTGAGAAGATACAAACAGACGCTTTACAGATTGAAGCTAATATGACTGCAGCTGGAAAGGAAAAGGGGAAACAGCTAGCCCAAGAGAAGGGGAAAGAAAAATAAGAATCATCGCAAGATATGAAGATAGAATATATGGCAAGGGTGATAAAAAATCTAACAAATAAGCTATCTAAGATAGAATTGGAAAATAAAAACCCCCAAAGGCACGTACAACAAAACCGAGGGGGTTTTAACCCTCAATTCATAAGACATCCCCTGCAAATTTTGTAGAGGGAAAGAAGAGATCAAGACCAGGTTCAAGCACTGTTGTATATAAAAGCAACACCCACAAAGCTAGCAGAAGATGACCAAAGGGAGGCCAAGATCAGGTATCTGCTATGTACGCAATAGAAAAGGATGAAGAGGAAGATTATGAGGGAGAATATGATGAAGCCAAAGTATCTTTCGATCAAGATGAGATGGATGAATACTATAGACATTTCATAGACTTCATTCAATATGAGTTGCATAAAATGTATGATTTAAGGTCTAGAAAGAGATCTAGAGTGCAGGATAATGTAGGTGAACAACAAGTTTCCATTCCTCCTCCAATATCGAGTCCACAACAAAAGGACCCTGTGAAACAGGTCAGAAATGGGAAACAACCTACAAACTCACTTAAGAGAACAAATGTGCAACAGGTTGAATATTCCCAGGAAAAATCAGTTGACACTAATATTCTGGAGAGAGTTGTTCCTATACCCGAACAAGCGGCAGATTCTAGAAAGAATGAATAAGAATCTGAAAAAATTGTTAAGAAAACTCATGCCTCCAGTTTGGCCAAAGAGTTGGAGAAGGTTAAAATTCAGGTACCTCTTCTAGAATCGACTAAAATACCAACTTACAAGAAAGAAATTTTAGAGTTTATTTATCTCACACAGGTGGAAGATATAAGTGACACGGTGAACCTACAAGAAGAAAATCCAGTGGTCACCTTTGGCCCTCATGTAGAAGTAGATCATTTTGTTCCACCCTTCTATATTTCTCTATTGCTTCATGATGTAGTCATGGATGTAGTGGTTGCTGACATCCCAGCTAGGTTTGGAATGCTCCTGTCAAGGTCTTGTGGGGAGCTAATTTGGGAGGTGTACTAAAGTTAGATTTCACTTATGCTATCATTCCGGTTTTAATGGGGAAGAAAGGAGATTGTACTTGGAAACAAGGTTTGTGAATACCACCTCTAAGAAAGATGTAGGAAATTCCCCCATTTATAGTCAAGAAACAAAAGATCTTTCTTGTTTCATGTTGCATGAAGATGCAGAATTTGTTGAAAACATGGGGAAGAATCTCTCTTCACCAGTTGTAAATAATGAGTTGCACTCAAGGAATATTTGGAAGTGCTACTTTTATGGTGCCTACTACAAGGAGGGCGCGGGTGTTGGATTCTTGCTGATATCACCAGAAGGTAACATCATGACTTTCTCTTTTAAACTAGAATTTGATTCAACAAACAATGTGGCTGAGTATGAGGCATTAATATCAAGCCTTCAATTTTCCAAACAGATGGGAGTTCAATGCATTTCATTTTTTGGTGACTCTAAATTGATTATAAGGCAGATCAAGCATCATTGTCAAACCAATAATCCGAGATTAATATCGTACAGGAATGAAGTTTGGGATCTAATTGAAAACTATTTTGAAGCCTTCAATCTTCAGTATATTCCAATGGAGGAGAATAGATTGGCCAATTCTTTAGCAGTTACAGCTAGCACCTTCAAACCTCCCATAAATCCCTGGCTAAGGTAAGAAACTGAATTTATACGTAGGCCTTCTATCCCTCACAATGTGAAAAACTACTAGGTGTTTGATGATGATGAAAAAATAAATCAGTTCCTGAAAATGATTGGAAACTTTGAAGAGGCTAAGATAGACCAAGAAGAAGAAAAAACAGAGTAGAGAACAGAAATAAGAAACCTCGAGCAGTCAATAGGTGAACAGAAGATCATCTAATTGAAAGATAATGTGCTCCCTAAAGGGTTGGTTCCCCTTGAAATATTGTTCGATGCTAATGATGTTGTTGTTAATTCGAAGAAAACACATCAAGAAGAAGAGATGGAAGATTGTAATTTGGGAACTCAATAGGAGCCCAAAATAGTGAAATTATTCAAAGGGGTTCCCAAAAAATAGAAGTAAAGATACATTGATATTTTTAAGAAGTATATGGATGTGTTTGCCTGGTCATATGAAGACCTAAAAACATATGACAAAAGAATTATTCAGCATAAGATTCCATTGAAGGAAGGGCTCAAACCACACAGATAGAAGCTCAGAAATATCAATCCATTGTTGTTAGCTCCAATCGAAAAATAAGTGAAGAAACTGTTACAGGCGAAAATTATAGTCCCTCTCAACTATTCAGAATGAATTTCCAATCTGGTCCCTGTAAGAAATAATAATGGAGAGATAAGACTATGTGTAGACTTCAGGAACTTGAATCGAGCATCTCTAAAATATAATTATCCTTTGCCGAAAATGGATTATGTCTTACAAAAGGTGACAAGAGCTCATAGGTTGTCTATGGTCGATGGATTTTCTAGGTATAATCAGGTAGCAGTGGAAAAAGAAGATCAGAAGAAGAATGCTTTCAATACACCCTGGGGCACCTTCATGTACGCAAGAATTCCATTTGGCGTTATGACCACAAGTGAAAAATTTTAGAGGGCCATGGACATAGCCTTCATTGGTGACAAGTTTGTAGTTATATATCTGGATGATGTAACTATTTTCTCGGGGTCAAATGATGAACACTTGGAGCATTTGCAAAAAAAAAATTCAAAAGTGCAGAAAGTTTGGTCTGTCATTGTATCCCAAGAAATCTTTATTTGTCTTGGAAGAAGGTAAGTTATTGGGCCACATAGTTTCTAAACAAGGAGTAAATGTTGACCCAGCAAGGGTGGAAGCCATTCAGAATATTCCTTTACCCAAAAGCAACAAGGATATCCAGAGATTCCTAGGAAAAATAAACTTTCTGAGGAGGTTTGTGCCCAATTATGTTGATATCGTGAGAAGTATAACAAATATGTTGAAGAAAAATCCAGAAGTGAAATGAGATAAGGGAGCAAGAGATGAATTTGTTAGAATAAAGGAAGCACTACTGGAAGCTCCTATTTTGATTAGTCGAGACTATCAAAAATCCTTTCAAGTATTCTTAGAGATGCTGAAAAATGAAGGCGATAAGGAGTAGCCAATTGAATTTTTTAGTAAAGTTCTCAAAGATGCTGAGCTCAAATAAAATATTCTAGAGAGACAGCTATATGCTTTGGTGAAATCACTGAAAGCCTTCAGGATTTATGTGTTTCAATCCCAAATAACCACTTATGTTCCTGATTCTGCTATGAAAGATGTGTTGGTCCAAAGTGATGTTGAAGGAAAAAGGGGGAAGTGGATAGAAAAAATCCAAGAGTATGATCTTGACATCAAACCCACCAAGCTCATCAAGGGACATGATTTAACGAAGTTGTTGACAGAGACAAATTTTCAAGCCTTGGAAATTAATCTCTTGGCACCAGTGGATGGAGCTACTAATGAAGAAGGTCACAGCAAGTCCAAAACATGTATTCAATACAAATTTTTGTGCTCTGATTGGTATAAGGATATTGTGCACTATCTGTGTTTCTTTTCCTGTCCAACTTCACTAAATAGAACAAAACATAGAGCTCTCAAGCTCAAGTCTCAGCCATGTGTTATCATAGAAGCAAAGCTATACTAGAAAGATCATGTTGGTATTTTGTTGTTATGTTTGACCGAAGAAGAATCTATTGAATACACAAAGCAATATCATGAAAGTCTGTGTGGAGGAAATTATAGCTGGAAATTCACTGCTCATAATATTCTCATGTCAGGCTTCTATTGGCCAACCCTATTTTCATATGTTTATAGACTGGTCAGAAGTTGTCATAAGTGTCAGTTGTTTTCTGAAAATAAAAAACTGGCTCCATTACCTCTCATCCCAGTATTTATTGAAGAACCTTTCAGGCAATGGGGATTGGATTTTATTGGAGGAAACAATCCACCATCAAGTGGACATTTCAAGTGGATCCTAACTACCACTGACTGTTTTACAAAATGGGTTGAATCAATACCCACGAAGAAGGAAAATGACCAATTAGTGATGAAGTTTCTGGAGGAAAACATCTTCAGTAGATTCGGATGTCCGGTCAAAATTGTGAATGATAATGCTCAGGTATTCAACTCTTCTCGTTTCATAAATTTTTGTCAAACATATAATGTAATATTATCACATTCCACAACATATCATCCTCAAGGGAATGGATTGGCAGAGTCCTCAAACAAGACATTGGTCGGGATCTTGAAGAAGACAATCGCTGAAAATCAGAAGGATTGGGACATGAAGTTGGAGTTTTCCCTCTAGGCAGTTCAAGTCGCTACCAAGAGATCTACTGGAAAGTCACCCTATGAACTCTTTTATGGAACTCAAGAATTATTTCCTACTCAGCTGGCTAAACCAGTGATTTATTTCCTTTAAGAAGCTCAAGAATAACCTAATGCTCTGGTAAGGAGATGGAACAAAATAATTGAATCAAGTGAAAACAGAAACAAATTCAGGGATAGCTTGATTACTTATCAGGAAAAGATGAAGTCTATATTCGACAGGAAAGAAAAAGAGGTTCTATTTCAAGCAGGAGATTTGGTACTGAGATGGGACACTAGATGAGAAGGCAAGGGGAAGCATGGTAAATTTGATCCTCTCTGGTATGGTCCATACAGAATCTTTGAGGCAAGGTCAAATAACACATTTATTTTGGAAGGTCTAGATAGAAAGAAATTACATCTGCCTATGAACGAGTAGTATCTGAAGCATTATTTCCAGCATTAAAAGTCAGCACTCCACCATTGTAAATACCAGATTCCTCATTGTTCATATGTCACTAAGAAATTTGACTCCATGCCCAATGGATAAGGCACTAGTTTTCAGTTCTTAGCGCTTCCGTGGAAGAAAGCACTATCCCCAGGTGGAGCCAAATTTTGTGGCTCATTTGCATTTACCTTTGAAATATTCTTCAAAAACACAAAAAAAAAAAAAAATCATATATGTTAGAAAAGGCAAAATCTTGTATGTCAAAGAATAATTTTTATTTATCTGTTGGTACATTAACATTACATGATGAGCTGTGAAGGTGGGTCGAGTCGGGCTCATTCACGTGCATAAAAATTTGAATTTCGCCCAGATTTAACGGTAACTTGGGAGCACAAATTGCACAATATTTATACCAAGGAGTGCCCCCGCAAGCGGTCTCGTTAAATCTGCTCACCTACAAATCGACCACTGACATCAACTATGGGAACACTTTCTTCAAATTCCAAAAACCTCTTAAGTACCCCTGCAAGTGGTTTTAGGTTTCAATGAAGACATTACATTGTGATAGCTAGACCCCACACCCTTTACTTTCAAATTAGAAAAGATAGATAAATGGTGTATTTCCCTTAGACACCTAAGATTTTTTGAGGAGGCGTAAAGGGAAAAACGGACGGTCGGGATCAAAGCACAGAACTGGGGCAGAGAGATAAACGACGAAGATCAAATCGCAAACCGCCAATCGCAATTTTCAAAGGATATGCACAGGAGGTAAATGTTAAAAGTGCCGAAGTGCGATATGCGATGTGGTGGGGCCCGACCGCAAAATGAAAGTTTTAATTAATAAGCATAGACGTAAGATTTAAATTCATTGAAGTGCGATGACGGTGGGACCTGAGCACATATCGCAAATCAAAAGTATTAAATAATAAGTGTGGACGTAAATGTTAAAAGTGTCGAAGTGTGATATGCGATGCGGTGGGGCCTGATCACAAGTCGCAAGTCGCAAATTTTAAAGGATAACAGCGGGATACAATTGCTAAAATCTCTGAAGTGTGATGTGCAGGTGGATGCGATGCAGTTTCAAAGGTGAATTCCAAAGATTTTTAGATCCAAAAGTAAGTCATTTTCATGCATTAGATAGTGTCAGAGGAAAAGAGCGTTATAACGTGAAACTGGTGAAACGCCTTGGCAAGGAAGAAATAGGCAGAATGCGACAGACAAACTCGGGTAAGTGACCCGAAGAAGAACAAAGGAGAAGAGGCAAAGTCGAGTAGCAGGTGATATGATTAACAGCATCTGAAGCACAGGGGCATAGGCAGAGTCGGGTAGAAAAGTGTATAGCGGTACTGATCAGGGCATGACAGTTAGGTCAAATCAGGCACTGAGGCGTCATTTCAGAGTTGTGCAGTCATTTCATCATTACCATAAATTCCACCTCGGCACTTCGAGAGGATGCATCAGCAACAACAGATTCAGTAATACGAACGCAATTTCCAGTTTTAATTTTCTTTCTCAAGTATGATTGCATAAGTAATATTAACAATTTAGGTAGTCGAATAGTTTCAAGAATTTCAACATTTATGAACCACTGTGATGTATTTAAGTAGATATAAATAAAGAAAACGAGTTCTGAGTTTTGGATCTCTGGAGGACTACTAGTTTAGAATTGAATTCTCTGAGATATTAATAAAAGAAGCTCAAGTTTCCTACACTTGTTGATGTTTATACGTCTTTCCTGTTTCACTCTGTGTATATTCCTCTTTGAATGAATTGAATTAATGTAGTAGTCAGTCTCTTAATTAAATCTATGAGTAAGAGTTAAATCACCTTAATTTGTGCTCCTTCACCTCATCTCCTCTCTCTTCACAAACTCCTGATGAAACTTTAAAGTAATAGATTCTGTGATTGCAGCATATTATTTCGAGTTTCTTCTTTTCCATGAATTTCCTCTGAAACTTAGAAGTCATAGATTCTTTGTTTTCAGCATATCATTTATAGTTTCCTTTACATTTCTTATTTTCATTCCATTCGAATATCAACAGTTTATGGCATTGTGAAGGCTTTCATTATATCATATTATTGAGGGTAATAAGTAACTGAATTCCAAGGGTGTTAAAAAAAGGCCATTTGATATGGTAATTGTGACATACATTTATAAAATGTCTTAAGCATTGATTCCTTACAACAGCCAAGGCATTATTTCTTGAGATACAACATTTTCTGGCGCCATTGTCGAGGACGAAGAAACGAAGCTTATTTTCCCTGGGTTTTTTGCATTATTTCCTATGATTGTTCAGTGAGGAGGAAATATTTGGCTGTGTTTTCTATTTTCAAAATTATGGCTTTCAAAAGGCCTCAGACAAGGTCAGATACCTCAAAGCAGATAGTCCCTGCTTTGCAAAATCCATAAATATTGGTTTCCAAAAGTGCTTAGAAACCTCAAACTCCTTCAACACCTGATCCTACATTTTCTGCTCCTGGAAACAGTTCTCATAACCCTTTGTTTGAAGATAGTTCTGAGGAACTCTCTTTCTTAGAACAATATTCTCCTTCCACACCCATTTATTTCAAGGACCTGACTTAGAAGAACATTCTTTCGAGTCTGTTTATTTTACCTTCACTCAACCTCAGCCAAATATAGTTGTTGGTTCTTATTCCATTGTTCATCAACCCACTCCCATATCAGTGTTACCTCCACCTTCATTCACTTTCACAGCAGGTTCATCAGCCTCAACTGCCCAAGGAGCATTCAACCAAGTTGTGAATATGGCAGTACCAGCTTTCTTAATGAACAGATATGCTCCACTAAATATTGCACAACCAATGAACGCCATGCCTCAAGAATACCTCAAATTAATTCCTCTTTTCACTAGAGAAAATGAAGTAACTGAAGAACAACATTTACCTTTGTTTTTCACTTTTCTGAGAATTTGAATGTAGAACACCTGGATGTTTTCATGAGACTATTTGTGCAGTCTCTAGATGGAGAGGCTAGAAAATGGTTCAAAGGGTTACCAAATGGTTCCATAAATAATTGGGAAGAGTTATAATATAGATTCACTCAGAGAAGGGGAGAAAAGAGAGATCATGGTTACTCATTGATAGAGTTTAATGCAATTAAAATAAGGCCCGATGAAGACATTTTTGAGTTTCTAAAAATATTCAATAAATTGTACAATAGTTTACCTATAGAGATGAAGGCCCCCCCATAGGAGAAAAGGTAGTTTTTGCGGGGGATTTTGAAGCTGATTTTAGCTTTACATTGAGAGAAAGAAGAGCCCCTACTCTTGAGAAGATACAGAAATATGCTTTAGAGATTGAAGCTAATATGACTGCAGCTGTAAAGGCAAAGGGGAAACAGCCAGACCAAGAGAAGGGGAAAGAAAAAGAAGAATCATCACAAGATCTGAAGATAGAATATATGGCAAGGGTGATAAAAAATCTGACAAATAATCTATCTAAGATAGAATTGGAAAAAAAAAACTCCCAAAGGCATGTACAACAAAACCGAGGGGGTTTCAACCCTCAATTCAGAAGACATCCCCTACAAATTTTGCAAAGGGAAAGAAGAGATCAATACCAGGTTCAAGCACCGTTGTATATAGAAGCAACACCCATGGAGAAAGAAGAACATGACGAAAGGGAGGCCGAGGATCAGGTATCTGCTATGTATGCAATAGAAGAGGATGAAGAGGAATATTATGAGGGAGAATATGTTGAAGCCGAAGTATATTACGATCAAGATGAGATGGATGAATACTATAGACAATTCACAGACTTCATGCAAGCCAAGTTACATAAAAAGTATGATTTAAGGTCTAGAAAGAGATCTAGAGTGCAGGATAATGCAGGTGAACAAAAAGGTTCCATTCCTCCTCTAATGGCGACTCCACAACAAAAGGACCCTGTGAAATAGGTCAGTAATGGGAAAAAACCTACAAACTTACTTAAGAGAACAAATGTACAGTAGGTTGAATCTTTCCAGGATAGATCATTTGACACTAATATTCTGGAGAGAGTTGTTAATGTACCCAAACAAGCGGAATATTCTAGAAGGAGTGAAGAAGAACCTGAAAATTTTGTTAAGAAAATCCATGCCTTCAGTTTGGCCAAAGAGTTGGAGAAGGTTAAAATTCAAGTACCTCTTCTAGAATTGGATAAAATACTAGCTTACAAGAAAGAAATTCCAGAGTTTATTAATCTCACACAAGTGGAAGATATAGGTGACATGGTGAACCTACAAGAATAAAAGCCAGTGGTCACCTTTGGCCCTCATGTAGAAGAATTAGATCCTTCTAGTCCACCCTTATATATTTCTTTGTTGCTTCATGATTTTAATCTACATAATTACATGCTAGACTCGGGAGCGTCCAATAACCTCATGCCATTGTCTGTTATGAAGGATATTAACCTAAAGATTACCAAACCTTATAGGGATCTATATTAATTTGATTCCAAAAGGGTGATATGTTTTGGGATGATTAAATATGTAGCAGTTTCATTGGCACAAATCCCAGCGAAGAGTATAGTCATGGATGTAGTGGTTGTTGACATCCTAGCTAGGTTTGGAATGCTCTTGTCAAGGTCTTGGGCAGCTAAGTTGGGAGGTGTACTAAAGTTAGATTTAACTTATGCTATCATTCTGGTTTTTAATGGGGAAGAAAGGAGATTATACCTGGAAACAAGGTTTGTGAATACCACCTCTAAGAAAGATGTAGGAAATTCCCCCATTTATAGTCAAGAAACACAAGATCTTTCTTGTTTCATGCTGCATGAAGATGCAGAATTTTCTGAATACATAGGGAAGAAGCTCTCTTTAACAGTTGTAAATAATGATCTGCACTCAAGGAATATTTGGAAATGCTATTTTGATGGTGCCTACTCCAAGGAGGGAGTAGGCGTTGGATTCTTGTTGATATCACCATAAGGTAACCTCGTGCCTTTCTCTTTTAAACTAGAATTTGATTCAACAAACAATGTGGCTAAGTATGAGGCCTTAATCTCGAGCCTTCAAGTTTCCAAACAGATGGGATTTCAATGCATTTCAATTTTTGGTGACTCTGAATTGATTATAAGGCAGATTAAGAATCATTGTCAAACCAAGCATCCGAGATTAAGATCATACAGGATTGAAGTTTGGGATATGATAGAAAACTATTTTGATGCCTTCAATCTCCAGCATATTCCAAAGGAGGAGAATAGATTGTATGATTATTTACCAGTTAAAGCCAACATATTCAAACCTCCCATAAATCCCCGGCTAAGGTACGAAATTGAAGTTACACATAGGCCTTCTATCCCTGACAATGTGAAACACTGGTAGGTGTTTGATGATGATGAATAGATAAATCAGTTCCTAACAATGGTTGGAAAATTTGAAGAGACTGAGATAGACCAAGAGGAAGAACAAACAGAGCAGAGAACATAAATAAGAAACCCCAAGCAGTCAATAGGTGAATAGAAGATCATCCAATTGAAAGATAATGTGCTCCCTAGAGGGTTGGTTCCCCTTGAAAGATTGTTCGATGCTAGTGATGTTGTTGTTTATTCGAAGAAAACACATCAAGAAGAAGAGATGGAAGATTGTAATTTGGGAACTCAACAAGAGCCCAAAATAGTGAAATTATTCAAAGGGGTTCCCAAAAACTACAAAGAAAGATACATTGATCTTTTTAAGAAGTATATGGATGTGTTTTCCTGGTCGTATGAAGACTTGAAAACATATGACAAAAGCATTATTTAGCATAATATTCCTTTGAAGGAAGGGCTCAAACCACACAAATAGAAGCTTAGATAGATCAATCCATTGTTGTTAGCTCCAATCGAAAAAGAAGTGAAGAAACTGTTGCAGGCGAAAATTATAGTCCCTCTCAGATATTCAGAATGGGTTTCCAATCTGGTCCCTATAAGAAAGAAGAATGGAGAGATAAGACTTTGTGTAGGCTTCAGGAACTTGAACCGATCATCTCTAAAAGATAATTATCCTTTTATGAAAATGGATTGTCTTACAAAAGGTAACGGGAGCTCACAGGTTGTCTATGGTCGATGGATTTTCTGGGTATAATCAGGTAGCAGTGGAAAAAGAAGATCACAAGAAGACTGATTTCACTACACCCTCGGGCACCTTCATGTATGCAAGGATGCCATTTGACCTTATGAATGAAGGTGCAACATTTCAGAGGGCCATGGACACAACCTTCGCTGGTGACAAGTTTTTAGTTCTATATCTAGATGATGTAACTATTTTCTAGGGGTCAGATGATGAACACTTGGAGCATTTGTAAAAAAAAATTCAAAAGTGCAAAAAATTTGGTCTTTCATTAAATCCCAAGAAATCTTTATTTGCCTTGGAAGAATGTAATTTATTGGGTCACATAATTTCTAAACAAGGAGTAAATACTAACCCAGCAAGGTGGAAACCATTCAGACTATTCCTTTACCCAGAAGCAAGAAGGATATCCAGAGATTCCTAGGAAAAATAAACTTTTTGAGGAGGTTTGTGTCCACTTATGCTGAGATCGTGAGAATTATAACAGATGTATTGAAGAAAAATGCAGAAGTGAAATGGGATAAGGAAGCAAGAGATGCATTTGTTAGAATAAAGGAAGCACTGCAAGAAGCTCCAGTTCTGATTAGTCGAGACTATCAAAAAGCCTTTTAGGTATTCTCATTTGCATTCCCCACTACTATTGTTGTTGTGTTGTTGCAGAAAAATGAAGACAATAAGAAGAAGCTAGTTGCATTTTTCATTAAAGTTTTCAGAGACGTTGAGCTCAAATACAATATTCTGGAGAAAGAAGTATATTCTTTGGTCAAAGCACTGAAAGCCTTCAGGACTTATGTGTTGCAGTCCCAAATAATCGCTTATGTTCCTAATTCTATTGTGAAAGAAAATCTGGTCCAAAGTGATGTTGAAGGAAAAATGGGGAATTGGATAGAAAAAATCCAAGAGTATGATTTGGAAATCAAACCCACCAAGTTGATCAAGGGATATGGTTTAGCGAAGTTGTTGATAGAGACAAATTTTCAAGCCTTGGTAATTAATATGTTGGCACCAATGGATGGAGTTGTTAATGAAGAAGGTAAAAGCAAGTCCAAAATAGGTATTCAATACAAATTTTTGTGCTCTGATTGGTATAAGGATATTATTCACTACCTGTGTTTATTTTCCTGTACAACTTCACTAAATATAACAAAATACAGAGCTCTCGAGCTCAAGTCTCGACCATATTTATCATAGAAGTTTTGGCAACAAAATAGGTCTCCGGGAGACCCAGGTTCAGGATGGAGGCCAACAAGGTTTTCCACAGTAGTCTAGCACCCGGCATTTTCGCCCTACTTTGAAGAGAAGAGCATCTCACCCTAGGTGTGCTGCGACCTTACTGAGGTTAGGATCAGATCAGGCATCGATCAAAAACAACATATCCTAACACCCATAAGACTACGTGCTAGAAATGAGTGTAACTACTCTGTACATGACAATACTCAGCAACGCATTCAGGATGAAGAACCAAAATTTAAAGTGATCTGCACATTCAACTAAATCAGAGACATGATATTGAACTCAGAACATCAAACTCAGATCATAAGCTTTGCATTAACAACGAGAGATAGTTACAGAGCTCCTCAGATCATTCCTCACAGAACTGATTACAATGGTGTCACATAAGAGAGAACAGCATGAACAGAGAGAGAGAGAGAGAGAGAGTAGAAAAAAACAGAACAAACAGAGCTCTCCTACGGCTCCTATTCTCTGATCCCTACTGCGCCAACCTCCTTCCTCTACTAGTTGGCTGCCTATTTTTTCTGTTGCCAATGAAACTGACAGTTATCCCATCCTTTCCGTTCTAGCATTTTCTGAATTTCCCTGATCACCAGTGTTTCACTGCTTGTTCTCTGCCGCTTCCTTCTGTCATATGTGCTCATCCCCGCAACAATCATGCCACCTACTCTTCGATTATTCGCAACCGTGACAGCTCTCTGTCTACTGGGGTTGCATTCTTCCACCTATTATCCACAAATCAAAACCCGTTTTATTTCAAAACAAGGGTCCCAACATGCCTCGGCCACATCCTATTGACTCCTCCTGAGTCAATTGTTTTATGTTGCCTCAGTCTCCATCGGTCCGCTTGCCTTCGTGGCCAATCATGTCTTCTCTTTTTCTCCTTCCTGTCCAAACAAGGGCCCCAACTCGGGGACCTTTTCCAACGTAGATGCTTTGAGTTCTCTGAAGCCCACAATGGCCTATTTCCATTCCTGTAAGAGCAGGTTTGTCTCTGCAGTGACCCGTTCCACTTCTGGCTCCCCTGAGATGGGCGACAGATTACCAAAGATGTATTTTATTTTTACGTTGGCCTCTGCGGCCATTTGCTACATGGTTTGGGCCTTGATCTTGATAGGTTTCGTTAGCTCCCGGAGAGTGTGTTTGGCTATTTCCAAATGTTCCTCAATTTGTTTTATCTTGACTTCCAGCTCTTCTGCTTGAGTGTACAGTTGGTCAAGTCTGTCGGGGTCTATGGCTTCCTGAATCTCCTTCGACACTTATTGTAGCTACGCTGAAATCAGTTGTGATTTCAGAGTGAGGGAAGTTTACCATTCATGTAGACCCTTCAGTAGGTCATACGTTTCCCTTGTCGCAGTACTCAAGGTTTCCTGTATCCCGGCTACCTCGTTCTGCCTTTTTGTTATCTTCTCCATGTAAATGACCGCTGGGTATAGTAGCGCGGGCCTTGTTGCCAGTGTTGCTTTTAGTTCCAATTTTCCTGGCTAAGGGCCGAACAGGCCACTTAGATGTGAATGGATCGTTCGACTACGTCACTCTCTAATAAATCATCTGGTATCTGAGGGCTGTGAGCTGTTACCGTTGGCGAAAGATCCTGAAAGACCTTTGTCACTGTATCCAGTTGGCCCTGTAGGTTGGTTTTCTCCATCTTCAGTTGTTCACACTCTTCATTAAGCGCGATGATTTGTACCTATTGCTGCTCGAATTTCTGTTGGAGTTCTGTGTGAAGCCCTTCGGCCTGCTGTGCTACCCACTGAATGAAGTTATACAACTGCGGTGTTCCCCATCTATGAATGCTTTCCGCTCCGAAGATATCTTGATTTGGTTGTCTCTCTTGGAGTGGTTGACCGCTCGCAATGGACTTGGTTGAGTGCTCCTGTGGTGATTGTGGCAGTGTCGGCTGCGACATTGGATTACTAGGGTTACCCATGCTTAGATTGGGCTGCATCTACTGAATTATCAGGTTTTCCTGTTGAAACGTGTTCAACTCTTTAGTTGGGGGTGTGGTATCTTCAGTCAAAGAACCCCCATGATTTAAAAGGCCCTGGAAGGTGACCTGTTCAACTAGAGTTTGGTTAACCCTAAGTACCAATGTTGTATCGGAGTCAACCTCTACCTCGTTGTCGCCATTTGTCTTACTCTTTACTCTGACTCGGTCAAATATGGTGGCTGATGTGGAGGGCATTCAGGTTGGATGATATTTGGAGGTGTATGAAGTGTGGGCCAATGATTGGTGAGTGTGAGGTGGAGATATACGAATATTCAAAACAAAATAGGGGTTGATTAGAGCGAACTCCTGATTTACCTAGGTCTCTGTTAATGGCTCTTATTGGATTAGGGCCCCCATGTCCATTGGTTGTGTTTGATCTTCCCCCATAAGATCAATGACCTAGCTAGACATTGTGAATTTTTCCTTCTTGGTTTTTGGTGTAGCTATGGGTGGCTTTGATGCCTTACTCCTTTTGGCAGGGACTATGGGGACTGGGATGGAGGATGAGGCAGAATTTGAAGCTTTAAATTCTTTAAACGTGGGAAACAATGAGGAATCACTTGTTAGAGTTTGAACTACCCGGTTAAAGATTTGTACCTTGGTGTTTATTTCTTCGATGATTGGTGTTAGTTGTAGTCACGACATCCTGGCCATCGCTTCCTCTGATGTTTCTCCTGGAAAGGGATCCGGCAGCATGTCGTCAAATGAATAGACGTAGAATCCACTTCTGACCTCCATTGTTACTCCTGGCCACGAACATACTTCTGTGTGGAAAGCTCGCTCATCGATCTTAAACTTCAACGACCTCATCTTGAAGGTTGATTCTGGCACGCATGCTGGCCTTATGTAGGTTTTCTTATGGTTAACCCCAAACCATACTTGCGCAAAATAACTATCCAGCAAGTTCCTTGGAATTCTTGGCTGACTCATTGCGACATCTACCATCTGGTTGTACCAGAATTTGAATGCTTCCTCGTTCACCTCCTTGGTGCTAGGGTCCCTTGATGCCTTCCAGGGTGTGAACTTCATTGCTAGTGGTTGGCCTGATGCAACTTCCAGAGGTTGCCTAATCCCCGGAACTGTCCATCTCCACATTGCCAACACCATGACAAGATACCCATAGATGAACCTAGTGGCCCTCCTATAGTTATCTTCACAGGCTTTGAATAATTCGTTAAGTAGAAACGAACACCAATTTAGTTGTGTCCCTGGATACAGTGCTCCACAACAGAGATAGTATCCAGCATGCACTCCCCTTTTGTTTAATGTCTCATCATTTTTCTTGCAATCAGATAGTAGCCAAACTTGACCTCTGGCTTATTGATCAAGTCTATCTTGGCCCCTTTTCCCCCTCTCTTGGTGTCGTAATTTCTGTAGTATTCACCATTTCCTGCTTTCTTTGTGCTCTTGGACACATTCTGGAATGTTGTGGAGACGTCTCTCTCTTCTTGCGAAATCTCGGTTAACCTGTGAATGTCTTCCACATGAATTGGTATTACTCTTCCCGGCCACAGCAACCCATTGTGGATTCTACTCAGCAGGAACTTGGTGCACTGCATCACATCCACTGTAGTGTTGAACACTAGAAGATTTATTATGTTCAATATAGTGGATTTTTTAACACCTCTGAACTCTGGAATTACTGTGAAACCAAAGACTGTACAACTCAGATTAAATTCAGACCAGTCGTTCCTGAAAACAAGAAATATTTGCAAGTTTTCGACGGAGACAAACAAATAAAAGACTTTATGCAGTTCAGAAATGAATTTTAACTTCACATTTCAGATTTAGATTATGAAACCAACTGCCCTAGTGAAGAAAATTTTCTTGGTGAAGAAGAATCGTCTCCTGAACTTGCCGATTTAAATCTGTTGTCAAGCAAAATTCAAAGCAAAACAGAATGGATTGCAGAGGCAGAAACAGAGAACTTATAAACTCTGCAATCCAATGATGAAAGTTTTCCAAAGGGCCTCTCTCCTTTAGAAGAGTTGTTCGATTTTAACGATGTGGCCAAGAAGCCAAAACTGGAACCTGTAGAGACTGAAGTGGAAGAGTGCAATATTGGCAGTGAACTTAAACCTATGATGATTAAACTGTCTAAGACTTTACCATCTCACATTAAACTCAAATACATAGAGATGTTTAAAGAGTTTTCTGATGTTTTTGCGTGGAGTTACGAATATATTAAGTCCTATGACACTGAAATAATACAACACAAAATCCCTCTCAAAGAAAACCAAAAACCATTCAAACATAAACTGTGCAAAATAAACCCCGTTCAGTTGCCTTTGGTTCAGAAGGAGATCATTAAAATGTACGATGCTGGTATTATCGTCCCTATTAGATATTCTAAGTGGGTATATAATCTAGTGTCTGTTAGGAAGAAAACAGGAGAGATCAGGCTTTGTATAGACTTTAGAGACTTAAAAAAAGCTTCATTAAAGGACAACTACCCTTTACTTAAGATGGATCATATTTTACAAAGGGTGGTAGGCTCTAGAAGAATTTCTTTACTTGATGGCTACTCAGGGTACAATCAGATCTTAGTTCACCCTGCTGATCAATTAAATACAACCTTTACTACACCATGGGGCACTTTCATGTATGTGAAAATT
This sequence comes from Pinus albicaulis, assembly GCA_034641835.2. Taxonomy (NCBI): domain Eukaryota; kingdom Viridiplantae; phylum Streptophyta; class Pinopsida; order Pinales; family Pinaceae; genus Pinus; species Pinus albicaulis. The sequence continues at coordinate 360,964,008 of CM076574.1, read as the reverse complement.
CCTTTTGGTCTAGTGAATGCTGGAGCAACTTTTCAAAGAGCCATGGACATAGCATTCTCGAAGGAACTGGGCTTCTTCATCATTATCTATCTTGATGATGTTACTGTGTTTTCAAAAACATATGAAGAGCATTTAAAACATTTAAGAAGAGTTTTCGAGAAATGCATAAAGTTTGGAATATCTTTAAACCCTAGGAAGACACTATTCGGTCTCCAAGAAGGTAAACTTCTTGGGCACATTATTTCAGAATAGGGTATTAAGATAGATCCAAAGAGGATTGAAGCCATATTGCAAATCTATCATCCTCGAAACATCAAATATTTGCAATATTTCATTGGAAAGATTAATTTTTTTAGAAGGTTCATCCTCAACTTGGCTGAGCTCCTTAGGAATATCACAAACATGTTAAAGAAGGAACAAGGGGTAAAATGGACCTCGGAAGCAAAGAAGTCCTTTGAACTATTGAAACAAGCGTTAACCAAAACACCGGTTCTTATAATTCCTAATTTTTCAAAAGATTTTTATATTTTTTCTTTGCATCAGAACATACCATAGCTGTTGTCCTTCTACAGAAAAATCCACAAGGACAAGAGCAGCCTATTGCATTCTTTAGTAAGGCATTGAGGGATGCCCCTCTGAAGTATAACATTATGGAGAAGCAAGATTTTTCTTTGGTTAGAGCTTTGAAAGACTTCAGAGTGTACATCCTTCACTCACACATCATTTCCTTTGTCCCAAACTCAGTTGTTAAAGACATTCTAACACAGGACCCGTATGGTAAGAGAGGTAAGTGGATTTTTGTTATCCTTGAATACAATTTAGAGATAAAACCCACTAAACTCATCAAAGGCCAAGGTCTAGCTAGATTAATGGCTAAATCCAATTTTGAAGTTCTTGATATTAATAGGATTGATGCTTTGGATGACCAAGAAGGATTCTTAACTCCCATTATTGAAGACCATTTTATGAATTCCTCTTGGTATGCTGATATTATTTATGTTTTTCTTAAATTAAATACACCTCCTGGTTTGACAAAGGCAAAGGAAAGGTTCCTAAAGTTAAAATCTGTAAACTATTGCATTATAGATAAATGTCTTTATTGGAAAAATGCAAGCAGTTTATTGCTTAAATGTTTTCCTGAGTTTGATGCAGAGAAGGTTAAGCACGAGTTCCATGAAGGAGAGTGTGAAGGTCATTTATACTAGAAAACAACAGCCAACAAAATTTTGAGGGCTGGTTTCTATTGGCCTACTCTTTTTCCTGATATACACAAGATGATCATTGCCTGTCATAAATGTCAACTTTTTGAAGGCAAAAGAAAACTGCTACCCCTGCCTCTGCATCCAATCACTGTTGAAGCCCCATTTCAACAGTGGGGACTTGAATTCATAGGAGAAATACATCCACCATCTCTTGCCCAGCATAGATGGATTCTCACTGCCACAGGCTATTTCCCTAAGTGAATAGAAGCCATACCTTGTAGGCAAGCCAATGATTCAGTTATTATAAAATTCATGGAGCTTAACATTCTCTCCAAATTTGGCTATCCTACCAAGATCATCACTGATAATGCAGCAGCATTTGGATCAAAGAATATGGTTGAATTCTATCACAGATATCAAATAACATTGGGGCATTCCACGGCCTATTACCCCCAAGGTAATGGACTTGCATAATCCTCAAACAAGAGTTTAGTGAACATAATCAAGAAATTGTTGGAGGATAACAAGAAGTCTTGGCACAAAAAGCTTGTTCATGCACTTTGGGCTGACAGATTGACATTGAAGAAATCTATTGACATGTCACCTTTTCATCTTGTGTATGGTACTGATGCAATTTTTCCAAACAACCTCGGTGTATCAGTGATGAAGTTGATTCAAGAGTTGTAAACTGAAGATAATGACATGATCAGAAGAATAAATCAGACCATTCATCTTCAGCAAATCAGAGAATAGGTATATATGAAAGCATTGTAGAAGCAGATCAGCATCAAAAAGCTTTTTGACAGAAGAACAAAGGCCAGCAATTTCAAAATTGGGGACAAAGTTTTAAAGTGGGACTCAAGGAGGGAAGACAAGGGAAATCATGGAAAATTTGACAACTTATGGCTTGGCCCTTACTCTATTCATTCAGTTGCTGGTAACAACGCATATTTCTTACAAGAGTTGAATGGAGCAGAATTGTTTGGGGGTCCTGTCAATGGCAGGATTCTTAAACATTACTTCTCTTGATCCATCCCATGTTCTAAAAGCCTTTTTTATCTTTTTTCTCATTATAAATATCTCATCCACCATTGCATTCAAAGTTAGAAAAATCAAAAATACAAAAACAGTGAAAGAAAGAAAAGAGGGCAGATTGTGAAAACAAGAAAGGTACAGCCCCACACCAACAAAAAGAGAAACAAATCTGAAAGTGTGCTAGCTTAAATGCCACTCCTGAAAAACACACTTCTAGTTAGTCAAACAGCCTAATCTTGATTAAATAGTTTTAAATTTTCTGCTGATAGGATAGTGAATTCGATTTCCCAAACTATTTAATCTTGGCTTATTAGTAGCTAGATTAGGCTAGAAATTAAAGGTTCAAACAAGCTCAAAACTTGAACCTAATTTTCCAAGCAAGAAATGACTCAAATATGTTTCAAATTCTGAGTCAAAATATGTAAAAATCTGGTTCTAAACTGCTCAAAATCTGAACCAGAGAACAATGAAGAAACAACTCACACCGTAGTCAAAACAGAGCGGTAGAAAAGAGGAAGGAAATGCTTTGAAATTTCAGATCTTAAGCCTTCCATTTTTTATTTAATTTTCTGAAAAATAATATCTATGTGCAGCTTGTTTTTTATGCCCTAGATCACAGCAAGTCAAACAACTTAATCTTGACTTGACTGTTTTTAAATTTATGTTATAGAATGTAGAGAATAAAATCTGTTAGACTGTTTATTCCTAACAGATTGATAGAATAGGTAGAGAATCATGTGGGCTCAACTGTTTAATCTGATTCCATGGAGAAATAAGGAGTAGAATTAGATTAGTTTTATGCTTTCAAAAGAATAAAATGTTGTGAAAAGATTTTTCCAATCCAAGTGCACTCTAATGAAGAAAAAATGCTAGATCAGTAGGATTGGGTAGGTAGAAAGCTTGTATTGATGAAGATCCATTGCTTTTATGGTTGCTAATATGTTTTAAGAGCAAGAACATCCCAGCAAAGGAAGGGCATCCCAATGGATGAGGCACAGGTCAGCCTCCCAGAGAATGCAAGTCTGAAGTTCTTGATGCCTTCAAGAAGGCACCATCCCCAAGTGGAGCCACTATTAGCCACCTATAAAAAAATTTATAACAAAAGGTGGCTAAAACTTTTTGGAGCCTTCAAGGAAAAAATTTTATTGCTAGAAGTGTTGGCTCTTGAAGACTCTTGAAGGCCTCATGCCTCTGTCCAAATCTTCACTACTGTTCCTATTTTATACTCAGAAATTATGTTGATTTCATGAGAAAAGACTGCTGCAAAATCATCATTTTTCCCCTTCCTCCATTCAAAAATAACCTTCATTTTGCTCCCCTTTTTTTCCATAAAAATCCTCTATTTTTCATGATTCCTCCTCTTCCATTCATGAAAATCATTTTTACAAGGTTAAGAACTCACTTTTTAACTTTACCGAAGCCCTCAATTCCTTTGAAAACCATTGAAAATCTATAAAAAAACCCATTTTTGTATAAAGGTTTAAGCCCCTTGGGCTAAACCTAAACCACTTCCCCTCCATGTGCCCGCACCCTAGAACCAGGTGCTAAAGCCTTTTAGCACTTATCGCATCGGAACAATACGCAGCACGCAAGTCTTTTTGCCTCACAAACTCCGATGTGATTAGCCCTCTGTTTCATAACCCCCGATCATATTATTTCTTCATACAACCCGTGGGCCCGCAATCGGGCGCTAAATCATTGTGAAAATCCATCTCCGATCCATTATTTCCTTTGTAAATACAAAAACCCATTTATCCAAAGCCTTGGTCTAACGCGCCCATACAACAATTTTTAAATGAAATGGTTAGATTAAAAAGACCCGAAGCACAATCGCATCGGAGAAATTCACAATGGGTTGATTGTAAAGACCCGCATCGAAACTTCCAATGCGATTAAGTCCCATATGTATAAACTCCGCCCCCCGCTTTCCATTCCATATAACCTACGCCCGGGACCAAGTGTTAAATATCCCAAGGCGCTCAATCGCATCGCAAAAGTTCCAATGTGTAGATTGAAAATCCCGAGCTCGAGGCTCCGATTGCGATTAGCCCTTTGTTATATACACCCTGGGCCCATCATGTTCCATATAACTAAAGGCCCCGCATTCGGGCGCCTATCCACTTCATATATATATTCTGCCACCAAAACCTTTGTTTTATTATATTTTTGAGTTTTCATACATTATAAAGGGTTTCCGCCAGTTCGCTTTCAAAATCAATCTCCGTCGTTGATCTTGGACCGATCAAACGGCTAGCACTCAATCACATTGACATTTTCCATTTGCACAGTTTAAATCATTTATTTGCCACCCCCGATTACCGATCCCCCGATTGGTTGTCCACCGTTGATTTCCTCCCCGCCTTCCTCAGATCCGACGGCTCTAAATCGCTCTGATCATTAACCCTTCCTCCGCCTTTTTAAACCCCTCTGATTCACTTTCCGCCATCGATCTAATCTGCAGATCGACGGTCAGTGCTTAATCGCATCGCAAGTTTTTTGTCAAGCGCATTAACATGATTCCTCCACCGATTGTGATCCTTCAATTGGATCTCGACCGTCCACGTGTCCAGATCAGACAATCCCATATCATTCCCGTATTATTTCATCGCCCTTCGCCTTCCACCAAAGGGTTTTCAAAACCAATCACCACCATTGATCATTGCGCGATCGACGGTTCCATCTTATTCTTCCCTCTGCTCTTCTTTGACCTTCTCTTAGTCGATCTCCACCGTTGGATGATGCCATCCAACGGCCATGCTCTCTCCCCACACCCTCTAAAGCAGTTCACCCACAACGCAGGATTTCTTAATATTGTTTGTGTTTTGCAGGTGTTGAAAGGTTTATCCGTTATATTGAAAGAAAGGTCGAAGGCCGGGAATGACGATTCTCGTGCCTTCATTTCATAAAAGGAAAACCATTCGCAAGGTTCAACATCCACGTTTCGTCGATGCTTCATGGGAATTGATGCCTTGAGAGCCCTGCGCAGCCTACACATCAACAAGACACAGTGATTTTAAATCATAATTAAAAGAGTATCAGTGTTGAAGACAGAACGCGGCAGAACAGAAGGATTGAAGATAATTTGGGGATTACGGCTAAGAATGATTATCAAAAGCCTAATCCCCAGAATTAAAACACAGTTAAAAGAAAATCATAAGTGTTTTATTAGATAGAAAGGCCTCCACTGCCACATCTAAGGCAAATTGATTCCTCTCAGCTACCACAAAGCCACCTGTGCCTCAAAGCATTCAAACAGAGGCCGAAGTTATTGTTGGAAATCAGATATTTGCCTCAACGCGGCCAAAGAGTTAATTCTGCTGAAAGAATTTAATGAAAAAAATATCAGCAGAGTTACTATAACATAACACAGAGCCTTAAAAGTCAACAAAAGCTCCCACTGAGCTTAATTCATAAATATAAATCAATTAATACAGTAACACACCTGTAAAATTCTCCATTGAGCCCCTCAAAGGCCGAGAAGTCATTAATTTGTATTAATTTTCCTGAGAGATCTTTTATCAGATCTCACCTCCTCGTTCTTCTATAAATACTACTGTAGAAGATGAGAAATTGTTGGTTGCAGAACTTTGAAATACATTTGAGCTTAAACTTCTGATTATAAATAGTGTTCACTGGCCCTTGGAGCTCTGCTTGTGATAGATAAGTTAGGCTGAGATGAGTAGATGATTGCTAAACTAAAGCATTGTATTTAAAGCTGTAACTGGTTTGGAGCATCAATACAAGCTGATTTATGGGATCCTGGTCTATGTTGACGGTGATGTTTTTCTCATTGTAACTTGTCATTTTGTTTCTGTTTTCACTATGTTTCATCTTCTCTTATAAAGAACAGCATGTATAGAGTTAGGACCTACTCTATATCAGTACCCTTCTCTCACTAAAAATATTTATTTACATGTTTTCTTCCAATTTGTGTTATTTAGGAATGATTTAATTCAGTTTAAGCATAGGAATGCTGGTTTTCCCTCGTCTTATTGCCTTAGCTGAATATTATTCTTGAATGTTATGTTCAGTATTAGTTAAGTAGAGATGAACTAAGGAAGATATGGTGTGCCCTAGTCCTAGTTTTATCCCCAAAGACTGTATGAATGTTTCCCTTGGAATGTGTTAAAAGATGGCTAGTTTAGAATTACTTACCAGATCTTAGGCCATTCTTTGTTATCTTTGTGTTTGTCTTGAAAGTAACCAAGTAAAGTAGAGCTAGGAGAGGATTTGTGGTGAGCCCGGCCCGTTAGTTTCTACTCCAACAGTTGCCTTCAAGTTTCCCTTTGTTTTAAAATGTTTTCTATTGAAAGTGTACCAAAGGCTGGCTAGTTTAAAAGTACTTACCAGATCCTAGTTTACTTTCATGTTTTTCTTAAGTGTATGTCAAAAGCTGGCTAGTTTAAAAGTACTTACCAGATCTTGGGCTGCTCTTTGTTCACCATATGTTTAAATTCTCCTTCTTATTGTACCATTTCATTCCATAAATCAAACTTCAAAGAGATCCTTAGACATAGATGACTTGCCCCATGGACCACTCTTACCTCTTGTTGTTCCAATTAAACCCTATTATGACTCCATAGCCCAATGGACTAAAACCTGCAATTATCTATCTTTCCTGGCCAAATCTTGTTCTATTTGCTTGCAACTTCACACCTTTGAAACTCTTTGCATTTAGGACTTTCCACCTCAAACAGTAATCATGCTCAACCATCCAAAAACAAAACAAACCCTTGGCCTTCATAACTAGCCTAATATCATTACCCCAAACTTCAAAGACAAATCCATCTTTGCACTTATTGGATAGATCCATCTCTGGATTCAGGAAGGCTAGATCCTAGAATCCCAAAGTGGTTGAAACGATGTCGTTTCTGTGATTGGACTTTGCCAATCTTGCTAATTACATATTCCTAACATTTCTGGCGACTCCGCTGGGGACAAAACCTAGAATCATTTTCATTTTAAGGTAACCATAGGACATCAAATATTTGTTTCAAAGAAAATTTGTTATATCAACCAGCTGAGCCACCAACACCTAATATTTCTGGCGACTCTGCTAGGGAAACTTCCCTTAAAACTAAATAAAACCTTGTGAGTAAAAAGCAGCCTTTTCAAGCACTACCAAAGAATGGTAATCATGATAAAACTTGTTTGAATCAGTGACAAACTAGGCAAACCCTAGGATTCTCATAAGACTTTATCTAACCTTGAAAAATCGGTTGGCTTAGCCATAAGAGTAGATTGTATTTGTCACATGACCGTAGCTAAGTTTTGAAACAGAGTTAGGATATTCTTAGAAACCACACAATTGAAAAAGAACTCAGAAAACCTAAAAATATTTCAGATTGGTATTTAATAAACATGGTGGTGGACCATAAAACCTTTTACCTCTGAAAAGAGCTAAAAAATTCCACTTGGCGACTCCACAATCCTTAACAGACCTTAAGACTCCACTGGGAAGAACCTTTGTCATTATAACATTGTTTAAAATTCAGTTAGAGGACTAAAGGATTTGAATTTGTGAAACAGAATTAGTTGACCTCTTAAATACTGTCATATCTGGTTGAACTTTTCTTGTTTAAAGTTGGGTCTAAAACACAACATAGTGGCTTCTAGAAAGATTCATACTAGAGCCTATCCAGACCCTGATCCACCTGAAATAGTTGGTAACCCAGAAAGTATCCTTAGGAAGTCTCCTAAGATTAAATTATCAAATGTTTTCAGATCACCATTGAGAGCTAGTTCAGTTCCTGAAAATCTTACAGCTCTACAACAATCACAAGCTGACTTAGTAAATCCATTTAGAACTAGGTCATTTGATGATATAATCCAGCTGGACTCTGAGTCTTCACTTTAATCCCCGGAGACAAGTGAACATCCTGGTAGTAGAGAAACAACACCTCTTGATTTGCATTTCCTTCACAATTTAGGTGTCTCTCATCCAAGATTAGCTCAGAAATCTACTATTGTTCCATCCACATCCCTTCATCCTTCATTCACTGTCCAAATCACTCCACTTCAGCCCACTTTTCCTCTTGTTAATCCACCTCTTGTAAATCCACCTACACCACATATCATGGCAGCATGGTATGCTCCCTTAGTCCTTCCTGTACCATTATTCAATCTTCCACAGGACTATCAGTCCAAAATTCCACTATATGATGCTAGTAATGCTACAACGGCATCACAACATGTGGATAATATGAATGACTACTTTGACATAAATGAGATTGATGATGATTCTATCAAGCTTAGATTATTTGCTCAAAGTCTGGGGGGAGAAGTAAGAAAATGGTTTAAAGGCTTAACCCCCCATAGTATCAATGATCTCCAAGCCTTCCATCAGACTTTCTTAAACAAATGGGAAGTGAAGAAGAATCCTCTCCAAGTCCTTTCTGATTTCAAGAACCTCCATAGAAACACTGGGGAAAGTGTGCAAGCTTATTGCACTAGATTTAGCAGTGTGTATAATTCCCTTTCCCCTGATCTAAAACCTCCACAAGGCTCAGCTTTAAACAAGTTTCCTAAAGGGTTTGACCCTGAAATGGCCTATCAGCTAAGAGAGAGAGATTCTGCAACTCTTGAAGAGATGGAAAAAGGAGCTCTTGCTATGGAAGTCAACTTGATAGAGAAGAGAGCAAGAATGAAAAATGAGAAGAGAGTGTCTTTTAGAGAGGAAAACACACCTTCTACTTCCAAGTCAAAGATGGAGAGAATGATGGAGGAGATGATGAAAGAGATGAACATAATTAAGAGAGTGCAAGCCAATCAAAACCAAATTTCTCCTCAAAATAGAAATCAGAACAAAAATCAGAATTTTAGAAGGAACTAACCTCCAAATAGACCTAGGGAAGATGATCAGCAAATCACTCCTCCCTTTCATCAAAACTATGTAAGTGAGGTTAAGGAAACAGATGAGATAACAGAGGAAGATGATATCAACATGCTGGGGGTAGATAATGATGACTTTGAGATTCATTATAACAGAAGACAAGGTCTTTATACACCTTATGATGACAAAAGAGATGATGATGAAAATTATTATCAAGACATGGAAAATGTCATCATAGAACCGCAAAGAGAATATGACCTTAGAAGCAAAACCAGTCAACAAACCCCCAACAACAAAACCTCTGACAAACCTTTACAAAACAGCACTGCAACCAAGCTTAAAGTTGTAAAACAAAAGGACAAAATAGTAGCTATAAATTCTGATAATGGTAAAGAGAAAGGCACTCAAAACAATGAAAAACAGAGTGCAGACATTAGTAGTACTAACATCTCAGCTAGTACTCCTGTTAAAACCATTTTGTCAAACGTAAATAGGAAAAATCAGCAAGATGATATTGTTGATAGAGTGACAGCTAATAAGGCTGAGACCAGCACTTTAAAGAGTCAAATTCCTTTCATCCTGGAGCAGGAAATTTCAAAAATCAAAATCTGTGTTCCCTTGACTGAGTTAGCTGCCCAGCATGTATATAGGACCCAAATTTTGAAGGCTTTAAATATAGAGGAAAATGAGGATACAGTCAATCTTAATGATGACCATCCCGGGCTTATTTTTGGTCCAAATATTGAAGGTATGTATCAAGAGGGACCTGTTCCTCCCTTTTATGTGAGTTTAAATGTTCATGACAAAATTTTGCACAATGTTATGCATGACTCAGGAGCTTCTCATAATTTAATGCCAAAAGCTGTAATGGAGAGCCTTGGTCTAGAAATCACCAGAACTTACAAGGACCTGTACTCCTTTGATTCCAGCAGAGTAAAGTGTTTAGGATTAATCAAATACCTCTGTGTTAACTTAGCCCAGATTCTAGCCAAATGCTTAGTCATGGATATTGTGGTGGCTGATGTTCCCCCCAAATATGGAATGTTGTTATCAATATTGTGGGGGGCTAAGTTACAAGGGACTAGGCAAATGGACATGACCTTTGCGACTATCCCTATTTTCAATCAGACTAGAAGACTTTACAGGGAGTCTCATATGCAATACACAGTTACAAGTCAAGACAGGCCGCAAAACTCCCCTTTATACTCTGTAAACACAGGCCTTGATTCATTTATCCTTTTTAACGAAGAGACATTGGATGAACAAGTAACTTTAACAGAGTTAATGGCCGATAGAGAGGAGGATGTAAACACCACAGAACTGTCAAAACAGTTTGCTGAACCGTTAAACAACAGTCAACCAAATATGGGTCTTGAACTACAAGTCATGCGTCCTTTGCTTTTAAACCTTGACACTCAAGAAAACATTCCTCCACTTAACGAAAAACCTGGAGAGTCAAAACAAATTTAATTAAGTGTCGCTAATCATGAACAATTAGAAATCACTTTAGTTGAAGAGGAAAAACGCCAAACGAATGAAACCGAAAATAGTCCTCTGTGGAGTATGTATTTTGACGGGTCATGCACTAGAACTAACGTTGGTGCAGGTGTATAGATTTGCAACACTGAAAACAACCAAACAGAATATGTTTCCTGAAAATTAAACTTTCAGTGTTCAAACAAATAGCCGAATACGAATCCCTGCTTTTGGTCTTACATTTGTTGAAAAAGTTAGGAGCCAAGAGAATTAAAGTTCATAGGGATTCTGAATTAATCATTAGGCAAGTCAATGGGGAGTATAACGCTCATCATCCCAGACTCAGAGCCTATCGAAACGATGTCGTGGACCTTTTAGAAACTTTCGAAGAGTCCCAATTAATTTTTGTCCCAAGAAAGAGAAATATTGCGGCCCACAGCTTAGCCTACGCAGCTAGAACGTGCTTAACGCCATGTGAAACCAAAGACTGTACAACTCAGATTAAATTCAGACCAGCCGTTCCTGACAACGAGAAATATTGGCAAGTTTTTGATGGAGACAAATAAATATAAGACTTTATGCAGTTCATAAATGAATTTGAACTTCACAGTTCAGATTCAGATTATGAAACCGACTGCCCTAGTGAAGAAAATTTTCTTGGTGAAGAAGAATCGTCTCCTGAACTTGCCGTTTTAAATTTGTTGTCAAGAAAACTTCAAAGAAAAACAGAATGGATTGCAGAGGCAGAAACAGAGAACTTAGAAACTCTGCAATCCAATGATGAAAGTTTGCCAAAGGGCCTCTCTCCTTTAGAAGAGTTGTTCGATTTTAACGATGTGGCCAAGAAGCCAAAACTGGAACCTGTAGAGACTGAAGTGGAAGAGTGCAATATTGGCAGTGAACTTAAACCTATGATGATTAAACTGCCTAAGACTTTACCAGCTCACATTAAACTCAAATACATAGAGTTGTTTAAAGAGTTTTATGATGTTTTTGCATGGAGTTACGAAGATCTTAAGTCCTATGACACTGAAATAATACAGCACAAAATCCCTCTCAAAAAAAACCAAAAACCATTCAAATAGAAACTGCGCAGAATAAACCCTGTTCAGTTGCCTTTGGTTCAGAAGGAGATCATGAAAATGTACGATGTTGGTATTATTGTCCCTATTAGATATTCTGAGTGGGTATCTAATCTGGTGTCTATTAGGAACAAAACATGAGAGATCAGGCTTTGTATAGACTTTAGAGACTTAAACAAAGCTTCATTAAAGGACAACTACCCTTTACCTAAGATGGATCATATTTTACAAAGGGTGGTAGGCTCTAGAAGAATTTCTTTGCTTGATGGCTACTCAGGGTACAATTAGATCTTAGTTCACCCTGCTAATCAATTAAAGACATCCTTTACTACACCATGGGGCACTTTCATGTATGTGAAAATGCCTTTTGGTATAAGGAATGTTGGAGAAACTTTTCAAAGAGCCATGGACATAGCATTCTTGGAGGAACTGGGCTTCTTCATCATTATCTATGTTGATGATGTTACTGTGTTTTCAAAAATAGATGAAGAGCATTTAAAACGTTTAAGAAGAGTTTTTGAGAAATGCAGAAAGTTTGGAATATCTTTAAACCCTAAGAAGACACTATTCGGTCTCCAAGAATGTAAAATTCTTGGGCACGTTATTTCAAAAGAGGGTATTAAGATAGATCCAAAGAGGATTGAGGCCATATTGCAAATCTCTCATCCTCGAAACATCAAAGAGTTGCAATATTTCATTGGAAAGATTAACTTTTTGAGAAGGTTCATCCCCAACTTGGCTGAGCTCCTTAGGAATATCACAAACATGTTAAAGAAGGAGCAAGGGGTAAAATGGACCTTAGAAGCAAAGAAGTCCTTTGAACTAGTGAAACAAGCATTAACCAAAACACCGATTCTTATAAGTCCTGATTTTTCGAAAGATTTTTATATTTTTTCATTTGCATCAGAAAATACCATAGCTTCTATCCTTCTATAGAAAAATCCACAAGGACAAGAGCAGCATATTGCATTCTTTAGTAAGGCATTGAGGGATACCCCTCTGAAGTATAACATTATGGAGAAGCAAGCTTTTGCTTTGGTTAAAGCTTTTAAAGACTTCAGAGTGTACATCCTTCACTCACACATCATTGCCTTTGTCCCAAACTCAGTTGTTAAAGACATTCTGACACAGGACCCAGATGGTAAGAGAGGTAAGTGGATTTTTTTTATCCTTGAATACGATTTAGAGATAAAACCCACTAAACTCATCAAAGGCCAAGGTCTAGCTAGATTAATGGCTGAATCCAATTTTTAAGTTCTTGATATTAATTTGATTGATGCTTTGGATGACCAAGAAGGATTCTTAACTCCCATTGTTGAAGACCATTTTATGAATTCCTCTTGGTATGTTGATATTATTTATGTTTTTCTTAAATTAAATACACCTCCTGGTTTGACAAAGATAAAGGCAAGATTCCTAAAGTTAAAAGCTGTAAACTATTGCATTATAGATAAATGTCTTTATTGGAAAAATGCAAGTGGTCTATTGCTTAAATTTTTGCCTGAGTTTGATGCAGATAAGGTTAAGCACGAGTTCCATGAAGGAGAGTGTGGAGGTCATTTATACTAGAAAACAATAGCCAAAAAAATTTTGAGGGCTGGTTTCTATTGGCCTACTCTTTTTCCTGATATACACAAGATGATCATTGCCTGTCATAAATGTCAATTTTTTTAAGGCAAAAGAAAACTATTACCCCTGCCTCTGCATCCAATCACTGTTGAAGCCCCATTTCAACAGTGGGGATTTGAATTCATAGGATAAATCCATCCACCATATTTTTCCCAGCATAGATGGATTCTCACTGCCACAGACTATTTCACTAAGTGGATAGAAGCCATACCTTGTAGGTAGGCCAATGATTCAGTTATTATAAAATTCATGGAGATTAACATTCTCTCCATATTTGGCTGTCCTACCAAGATCATCATTGATAATGCAGCAGCATTTGGATCAAAGAATATGGTTGAATTCTATCACAGATATCAAATAACATCGGGGCATTCCAAGGCCTATTACCCCCAATTTAATGGACTTGTAGAATCCTCAAACAAGATTTTAGTGAACATAATCAAGAAACTGTTGGAGGATAACAAGAAGTCTTGGCACACAAAGCTTGTTCATGCACTTTGGGCTGACAGATTGACATTGAATAAATCTATTGGCATGTCACCTTTTCAGCTTGTGTATGGTACTGATGCAATTTTTCCAAACAGCCTTGGTGTACCAGTGATGAATTTGATTCAAGAGTTTCAAACTGAAGATAATGACATGATCGGAAGAATAAATCATACCATTCATCTTCAGCAAATCATAGAAGAGGTATATATGAAAGCATTGCAGAAGCAGATTAGCATCAAAAAGATTTTTGACAGAAGAACAAAGGCCAGCAGTTTCAAAATTGGGGACAAAGTTTTAAAGTGGGACTCAAGGAGGGAAGACAAGGGAAAGCATGGAAAATTTGACAACTTATGGCTTGGCCCTTACTCTATTCATTCAGCTGCTGGTAACAACGCATATTTCTTACAAGAGTTGAATGGAGCAGAATTGTTTGTAGGTCCTATCAATGGCAGGATGCTTAAACATTACTTCTCTTGATCCATCCCATGTTCTAAAAGCCTTTTTTATCATTTTTCTCATTATAAATATCTCATCCACCATTGCATTCAAAGTTAGAAAAATCAAAAATACAAAAACAGTGAAAGAAAGAAAAGACGGAAGATTGTGAAAACAAGAAAAGTACAGCCCCATACCAACAAAAAGAGAAACAAATCTGAAAGTGTGCTAGCTTAAATGCCACTCCTGAAAAACACACTTCTATTTAGTCAAACAACCTAATCTTGATTAACTAGTTTTAAATTTTCTGCTGATAGGATAGTGAATTCGATTTGCCAAACTTTTTAATCTTGGTTTATTAGTAGATAGATTAGGCTAGAAATTAAAGGTTCAAACAAGCTCAAAACCTGAACCTAAGTTTCCAAGCAAGAAATGACTCAAATCTGCTTCAAATTCTGAGTCAAAAGATGTAAAAATATGGTTCTAAACTGCTCAAAATCTGAACCAAAGAACAATGAATAAATAGCTCACACCGTAGTCAAAACAGAGTTGTAGAAAAGAGGACGGAAATGCTTTGAAATTTCAGATCTTAAGCCTTCAATTTTTATTTAATTTTCTGCAAAATAATATCTATGTGCAGCTTGTTTTTTATGCCATAGATCACAGCAAGTCAAACAGCATAATCTTGACTTGACTATTTTTAAATTTATGTTATAGAATGTAGAGAATAAAATTTGTTAGACTGTTTAATCCTAACAGATTGATAGAAGAGGTAGATAATCGTGTGGGCTCAACTGTTTAATCTGATTCCATGGAGAAATAAGGAGTAGAATTAGATTAGTTTTATGCTTTCAAAAGAAAAAAATGTTGTGTGTTGTGGACAATTTTGTCACCCCCCTAGAGACAGTCTAGAGTTACCATAGACCAGTGCCTAGGACATCTTAATATAGCAAGGAGCTCTTCATATAGTTTGGATTGTCAATCCAAGAACTCACTTACTATCTCTTGTTTGAACAAGGAAATTAGTTTTGAATGGGACCAAACTCTCTCAGAAGCTGGTACAAAGACAAGAATAGTGTAGGGACATTATGCAAAACTCCAATACAAAGGCATCAGACAGTTAAGAGACAGCTTACTGTAAAGAGGGCCAGTTCAAATAATATGCCACAGAAATCAAATATCAGGAAGTGAGTGCAGTGAGGAAACATAGATAATATATTAGTTAACATGAGACTGATACCCAGATACACAACAGAACCACATAAGGGCATATTAATTTATGAATCCTTATATGACAATGGCGTTTTAAAAGCACCCTCCTCAAGTAACTAATATAGCAGAAAATATGGAAGAGATGAACATGGAATAGTATATCATGACTAGGCCTATTTAAAGCGCTTGACTAATTCCAGAAAGGGCATCAACAAGGATGAATCCTTACTGCAAACTAGTGAGCCACTCGCATTCTAGAACATGATACAAGAAGATAAATAGCATGAAAGGAGATATTGTATTAACACGTAAGAGAAAATTACATACTGTGAGATACCAAAGACCAGAATCCTCATTACAGTTATAACTCCTCCTCACTGAGACCCTAGGGGTTCTGAACCTTCATACAGAAATATTACAAAATGTATATAAAAGCCTTTTCACTGCACCGTTTGCTGATAGAAATCTGGAACCTTTACAATGTTTTCTTTTCGGGCTTTTATAGAAAAGATGGAGAATTCTAGAGAAGGAGGTAGATGGAGCGCATTTAATGACTCAATTTGAATAAAATGGTGGAAAACATTCGCGCCCACTCTATGAATGACTAGCTATAAATAACTGTACTTTACAACCTGTCTCTAGAAATAAATGTTGGGAGATGAAAATCTCCTGATAAACATGACACAAAAATAAAATATACAATGTTCTGCCTCTTATTGAAAGAGGGAAAATCTGCTGTCGTAAATCCCTGAGATAGCCTGAGATTTTGTACTGTACTCTCGGCCCTTTAACTTTGAATTTAAATCCTGGACCTTTAATGCGGGGCGGAGTGTCCCCTGATTTTCTCCGGAGGGTTCTGGAGATTCATATCTTTGTTCTCTTTAATGATGGTCACTTCACATACCTACCCTCAGCTTCTTCTTTAAATTTCACCAGCAAAATACGTCCTTTGACATGCTCTCAACCTCTGTAACAGAGGCAACAATTTAAAATGCCCTCTTGTTATTTTAGAACCTGCAAAACCCACAGATATATTAGAAAAACTAGACGGGGATGGGGACGATGGAGGCATGGTCAACTGGGAAGAACATGCGGAGAGGTGGAGGAGAATCAATGAAGGCTTTGGTTGAGCAGACGGAATACGACTCCTCCACGTGAAACATTTTGAATGTGAAGAATGAAAAAGAACGAAGGGTATGAATGAAAACACGTGCATATTTATATATATATGATGGGATGACGCCACGGATACACGGGGGCACGACACATGGGTGTACGAGGGGACAAGTGGAAAGACAACGTGGCAGCGGAGTCAACAGACGGGGAGACTGATTGCTGGTCATCGGATTACGAACATAGATCAACGGCTGGGAGGCGACGAGAGCGGCACAATGGTGGGCCACAGGGTACACCAGACATGAGTAATCGGGCGAGCGGCTTCAGAGAATATCTGCCGTCGGATTGAGGCCATCAGATCCAACGGCTCAAATGGATTCCGCTGCCCGGCGATTGTACAGGCTTTAACGCGTGGGGAAAGCGGTTTTAGGGCCCGTACCAAAGACACGCGGCATGTTTTAAATGGAATCGCTGCCCCCATGGTAAATACCGCCGGCTTGGTGGAAGCGGTGCGGGACAATACCGCCGGTTTCTGTAGTGAGGTACGAACGCGGGGGGGGGGGGCACCATATAAAAAGATCTCCGCTCCATTGATTTAATTTGATCGGACGGTTGCTATTGCCCCCGATAACATAAAACAATAAGCTCTCTTCCCTTTGGCTTGTGGTTTCGCGCTAGGGTCATGTGATGATGACAGGAAAAGGGGGCTAAGGCCCTGGGGCTTTGGCTCGATATAACTTTAATAGCGGGTTTTTAACCTTTGTAGAGCGGATTTTCGAGCGGGGATGGTAATATCAAACAGAAGCATGAGGTTTTATGCCACGACGGAGGTCTGGGAAATATTTGAAAAGGTGGCAGACCGAAAATTTACATGTAGGAGTAAATATGTACAACATCGGCTCCATCTGGGGACGGCATGTTCGTCCTCGGGCATGTCGAGAACACGCAGACCACTGCATATTTTGTTTTGTTCTTCAATTTCCTCTGCGATTCCGCCTCAGGTAACTGCCAGCATCCTTTCTTTATGAAAATAAAAACTAAAACAACTTATATACAATATAATACAATTAGGTACCCCAACCTGGATCAGAATTGGAAGTATGGCTTGAGAAATTGGCCATTCACAGGGGCATCCAGTAGATCACCCTGTAGGTTTTCTAAAGAAAAAGTGTTGTTTCTTCCTAGATTCACTATTTTGAATGGCCCAAACCACAGCGGATCAAACTTAGCATGCTTTCCCTTTTCAGCTCTGTGAACATCCCACCTGAGAACCAGGTCTCCAACTTGAAATTTTCTATCTTCCGCATGCTGATCAAATAAATTCTTCATCTTCTCCTGATATCTTATCAATCTCTGATTCACCTGGTTTCGTGTTTCCTCCAGTTCTACCAGCTGATTGATCCTTCGGACCAAGTCATCAAGTTCTTCCTGATTTTCCTGCATAAAACGTGCTACCGGAAACGCCAATTGCACAGGAAACACAGCAGCTCGGCCATAAACCAACTCATAGGGGGATTTCCCTGTTGCTCTCTTACTGGTTATCCTATTTGCCCACAGAGCAAATTTTAATTGGGATTCCCAGTTTCTCTGATTTTCACTGATTGTTTTCTTCAGGGCTCTCACCAGGGTTTTATTAGAAGATTCTGCTAAACCATTTCCCTGCGGATAGTATGCTATGGAGTGAGTCAAGATGATTTTATACCTTTGGAAAAAATCCACAAACTTGGCAGATTTAAAAGCTTGTGCATTATCAGTTACAATTCTAGCAGGACAGCCAAACCTAGATATGATATTTTCCTCCATAAACTTCATTATCACGGCATCTGTAGCATTTTTGGTAGGTATGGCTTCCACCCATTTCGTGAAATAATCAGTGGTTGTTAGTATCCATTTATATTGGCCACTTGATGGGGGATGTATCTCTCCTATAAAATCTAATCCCCATTTTTGAAATGGTTCATTTACATGAATGGGAATCAAGGGCAAAGCTGCTAATTTCTGTCTTTCTGCAAATCTTTAGCATTTGTCACATGCTCTGACCCAAGCAAAAGTATTTGTATACAATTTTGGCCAGTAAAAACCAGCCTTCAGGATTTTATGAGCTGTAGCCCTCCAGTTGTAATGCCCTCCACATATTCCCTCATGAAATTTTGTCAATATATTCTCCACTTCATTTTCTGTGAGGCATAACAGTAATATACCTGAAGGGTCTCTCCAATATAGCTGTCCATTGGCAATCATGTATTTCTGAGATTTCATTCTTACTGCTCTGTATTTTATCTTATCACAACTCGGAGGATAGCTAAGTGTTAAAAGATATTCAACAATTTCTTTGTACCAAGGACTAGTCAGGCATTTCATGTGTACCTTTTGAGTGGCCATCTCCAGTCCTTGCTGCTCTTCTCCTTTTTCAGATTCTTCATTTGCTATCATGGATAAATTAATGCCCAAAGCTTGATGATTTGATTCAGATAACATCTTAGCAAGTCCCTGTCCTTTAATCAACTTAGTAGGCTTTATGTCCAAATCATACTCCTGAATTTTTGCAATCCATCTTCCTCTTCTACCTTCGATGTCCCCCTGAATAAGAATGTCTTTGACAGCTGCTGTGGGAACATATGCAATAATGTGAGATTGCAAAACATATACTCTAAAAGCTTTAAGGGACTTTACCAGGGCATATGCCTGCTTCTCCAATATATATTATTTCAATTCAGCATCATAAAGCACTTGACTGAAGAAAGCTATAGGTTGTTCATATCCCTCTTCATTTTTCTGTAATAATACTCCAGCAATCGTATGAGGTGAAGCAAATGAAAAGATCATAAATGGCTTGTTGTAATCTGGTCCAGCTAGCGCAGGAGCTTCAGCAAATGCTTGTTTTATCCTTGTGAATGCATCTCTAGACTCTTGGGACCATTTTACTTCATTCTCCTTTTTCAACATATTAGTTATATGCCTAACTATCTCAGCATAGTTAGGAATAAACCTTCTCAAAAAATTAATTCGGCCTAAAAACACCTCTACTTCCTTCTTATTCCTTGGTAAAGGAATATTGTTTATTACTTCAACTCTCTTAGGGTCTATTTTCACACCATCTTTAGTTACAATGTGCCCTAAGAGTTTTCCCTCATCTAATGCAAACAAAGATTTTTGAGGATTGAGAGAAAGGCCATACCTTCTGCATTTTTCAAAAGTTCTTCTTAAATGTTCAATATGCTCATCATCATTCTTTGAAAACACTGTGATATCATCAAGATATACCACCAAAAACTTGTCCTTCTCTCCAACAAAGGCTATGTCCATTGCCCTCTGAAAAGTAGCTCCTACATTAATTAATCCAAATGGCATCCTAGCATACATAAATGTTCCCCATGGTGTAGTAAATGCAGTTTTCTTCTGATCTTCTAGAAATACAGCTACCTGATTATAACCAGAAAAACCATCCATCATGGACATTCTGGACGCTCCCACCACTTTCTGTAGGATGTGGTCCATCTTAGGCAGTGGATAGTTATCTTTCAATGATGCTCTATTTAAATTCCTGAAATCCACACAGAGCCTTATTTCTCCGTTTTTCTTTCGAACAGGAACAAGGTTTGCTACCCATTCTGAGTACCTCAATGTCACAATTATTTTGGCTTTCAGTAGTTTCTTGACTTCTTTTTCAATTGAGGGAAGCAACAGAGGATTTATTTGTCTGAGTTTCTGCTTGTATGGCTTTGCATCTTCCCTCAATGGAATCTTATGTTGCATTATGTTTACATCAAAAAATTTTAGGTCCTGATAGGACCAAGCAAATACATCTTCGTAAGATTGAAACAGCTTCAAATATTTTTCTTTGTATTCTTCTGGGACTCTTTTAGATAATTTTACAATTTTGGGATCAGCATAAGTACCCAGATTCAAATCTCCCACTTGATCTTCTTCTCTTACCTTGTTTGGCTGCAACGGAATGTCATCCTTGTTAAATAATCTTTCTAGGGGTACCAGACATCTGGGTATAACATTTCTTTTCAGCTGCAGCACTTTATTTCCTGCTATTCTTTCTTCCCATTTGTTTTCTGTAGTATTTCTAACTTCTTCCTCCTCATTATCATCAATCTCCATATTGGAGAATTCTCCCACTATCTCCATGAATCTCTTCATCTGTTCATCATCTTCAAAAACCTGCCAGTGATTTATATTATCTGGAATAGATGGTCTGTAACGTACCTCCACTTCATATCTTAAGAGTGGATTTTGAGGAGGATGGAATGTACTGGCAGCTACAGCGAGAGAATCAGCTATTCTATTTTTCTCCCAGGGCATGAACTGTATGTTAAATGCTGAGAAGAAATTTTCTATCATGTCCCACACTTCGTTTCTATATGCTCTGAGCCGAGGGTGCTTAGTTTGACATTCATTTTTGATCTGCCTTACCACTAGCTCTGAGTCTCCCAAGACTTTTAAACATTGGATGCCCATGTTTCTGGCTATCTGTAATCCCAATAATAGTGCTTCATATTCAGCTACATTGTTCGTAGCCTCATACTCTAATTTAAAAGACATTGGCACCCACTTTCCTGTAGGAGAGATCAACAATACCCCAGCTCCGTTGCCTTCTCTTGAGTTTGCTCCATCAAAATGCAAAGTCCAAATTTCTGATTCCTGGTCTCCTTTAGGCTGCTCAGCTTGAAAATGACCAAAGAGGGGCTCATGGGCATAATTTTGATTTTCTTCTAACATCAAACATGAGAAGTCTCCCTCTTTGTTATAAACTGGGGAATTCTCTGAGCAGTCAGCCTTAGTTACCATTTTAACAAATCTAGTCTCGCTGTATAACCTCCTCTCTTGTCCTCCAAAAACTGGGACGGTAGCATATGTTAAATCCAATTTGATTGACCCACCAATCTTGGTACCCCAGGAACTTGACAGCAACATTCCAAAGCGGGCTGGGATATCAGCAACCACAATGTCCATGACCACACTCTTTGCTGGAATTTGGGCCAGATTGACCACTAAATCTTTAATCATTCCCAAGCATTTAACTCTTTTGGAATCAAATGAATATAAGTCTTTGTATGGTCTTGTAATTTGCAGTCCTAGTTGCTCCATGACAGACAAAGGCATAATATTATGGGAAGCCCCAGATTCTAACATACAATTGTGCAACAGCAGGTCATGAATAACTAGGGACACATAAAAAGGAGGAGTAGAAGGGTCTATCTCCTCTACATGTGGGCCAAAGACTACCATGGGTCTTTCTTCTTGAAGATTTAAACTATCAGGTGCAATTGGTATTTCAGGAGGAAGCATAAAGGAAGTGACTTGAGACTGGTATACAGGCTGCTTTAACAGTTCAGTCAGGGGGACAGGGATCTTAATCTTCTCAAGTTCTTTTTGCAAATTGAAAGCTGATGGGGGTTTCTCTATCACAACTTCTTTTGACTCCTTATTTTCGGCTGAAGACTTAATTTCTTTTGACACTGGCTCAGCATTAGGAGGACTAACTATTTTTGAAGAAGAAGGAATCTGATCATTCGATTGCAAAGGAGTATTTAAAGGATTCTTACCTTTTTCTATGTTTCTCTTTGTTGCAGATTCCTTCTGAGCAGATGCTTCTTTTTGAGGTGGCTCCTCTTCTTGATCCTGAGTTCTGGTCCTCTTCCTTGAAGATCTGAGATCATATTTTACATTGAATTGCGCTTGCATGAAATCAGCAAATTTCTTACAATAATGATCAATCTCTGCTTCTTCTTCTTCATCTTGCAATGGGCATTCCATATCATCAATATTTGAAAAATCTAGATTTGAATCTTCTAATCCATAAGCTGCATCTCCAATGGAGTCGTCTGCTGGTCCTTCCAGGTACAACGGATGAGGTACCTGGTCTTGTGATTCCTTTGCTTCTCGCGGCAATATCTGCAACGGGGGTCTTCTGTACTGAGGATTGCATCCTCTGTTTGGAGCATTATAATAGTTCTTGGGAGCTGCATTTTTAGCTTCTAGTTCAAGCTTGACCATCTTCTTTATCATTTTGCTTATTTCATCCATTTTATCTGAATCTTTTTCCTGATTAGAGGTGGAAACTTCTTCTTTGCCTCTCCTCCTAGTATCTTGTTCAGCTTTTCCCTTTAGTTTCCCAGTGGAGGCAAAGTTTGCTTCCAATTCCAGAGCATTTGACTGTGCATCATCTAATGTAGCAGGTTTTCTTCCGCTCAAGGAGAATCCAAAATCAAAATCAAAGGTTGCTATAAAAATTATCTTGGCAGCAGCTTCATGGGGTTTCATTTCAGGAGGCAGGCTCAGATATAACTTGTTGAATCTTTTGATAAATTCTGATACCCCTTCATTATGTTTCTTCTTCATAGTATTAAACTCAGTAAGACATTGACCATGATCTTTCTTTTCTCACCACTTCCTGAGAAAAGTATTCTCCATGATATCCCAGGTGGTTATTGAACGATTCCCCAATGTCTTGAACCATTTTCTGGCTTCACCTTCCAAAGACTGTACAAACAATCTCAAGACCACATCCAAATGTTCAACATTTAAGTTCTCTGCAAAAGAGCAGAAGGTCTCAAGATGTTCCTGAGCATCAACTTCATTTTCACCATTAAATCGTGGCAGAATCTTTAGATAATCCTGTAGCATATCATTTAGCACTTGGGGCAAGGCCAGTGGAGCGTATTTGTTCAATAGAAAAGCAGGAACATTAGCCATTGGGGGAGGTGGGGGTTGTACAACAGTCTGAGATACAGATGAAGGGAGAGGAGTAGGAAGAAGGGGAGTATGAATAAAAATGGGAATATATTGCACAGAGGTCTGAGGTGTGGATGGGAATAGTTCACGGTTAACAGCAGCTACTTCTGTGACCTCTTTAATTTCCTCAGCCTTAGGAGTAGGATGAGAATCTTCTTCAAGATGGACACTTCCTCTACGTGGAGTTTCTGAGTAAAACTCGGGATTTTCTGTTCTGATCTCTTGAGAAGAAGAGGGCGGATAATCTTCAATGAAATATTCAGGGTTTTCAGCACGAACTGACTTCCTCTCCTTCCAAACTCTCTTATGAATGATCTTTTCTGGGTCAGACACGTAAGTTGTCTTTGATTGAAATGTATCTGACCTCAAATGCGGCTTACGAGGAGCCAGGACTACCAATAAATTTATCAAATAAAGAACAGTGGAGTCGCCAAGGTGAGAGATACGCAACTCTTTAACTCTCTATGCTCACCTGATTAGAGAGTGAAAACAATTTGTCGAGACCCAGGGAAACTGATATTCTTGAATTCGTTCCCCGGCAACGGCGCCAGAAAGATGTTGTGGACAATTTTGTCACCCCCCTAGAGACAGTCTAGAGTTGCCATAGACCAGTGCCTAGGACATCTTAATATAGCAAGGAGCTCTTCATATAGTTTGGATTGTCAGTCCAAGAACTCACTTACTATCTCTTGTTTGAACAAGGAAATTAGTTTTGAATGGGACCAAACTCTCTCAGAAGCTGGTACAAAGACAAGAATAGTGTAGGGACATTATTCAAAACTCCAATACAAAGGCATCAGACAGTTAAGAGACAGCTTACTGTAAAGAGGGCCAGTTCAAATAATATGCCACAGAAATCAAATATCAGGAAGTGAGTGCAGTGAGGAAACATAGAGAAGATATTAGTTAACATGAGACTGATACCCAGATACACAACAGAACCACATAAGGGCATACCAATCTATGAATCCTTATATGAAAATGGCGTTTTAAAAGCACCCTCCTCATGCAACTAATATAGCAGAAAATATGGAAGAGATGATCATGGAACAGTATATCATGACTAGGCCTATTTAAAGCGCTTGACTAATTCCAGAAAGGGCATCAACAAGGATGAATCCTTACTGCAAACTAGTGAGCCACTCGCATTCTAGAACATGATACAAGAAGATAAATAGCATGAAAGGAGATATTGTATTAACACGTAAGAGAAAATTACATACTGTGAGATACCAAAGACCAGAATCCTCATTACAGTTATAACTCCTCCTCACTGAGACCCTACGGGTTCTGAACCTTCATAAAGAAATATTACAAAATGTATACAAAAGCCTTTTCACTGCACTGTTTGCTGATAGAAATCTAGAACCTTTACAATGTTTTCTTTTCGGGCTTTTATAGAAAAGATGGAGAATTCTAGAGAAGGAGGTAGATGGAGCGCATTTAATGACTCAATTTGAATAAAATGGCGGAAAACATTCACGCCCACTCTATGAATGACTAGATATAAATAACTGTACTTTACAACTGTCTCTAGAAATAAATGTTGGGAGATGAAAATCTCCTGATAAACATGACACAAAAATAAAATATACAATGTTCTGCCTCTTAATGAAAGAGGGAAAACCCGTTGTCGTAAATCCCTGAGATAGCCTGAGATTTTGTACTGTACTCTCGGCCCTTTAACTTTGAATTTAAATCCTGGACCTTTAATGCGGGGCGGAGCGTCCCCTGATTTTCTCCGGAGGGTTCTGGAGATTCATATCTTTGTTCTCTTTAATGATGGTCACTTCACATACCTACCCTCGGCTTCTTCTTTAAATTTCACCAGCAAAATACGTCCTTTGACATGCTCTCAACCTCTGTAACAGAGGCAACAATTTAAAACGCCCTCTTGTTATTTTAGAACCTACAAAACCCACAGATATATTAGAAAAACCAGACGGGGATGGGGACGACGGAGGCATGGTCAACTGGGAAGAACATGCGGAGAGGTGGAGGAGAATCAATGGAGGCGTTGGTTGAGCAGACGGAATACGACTCCTCCACGTGAAATAGTTTGAACGTGAAGAATGAAAAAGAACGAAGGGTATGAATGAAAACACATGCATATTTATATATATATGACGGGATGACGCCACGGATACACGGGGGCACGACACATGGGTGTACGGGGGGACAAGTGGAAAGACAACGTGGCAGCGGAGTCAATAGACGGGGAGACTGATTGCTGGTCATCGGATTACGAACATAGATCAACAGCTGGGAGGCGATGAGAGCGGCACAATGGTGGGCCACAGGGTACGCCAGACATGAGTTATCGGGCGAGCGGCTTCAGAGAATATCTGCCGTCGGATTGAGGCCAGCAGATCCAACAGGTCAAATGGATTCCGCTGCCCGGCGATTGTACAGGCTTTAACGCGCGGGGAAAGCGGTTTTAGGGCCCGTACCAAAGACACGCGGCATGTTTTAAATGGAATCACTTCCCCCATGGTAAATACTGCCGGCTTGGTGGAAGCGGTGCAGGAAAATACTGCCGGTTTCTGCAGTGAGGTACGAACGCGGGGGGGGGGGGGCACCATATAAAAAGATCTCCGCTCCATTGATTTAATTTGATCGGACGGTTGCTATTGCCCCCGATAACATAAAACAATAAGCTCTCTTCCCTTTGGCTTGTGGTTTCGCGCTAGGGTCATGTGATGATGACAGGAAAAGGGGGCTAAGGCCCTGGGGCTTTGGATCGATATAACTTTAATAGCGGGTTTTTAACCTTTGTAGAGCGTATTTTCGAGCGGGGATAGTAATATCAAACAGAAGCATGAGGTTTTATGCCACGACGGAGGTCTGGGAAATATTTGAAAAGGTGGCAGACCGAAAATTTACATGTAGGAGTAAATATGTACAACATTGTGAAAATAGTTTGCCAATCCAAGTGCACTCTAATGAAGAAAAAATGCTAGATCGGTAGGATTGGGTAGGTAGAAAGCTTGTATTGATGAAGATCCATTGTTTTTATGGCTACTAATAAGTTTTTAAAGCAAGATCATCCCAACAAAGGAAGGGAAACCCAATGGATGAGGCACAGGTCAGCCTCCTAAAGAATGCAAGTCTGAAGTTCTTGATGCCTTCAAGAAGGCACCATCCCCAAGTGGATCCACTGTTAGCCACCTATAAAATTTGTTATAGCAAAAGGTGGCTAAAAAAATTTGGAGCCTTCAAGGAACAAATTTTATTACTAAAAAGTGTTGGCTCTTGAAGACTCTTGAAGGCCTCATGCCTCTGTCCAAATATTCACTACTGTTCCTATTTTATACTCAGAAATTCTGCTGATTTCATGAGAAAAGACTGTTGCAAAATCATCATTTTTCCCCTTCCTCCACTCAAAAACAACCTTCATTTTGCTCCCCTTTTTCTCCATAAAAATCCTCTATTTTTCATGATTCCTCTTCATCCTTTCATGAAAATCATTTTTACAAGGTTAAGAACTCATTTTTTAACCTTACCGAAGCCCTCAAATTCCTTTGAAAACCATTGAAAATATATAAAAAAACCCATTTTTGTATAAATGCTTAAGCCCCTTGGGCTAAGCCTAAACCACTTCCCCTCCATGTGCCCGCACCCTAGAACCAGGTGCTAAATCCTTTCAGTGCTTATCGCATCGGAACAATACGCAGCACGCAAGTCTTTTTTCCTCACAAACTCCGATGCGATTAGCCCTCTATTTCATAACCCCCAATCATATTATTTCTTCATACAACCCATGGGCCCACAATCGGGCGCTAAATAATTGTGAAAATCCATCTCCGATCCATTATTTCCTTTGTAAATAAAAAAACCCATTGATCCAAAGTCTTGGTCTAACGTGCCCATACAACGATTTTTAAATGAAATGGTTAGATTAAAAAGACCCGAAGCGCAATCGCATCGGAGAAATTCACAATGGGTTGATTGTAAAGACCCGCATCAAAACTTCCGATGCGATTAAGTCCCATATGTATAAACTCTGCCCCCCGCTTTCCATTCCATATAACCTACGCCCAGGACCAAGTGTTAAAGATCCCAAGGTGCCCATTCACATCGCAAAAGTTCCAATGGGTAGATTGAAAAGCTCGAGCCTGAGGCTCCGATTACGATTATCTCTTTGTTATATACGCCCCGGGCCCATCATGTTCCATATAACTAAAGGCCCCGCAGTCAAGCGCCTATCCACTTCATATATATATTTCGCCACCAAAACCTTTGTTTTATTAGATTTTTGAGTTTTCATACATTATAAAGGGTTTCCGCCGGTTCGCTTTCAAAAGCAATCTCCACCATTGATCTTGGACCAATCAAACGGCCAGCGCTCAATCACATCTGCGTTTTCCATTTGCACAGTTTAAATCATTTGTTTGCCACCCCTGATTGCCGATCCCCCAATTGGTTGTCCACCGTTGATTTCCTCCAGGCCTTCCTCAGATCCAACGGCTCTAATTCACTCTGATCATTAACCCTTCCTCCGCCTTTTTAAACCCCTCTGATTCACTTTCAGTCGTCGATCTGATCTGCAGATCAACGGTCAGCACTTAATCGCATCGCAAGTTTTTTGTCGAGCGCATTAACATGATTCCTTCGCCGATTGCGATCCTCCGATTGGATCTAGACCATCCACGTGTCCAGATCGGACGGTCCCAGATCATTCCCATATTATTTCATCGCCCTCCGCCTTCCACCAAAGGGTTTTCAAAACCAATCACCACCATTGATCATTGCGCGATTGACGGTTCCGTCTTATTCTTCCCTTTGCTCTTCTTTGACCTTCTCTTAGCCGATCTCCACCATTGGATGATGCCATCCAACGGGCATGCTCTCTCCCCACGCCCTCTGAAGCGGTTCACCCACAACGCAGGATTTCTTAATATTGTTTGTGTTTTGCAGTTGTTTAAAGGTTTATCCATTATATTGAAAGAAAGGCCGAAGGCCGGGAATGACGATTCCCGTGCCTTCATTTCATAAAAGGAAAACCGTTCGCAAGGTTCAAGATCCACGTTTCGTCGATGCTTCATGGGCATTGATGCCTTGAGAGCCCTACGCAGCCTACATATCAACAAGACACAGTGATTTTAAATTATAATTAAAAGAGTATCAGTGTTGAATACAGAACGCGACAGAACAAAAGGATTGAAGATAATTTGGGGATTACGGCTAAGAATGATTATCAAAAGCCTAATCCCCAGAATATTTGGGGATTACAAATCATAAGTGTTTTATCAGACAGAAAGGCCTCCACCACCACATCTGAGGAAAATTGATTCCTTTCATCTACCACAAAGCCACCTATGCCTCAAAGCATTCAAACAGAGGCTGAAGTTATTTTTCGAAATTAGATATTTGCCTCAACACAGCCAAACAGTTAATTTTGTTGAAAGAATTTAATGACAAAAATATCAGCAGAGTTACTATAACCTAACGCAGAGCCTTAAAAGTCAAAAAAATCTCCCACAGAGCTTCATTCATAAATTTAAATCAATTAATACAGTAACATACCTGTAAACTTCTCCATCGAGCCCCTCAAAGGCCGAGAAGTCATTAATCTTTTTTAATTGTCCTGAGAGATCTTTTATCAGATCTCACCTCCTCATTCTTCTATAAATACTGTTGTAGAAGATGAGAAATTGTTGGTTGCAGAACTTTGAAATACATTTGAGCTTAAACTTCTGATTATAAATAGTGTTCACTGGCCCTTGGAGCTCTGCTTGTGATAGATAAGTTAGGCTGAGACGAGTAGATGATTGCTAAACTAAAGCATTGGACTTAAAGCTGTAACTGGTTTGGAGCATCAATACAAGCTGATTTATGGGATCTCGGTCTATGTTGACGGTGATGTTTTTCTCATTGTAACTTGTCATTTTGTTTATGTTTTCACTATGTTTCATATTCTCTTATAAAGAACAACATGTATAGAGTTAGGACCTACTCTATATCAGTACCCTTCTCTGACTGAAAATCTTTATTTACATGTTTTCTTCC
This sequence comes from Pinus albicaulis, assembly GCA_034641835.2. Classification (NCBI taxonomy): domain Eukaryota; kingdom Viridiplantae; phylum Streptophyta; class Pinopsida; order Pinales; family Pinaceae; genus Pinus; species Pinus albicaulis. Next base: position 360,934,747 of record CM076574.1, on the reverse strand, counting down.
AATCTGTATTATTCAGGAATGATTTAATTCAGTTTAAGCATAGGAATGCTGGCGTTCCCTCGTCTTATTGCCTTAACTGAATATTATTCTTGAATTTTATGTTCAGTATTAGTTAAGTAGAGATGAACTAAGGAAGATATGGTGTGCCCTGGTCCTAGTTTTATACCCAAATACTGTCTGAATGTTTCCCTTGGAATGTGTTAAAAGCTAGCTAGTTTAGAAGTACTTACCAGATCTTAGGCCATTCTGTGTTATCTTTGTGTTTGTCTTGAAAGTAACTAAGTAAAGCAGAGCTAGGAGAGGATTTGTGGTGAGCCTGACCCACTATTTTCTACTCCAATAGTTGCTTTCAAGTTTCCCTTTGTTTTAAAATGTTTTCTATTGAAAGTGTATCAAAGGCTGGCTAGTTTAAAAGTACTTACTAGATCCTAGTTTACTTTCATGTTTTTCTTAAGTGTATGTCAAAATCTGGCTAGATTAAAAGTACTTACCAGATCTTGGGCTACTCTTTGTTCACCATCTGTTTAAATTCTCCTTCTTATTGTACCATTTCATTCCATAAATCAAACTTCAAAGAGATCCTTATACATAGATGGCTTGCCCCATGGACCACTCTTGCCTCTTGCTGTTCCAATTAAACCCTATTATGACTCCATAGCCCAATGGACTAAAACCTGCAATTATCTATCTTTCCTGGCCAAAGCTTGTTCTATTTGCTTGCAACTTCACACCTTTGAAACTCTTTGCATTTAGGACTTTCCACCTCAAACAGTAATCATGCTCAACCATCCAAAAACAAAACAAACCTTTGGCCTTCATAACTAGCCTAATATCATTACCCCAAACTTCAAAGACAAATCCATCTTTGCACTTATTAGAGAGATCCCTCTCCGGATTCATGAGGGCTAGATCCTAGAATCCCAAAGTGGTTGAAATGATGTTGTCTCTGTGATTTGACTTTGCCAATCTTGCTAATTACAGATTCCTAACAGGGCCTACAAAATCAACTGCCCATTTCTCGAATGGTTGCAGAGATTTTAATGGGTGCAGTGGGAGCTCGTCTCTGTGCGATGGAAGTCCCGTCCTCTAGCATACATCGCATTTTTTTTTAAATGCCTTACTATCAATGTGTACCATTGGCCACCATAAACCCACCTGTATTACTTTCCTCGCCATCATTTTTGCTCCTACATGCCCTCCCGCAACTCCACAGTGGCACTCCCACAATACGGCTTCCCTCTCATGGTCCAAGACACATCGTCATAATATTTGGTCAAGCCCATCTTGTACAAGTGTCCCGCTATCAACTGATACTCTTCCACTTGGACTACTAAGTTTCTTTTTTGGACTGTAGTATACTATTTTGGGCACTGCCCTTTTGTCAGATAGGTTGCTATCTGATCGAGGTACTCTGGGATGGCTTCGACTCTAAAAAGATTAGTGTCTGGCAACTAATCATCCAAGGACCCTCCATTTTCCCCATTTTCCAACCTTGATGGGTGGTCCGGCCCCACGTTCAGTCGCACAGGTTTGACTATCACCTCAAAGGTGAACTCCTGAAAGAGTAGGAGCCATCTGCATATTCTTTCCTCTAAGACCGGTTTGTTTACCAGGTACTTCAAAGCTGAGTGGTCTGTGAAAAACTTGAACATACCTCCTAGCAGGTAATGGCGGAAATTTTGAAGGTAATGCAACATTGCTAAAGCTTCCTGCTTAGTTGTAGTGTAGTTTTTTTCCGTTGTTGATAATTTTCAACTTGCAAAATACACTGGTTGATCAACTGAAGTGTCCCCTGGTTGAGCTAGAACCACTTCGATTGCAATGCTCAAAGCATCAATGTGGACATGAAATTTCTTGTCCCAATCCAAATGTACCAATATTGGCGCACTTGCCAACATTTCCTTCAAAGCATTCAGGGTTTTCGTGCAATTCTCTATCCACTTGAACTGTTCCGACTTCCGCAACAGCTTCTCTAATGGGGTTGTTATCTTCGCATAGTTGCGGATGAATCGCCTGTAGTAGCCTGCATGGCCCAGCAGTGACCTCAGCTGCTTCACAGTTTCTAGTGCTTCCATGTTGACTATAACTGCTACCTTTGCTGGATCCACTCAAACTCCTTCATTGCATACTACATGTCCTAGCATTGTTCCAAAAGGTATTGCAAAGATGCACTTCTTGAGGTTCAAAGAAATCTTGAGTTGCTTGCACCGGTCAAACATTATCCTTAATAGTGTTGTGTGGTCTTTCAATAAACTGTAGACAGTCCAGTCATCCATATATACTTCCAGGAATTTATGGATGTAGTCGTGGAATGCTGCTATCACAATGCGTGAAAATACTGCTGGAGCATTTTTCAAACCAAATGGCATTGCATGATATGCGAAGGAGCCCCATTCGGTGGTGAAATTTGTCTTTTTCTTATCTTCTTCCACTATCTGTACCTAATGGTATCCTTAAAAATCATCCGTAAAGGAATACGCCTCATTCCCCGCAACGTTGTCGAGGACCACGTCACTGAACAGAGTAGGGAATGGGTCATGTATACAGGAATTATTCAAGCTTCTGTAGTCAACATAGACTCGGATTTCAGACTTATCCTTTTTTCTTTGTATGACTATTGGATCTACTCATTCTGCTTCCTCTACCGGGAATATCAACCCTACCTTTAGCATTTTGTCGATTTATGCTTTAACTTTTTCCTTCAATCTTGGATTCAACCAATAGGGTCTATGCCTAATTTTTCTTGCATCGGGCTTCAGGATTATACCCATTTCTCCCATTCCCCTTTGATTCCTTTCAATTCCGCTACGGACAACGAGAACAAGTCCTCATATTCTTGTAATAGATTGAATATTTCCTTGGTCGTCTCAGCATCCCAATAATCACCGATTGATGCCAGTTTGGGCTTTTCTTCGGTCCCAATGTTCATTTTCTTGGTTTTTAGTGGTAGCAGATGAATTCCTTCAGTTTTCGGGTCTTCTTGAATATCCCGCTCCCCCTCCATCTCTTCAAAATATAGATGTCTAAGTCCCTCTAGATCATCATCATCCATTTCACTATTTATCTTCTTACATGCTACAGACTGTCTGATGCTTTGGTTCGGGAGCAGTTGCTCACCCTCCTCCTAATTCTCTAGGAAGAACAATACCTTTCTAATAGCCTGTAACGCTTGGGTGACTTGTTCTGTTTTTCCTTCAAATAAGAAGCATTGTGTAAATTTCCCCGTAACTTCTTGCCAAGTGCTAGTTCCTCTTTTCCTCTCCTCCGTTAGGTACCAAGCTTGTGGAATCACATCTAGTGAATGTATAAACTTGTGGACCCACAGCTCCTCTGGGTATCATGAAAATTTCCATTGATCCTCACACTTCTTCAAATGTTTTATGGGGTCTGAGTCCCCTTGGAATTTTTGAGTGAAATGTGGTTCTTCTTCTCCCTTGAACCTAGCTTTCAATGCTGCCACCACTTCGTCCCATCGCAATAGTGAGTTACAGTGGTTACTCAACCATATTTCTGATGTGGACTATACGGCCACATCCATGAGTGGGACCCTATGGTCCATTGGCACCTTATCTTCTATTTTGGCAATAAAATTATTCACAGCATTCATATTTGAAAAAATTAGGTAAAAAATACCTCAGTCTCGATCCAATTGATTCTTCTTATGGTGGCGCACCTTCTCGTATTGGTCTCATATCCCCCTTGCTTCCAATCATCCCAAGCTATATATGAGCCTAAGCCTGAGCTTTGAATACTTCTCCAACTCACTAATCGTCCCATTGTCGCGTTGATATAATCTTCCCTTTTTCCTGCAGTCATTTGATATAGATGATCGAGAAGCTGAGCATCTTCTCTATTGTCAACGGACTATGTGTATCGGGGACCTTGATATGGGTCGAGTGGTTGGGTGACCCTGACCTCCACGTCTTCGAATATCATTAGTTTTTTCTTTAAATATATCACTGCGTAATTTTCAAAAGCCCAGTCGATCCCCAGTAATGTTGGATAGGGATATTTATCCCCCATAATGTATATCACCTTGAAGTCCGCAAATGTCTTTACTCCCACGACGTTGACTTCAACCTCCTCCAGTCTGCCGATGGGCACAATGTAGTACTAGTTTTCCATTTGGAGTTGAATTGGTGAATATGTCAACCTCGGTCTTCCCAATGCTTCCCATGTCTTCCTTTGCAATATATTCACATCGGACCCTAGTTCAAGCATGGTGTATTTAATTTGGAATCCTGCAACTTTAGTATGTACCTGGAACTCTTTTCCTTTCCTTCTCTTATTTCTCTTTACTCTTCGTATGTATTTTTGAGTGGTACCGCTTGACTCCCCTATTCTAGTGGCCTCATGCACCACCCTTTCCAGGTTCTGCTTTAATTGTTCCAACATTGGCATGTTGTTAATAATTTTTAAGAATAAACAGAACCAATCTTCAATCGTAGTACTTGTACTAAATTGGTTCTAATTATCTTCCTTGGCCTGGGGTAACTCAATACCCTTGCTTCGCCTGAGCTGGGTGAAGTTTTCCACTACTTCTTTGAATTATTTCTTTTGTCTTTCTTGCTTGAACAGTGGCTTTGGTGATGCTAGCCTTATAAATTTTATCGGTTCCATGGTTTTTGCATCTTCTCCAGTTATTTTTCCTCCTCGCGTCACTATAGCCACGTTTGGCATAGCCTGAGCCTCTATTATTCTTGGCTCTACATTTACCAAATTTTTTCCTCTTTGTCTGGCTCTTTCCTCCCACCTTTTTATGAGCTCTGGGCAGCCTTCTGTTGCATGTGTGTTAACCCTACACTGAGAGCACCAGGGTCTCCTAGGAAGTGGACACTCCCTAGCTACGTGGCCTTCTTGGTCACAGTTGTAGCATCGTATTGGCCCTCTTCCTCCCGCTCAACCCCCTCTCATGCCTCCTCCTCGTCCTCTGGGAGCCTCATTCACTCTATATGAAGGCCTGTACAATCATTTCGCCAAGGCATCCAGAGCCCTACACTACTCTGTGCTATGTGTGGTAGACACATAGAACTCACAATATATTTTGTTCGAAATGTTGGAGTATTTTTTCAATATGGGGCATAGACAGGGCGAATGACCCATGCTTTCACATATTTCACAATATTCAATTGCCGCTGAATTCTGTTGCGTGGGAAACCCCGTGTACTGGTGTTGCAGTGGATATAATCCCTAGGTGTTTATCTGCGCAACCCCTCCTGCTCGCGGAGCTCCCGGCACCCCTGTTGTTGATGTTCCCAAATTCTAGCCCCACAGTCGAGGACATTCAGTTACCATGTGTCCTTCCATTAGAGAGTGCATACACCATACGTTTGGCCTTGTTGGACGAATTGGTTGAATTTATTTCAATTTCTTTGTCAGGCTAGCTATTTGATGTTGTAATCCTAGTATGGAAGGGTCCTGAGCTGATGCTCCTCATTTAAATTCTTGCGGATATCCCGCCATGGCCTCTATCTTCATAGCCTACTCCAATGCATCTTGCAACGTCTCGATCTTCTGTTGTGTCAGTGGAGTTCTTGTTAGTGGAAGAAGGGCCTTGATAAACCAATCTCTCTGATGGTTCAAATCGATCGAATAGTTGAGTTTTCCAATTGCATCCTTGAATCTCCTCATTAGATCTCATGCAGTTTCCCCTTCTCACTGCTTGATCTCCCACATTTCTGACAAACCCTACTGATCTGTTTGGGGTAATTTGAATTCCTTAACAAAAACCCTCTTTACATCGTCTATCGATGGGTTCTGATGAGCCTCAGACCACTTTATAAACCAGTGCAGAGCCCTCTCCCTGAGAGTAGTTTTAAATTATATCAATTTACCTGCCTCTGGTGTCTGTCGAGCCCTCAATATGGCCTCGCAGAGGTACCAGTGTTGTTCTACATCATCATTACCCCTCCCAGAGAAATCTGGGTACCGAGTAAATGATCCTGCCATGCTTCCTTATGTGGGGGTTACTAGGACAAAACTCTTGACTCCCGGTTGTGAAATGATATTACTAGCACTACTGCAAGTGTGTATTACTGCTGTAGACTAAAAACTATTCAACTTACTCAATTCCCATAACTTAACAAAAATTTCACCTAGTGGTTGATAGAGTACCAGGGGAAGGTCGAGACCAGAGCTACTTGAAATTTGGGGAATAGAGTTACCTGGGTTTATGGGTGTCGGCCCCTCTCGGAATAGCTACTCCATCGCAACATGCAACTCCACATCGAACGTCCCCTCAGGGTGCGCGTCGTCTCCGTCATACTCCTTTCCCTTCTCTATTTGGGCTGGGATCCTAGATCCTATACACCTGCCACACTTCCTTGATGGTCCCCCCCATATCTTGGGAATACATCTGACCTTCCATCTCCTTTGTCATCTAAGGTGCCTTTTCCTTGTCTATTCTATTCCTTTCCTGATTTTCCAACTCCCTCATCACTCTTTCTCGCCACTTCTCAATGATTTGTGCCCTCCAATGTGCTCGTCATTCCCTCAACCTCCTGGAGGTCTCGGCATCCATATCCCTATTCCCCTTTTCAATGTACTTGTAGCATCTTTCCCTCGGCTCCTTCCCCCAGTACTAGAGGTTTAGGTCTCCATCTCAAATTTTTGGAACTCCATTAATCCTTCGTCCACCATCAAAGCTTTGATCCACAAAGGGATTTCTTTCAACATCTCTTCGCGCAGCCCGGATCTGAATATGTCCTCCGCTTTCAAGAAAGACTGGTAGCATTCAGTTGCAAACTCCACTATGTATCCCTCCAAGGTAGATTGCACCCAGAAATCTACAACTCGGGTCAAATTAGTATCTAACCAATGGAGTGCTACTAGATCTATGTCCACCCACTTGCGACAGACCCTCTGTGAGCTACTTCAGACTGACTTGGTCTGTAGTCTCCGCAACCAGTTGTAGAGCTCCTTTGGAAAATTTCCCCAGAAGATCTCGTAGGTATCACTTGCAGATTCAGAGAATAGAACCCGGTTCTTAACAGCTTTCTCCTTTTTTCGTCTCACCTCCGCTTGTTGAGCTATGAACTGATCTAGGTGGTTATCCCACCAATTTCATATTTCTTTCTTGAAGATACATGACACCATGATCTAATTCCATAATGAAATTTCAGATCTCGGAAATGGAACCATTTGTTGGCAAGAAAAGAGGTCTCTGGGCGAGACCCAGGTTCAGGATGGAGGCCAACAAGGATTTCCGTAGTAGTCTAGCACAACGCCGACATTTTCACCCTACTCCGAAGAGTAGAGCGTCTCACCCGAGGCGTGTCGCTACCTAACTGAGGTTAGGATCAAATCAGGCATCAATCAAACACAACATATCCTAAAACCCACAAGACTACGTGCTACAAATGAGTGTAACTACTCTGTAAATGACAATACTCAGCAACACATTCAGGATGAAGAACCAAAATTTAAAGTGATCTGCACATTCAACTAAATCAGAGACACTCTATTGAACTCAGAAGATCAAACTCAGATCATAAGCTTTTCATTAACAACAAGATATAGTTACAGAGCTCCTTAGAGCATTCTTGACAGAACTAATTATAATGGTGTCGCATAAGAGAGAACAGCATGAACAGAGAGAGAGAGAGAGAGAGAGAGAGAATAGAGAAAAACAGAACGAACAGAGCTCTCCTATGGCTCCTGTTCCCTGTTCCCTACTGCGCCAACATCCTTACTCCATTGGTCGACTACCTATTTGTTCCATTGCCAATGCAACTGATAGTTCTTCCGTCCTTTCCGTTCTGGCATTTTCTGCATTTCCTTGATCACCGGTGTTTCACTTCTTGCTCTATGTTGCTTCCTTCTGCCATATGTGCTCATCCCCGCAACAGCCGTGCCACCTACTCTTCGATTATTCACAGCTGTGACAGCTCTCTATCTATCGGGGTTGCGTTCTGCCACCTATTATCCGCAACCCAAAACCCATTTTATTTCAAAACAAGGGCCCCAACAGGTCCCGAGTCAATTTTTTTCTGATGCCTCAGTCTCCATCGGTCCGCTTGCCTCTGTGGCCAATCCTGTCTTCTGTTTTTCTCCTTCCTGTCCAAACAAGGGCCCCAATAAGAAGTAAAGCTATACTGGAAAGATCCTGTTGGTATTTTACTGTTATGTTTGATCGAAGGAGAATATATTGAAGTCACCAAACAATATCATGAAAGTCTGTGTGGAAGACATTATAGCTGGAAGGTCACTGCTCATAAGATTCTCAAGTCAGGATTCTATTGGCCAACCCTATTTTCTGATGTTTATAGTCTGGTCAGAATTTTTTAGAAGTGTCATTTGTTTGCTGAAAAGAAAAAAATGGCTTCGTCACCTCTCATCCCAGTATTTATTGAAGAACCTTTCAGGCAATGGGGATTGGATTTTATTGGAGAAATAAATCCACCATCAAGTGGATAGTTCAAGTGGATTCTAACTGCCACTGATTATTTTACAAAATGGTTTGAAGCAATACCCATGAAGAAGACAAATGACCAAGTAGTGATGAAGTTTCTGGAGGAAAACATCTTCAGCAATTTCGGATGTCCAGTCAAAATTGTGACTGATAATGCTCAGGAATTCAACTCTGCTCGTTCCATTAATTTATGTCAAACATATAATGTAATCTTATCACATTCCACAACATATCATCCTCAAGGGAACAGATTGGCAGAGTCCTCAAACAAGACATTGGTCAGGATCTTGAAGAAGACAATCGCTGAAAATCAGAAGGATTGGGACATGAAGTTGAAGTTTTCCCTTTGGGAAGTTCAAGTTACTACCAAGAGATCTATTGGAAATTCCCCCTATGAACTGGTTTATGGAACTCAATCATTATTTCCTACTCAGCTGGCTAAACTAGTGAGCTCAGGAAGAACCTAATGCTCTGGCAAGGAGATTGAACAAAATAATTGAATCAAGTGAAAACAGAAACAAATTCAGTGATAACTTGATTACTTATCAGGAAAAAATGAAGTCTATACTCGACAGGAAAGAAAAAGAGGTTCTCTTTCAAGCAGGAGATCTGGTACTGAGATGGGACACTAGACGAGACGACAAGGGGGAGCATGGTAAATTTGATCCTCTCTGGTATGGTCCATACAGAATCTTTGAGGCAAGGTCAAATAACACATTTATTTTGGAAGGTCTATATGGAGAGACAGTACAACTACTTGTGAACGAGCATTATCTGAAGCATTATTTCCAGCATTAAAAGTCAACACTCCACGATTGTAGATACCGGATTGCTTATTGTTCATATGTCACCAAGAAATATTTGACCCCATGCCCAATGGATAAGGCATTAGTCTATGGTTCTTAGCTCTTCCGTGGAAGAAAGCACTATCCCCAGGTGGAGCCAGATGTTGTGTCTCATTTTCATCTACCTTTGAAATATTCTTCAAAAACACCAAAAAAGCATATATGTTAGAAAAGGTAAAATATTGTATGCAAAGAATAATTTTGATTTATCTGTTGGTACATTAAAATTACGTGATGAGATGTGAAGGTGAGTCGAGTCGGGCTCATTCACGTGTAGAAACGTTTGAATTGCACCTAGATCCAACGACAACCCAGGAGCAAAAATTGCACGAGATTTATACCAAGGAGTGCCCCCGCAAGCGGTCTCGTTAAATCTGCTCACCTACAAATTGACAGTTGACATCAACTACGGGAACACTCTCTTCAAATTCCAAAAACCGTTTAATTACCCCAGCAAGTGGTTTCAGTTTTAAATGAAGACATTACATGGTGATAACTGGAGCCCACGCCCTTTACTTTCAAATCAGAGAAGATAGAGAAATGGTGTATTTCCCTTAGACACTTAAGATTTTTTGAGGAGGCGCAAAGGGAAAAATGGATGGTCAGGATCAAAGCGTAGAACTGAGGGGGAGAGATAAATGGTGGAGATAAAATTGCAAACCACCAATCGCATGTTTCAAAGGATATGCACAGGAGGTAAATATTAAAAGCACCAAAGTGCGATATGCGATGTGGTGGGGCCCAATCGCAAATCGCATTTTTTAATGAATAAGCGTAGAGGTAAGATTTAAATTTTCCGAAGTGCGATAAGGGTGGGACCCGAGTGCATAGCGAAAATCACAAGTCTTAAAGAATAAGTGCAAAGGTAAATGTTAAAAGTGTTGAAGTGCGATAGGTGATGCGGTGGGGCCTGATCACAAGTCGCAAGTCGTGAATTTTAAAGGATAACCATGGGAGATAATTGCTAAAGTCTCTGGAGTGTGATGTGTGGGTAGATGCAACGCGGTTTCAAAGGTGAATTCCAAAGGTTTTCATATCCGAAAGTAAGTCATTTTTGTGTGTTAAACCGTGTCGGAGGAAGAAAAGAGCATTATAACGTGAAACCGGAGAAACGCCTTAGAAAGGAAGAAATAGGCAGAATGTGGCAAAAAAACTCGGGTAAGTGACCTGATGAAAAACAAAGGATAAGAGGCAAAGTCAGGCAGCAGGTGATATGATTAACAGTGTTTGAAGCACAGGGGCATAGGCAAAGTCGGGCAGAAAAGCGTAAAGCGGCACTATTGGGGGCAGGACAACTGGCTCAAATCGGGCATTGAGGCGTCATTTCAGAGTTGTGCAGCCATTGCATCATGACCAAAAAGGCCACCTCAGCACTTCTGGAGGACGCATCAGCAACAACATATTCAGCAAAACGAATGAAATTTATAGTTTTAATTTTCTTTCTCAAGTATGATTGCATAAGTAATCTTAACAGTTTAGGTAGTCGAATAGTTTCAGGAATTGTTTTAGCTACGAACCACTGTGATGTATTTAAGTATATAGAAATAAAGAAAATGGGTTCCGAGTTTTAGACCTCTGGAGGACTGTTAGTTTAGAACTGAATTATCTGAGAAATTAATGAAAGAAGATCAAGTTTCCTACACATGTTGATGTTGATACACCTTTCTTGTTTCACTCTATGTCTATTCCTCTTTGAATGAAGTGAAGTAATGTAGCACCCGGTCTCTTAATTACATCTGTGAGTAAGAGTTAAATCACCTTAATTTTCACTCCTTCACCTCGTTTCCTCTCTCTTCACAAACTCCTTATGAAACTTTAAAGTAATAGATTTTGTGATTGCGGCATCACTAGGAAGTACCATGATCTTTATTCATTTGATTCCAGCAGAGTGAGATGTATTGGGCTCATTAAAGACTTGGTTGTTAGTTTGGATCAGATTCCAACAAAGAATGTTTTGATGGACGTAGTTGTGGCAGACATTCCTCCCAGGTTTGGTATGCTTCTTTCCAGATCTTGGGGAGCAAAACTAAAAGGGACACTACAATTAGATTTCTCCTACGCAACGATTCTCGTGTTTGGCCAAATGAGAAAGTTGTACCGGGAACAAAAAATGAAGTACATGATTACAACCAAGGAGAAACCGGTTAATCATCCGATTAATTATGTACATACAGATTTAGATTCTTTTGTTTTGTATGCCGATAGTTTCAATGATGTAGATAGTCAGTTACTTCAAGCAGAAGATATTCCAGAGATTACCGAGAATTTCAGAGAATTTTTGAATAAAGAAAGGCAAAAACCGGAAAGCACAGTTGATCAATCAGCTAAAGATAGTGGACAGTAAGCAGAAAAAATAGAGCTAGCACAATTTCAGCACTTAGAAGATGATGAAGAGGGTCTATGGACCATGGATTTTGATGGTGCAGTGGGAAATGATGGTTCTGGAATTGTTATTTGGGTACGCAGTCCTTTTTCCACTCCAAACAAGGTACCGAGCAATGTACAGGTATGTTCCTACAAGCTAGCATTCGATTGTTTGAACAATGAGGCTGAGTACGAAGCTCTGATTGCTGGCCTAAAAATTCTTAGAAAGCTGAATGCTAAGAGAATTGCAGTCTATGGTGACTCCTAATTGGTGATTAAGCAATTGAAGGGTGAATACCAAACGAAGCATCCCCGAATGTGGGCTTACCGGAATTCTGTTCTTGATATTTTGAAGCAGTTTTCAGATTATACCTTGACGTGTATTCCTCGCATTCAAAATGGAATTGCAGATGCACTTGCTAAGGCAACAAGTAATTTGAAGATCCCAATGAATTCAAGTAATAAGTTCGAAATCCATGTGAAGCATTGTCCTACCGTCCTGGATAATCAAAGATGTTGGCAAGTTTTTCAAGATGATGATGAGATTAATGATTTTTTGCAAAACAAAGGTAAGTTCAAAGATACCTCAATTGATGTAGAATATGATGATGGTGAAGCTGATGTGCAAGTCAATCAAATGGAAGTGTTGCAGCTGAAAGATAATGTTATTCCTAAAGGTTTAATACCTTTAGAAGAGCTCTTTGATCAGGATGACGTAGCTAAGAAGCCAACCTTGCGGCCAACTGAAAAGGGAGTTGAAGATGTAAACATCGGAACAGCTGAGAATTCAAAGATGGTGAAATTGTCAAAAACATTTCCACCAGAGGTGAAGGCTAAATATATCAGTTTGTTGTCTTCTTTTTCTGATGCTTTTTCTTGGGATTATTCAAATTTAAAGACATATGATACCAATATAATTCAGCACACCATTCCTATCAAGCCTAATCAGAAGCCTTTCAGACAGAAGCTAAGAAGGATCAACCCAAAGTTGCTGCCATCAATTGAGAAGGAAGTAAACAGGCTGTACAAAGCAGGAATTATTGTTCCCATCAGATTTTCTGATTGGATTTCCAATTTGGTGCCAGTGCAGAAAAAGACAAGTGAGATTCGGTTGTGCATTGATTTCCGAAATATGAACAAGGTGTCATTGAAGGAAAATTATCCATTTCCCAAAATGGATCATATACTTCAGTGAGTAGTTGGAGCATCTCGTATGTCACTACTCGATGGTTACTCTGGGTATAACCAAATTTTGGTCCATGAGGATGACCGAGACAAAATCGCGTTCACCACTCCGTGGGGAACTTTCCACTATGCCAAGATGCCATTCGGTTTAAAGAATGCTGGTGCGACATTTCAGCGGGCGATGGACATGGCTTTTGCAAATGAGAAGGATGTTTTTCTTGTTATATACCTTGATGATTTGACGGTCTTTTCCAATTCAGATGAAGAGCATATGTATCACTTGAAAGTTGTCTTTCAAAAGTGCAGAAAATATGGTGTGTCACTTAATCTGAAGAAAATCTTGTTTGCCATGGATGAGGGCAAATTACTTGGTCACATTATTTTAAAAGATGGCATTCGTATTGATCCAACATGTGTTGAAGCAATTCAGAAAATTGACCCTCCCCGGAACAAGAAGGAGATTCAGTCTTTTAATGGTAAGATGAAATTTTTACGCCGCTTTGTGCCTAATCTTGCTAAACATCTAAGAGAGATAACAAACATGCTTAAAAAGGATAGTCAAGTGAAGTGGGCTGAAGAGGTAGTAAATTCCTTTAATTTGGTGAAGTTGGCATTATCTTCAACACCGGTGTTGATCAGCCCAGATTACACCCAAAATTTTATTTTGTTTTCATTTGCTTCGGAGCATACCATGGAAGCTGTGTTAATGCAGAAAAGAGATGAGCATGAGAAGCCAATAGCTTTTTTCAGTCGAACTATAAGAGATGCAGCCTTGAAATATAACATCATTGAGAATCAAGCTCTGGCACTGGTAAAAGCATTAAAGGATTTCCAGGTATACATTCTGCATTCTCATATTTTGGCTTATGTTCCTAACGCTACTGTGAAAGATGTGTTAGTACAAACTGATCCGGAAGGAAGACGAGGCAAGTGGATTGCAGCTTTGCTAGAGTATGATGTGGAGATAAAGCCCATGAAGCTTATCAAGGGACAAGGGCTAGCGAAGCTTATGGCTGAATCGAATTTTCATGCACTAGACATAAATCGGATTGCTGCTATGTCTGATGAGGATGAGGAGAATTCGCCACTTCAAGTATCGGAAATTTTTGTTGCTTCTTCGTGGTATTCAGATATTGTGTATGTTCTTCAAAATTTGTCACCACCGCCCGACATGAATAGAAAAAAAGGTAGAACTCTGAAATTGAAGGCTACAAAATTTTGTGTTTTGAATTCTGCACTTTATTGGAAAGATCCTGGTGGTGTTTTGTTGAATTGTTTGGTGGAAGAAGAAGCGAAGCAGGTAATGGAGGATTTCCATAAAGGAGATTTTGGAGGTCACTTGTTTTGGAAAACAACAGCGAATAAGATTTTGAGAGCTGGATACTATTGGCCGACATTGTTTGCTGATGTGTATAAGACTGTCAAAAGCTTCCATGAGTGCCAGATTTTTGAAGGAAGACAGAAATTACAGCCTTTGCCACTTAAGCCTATTGAGGTAAGCGCCCCTTTTCAGCAGTGGGGTTTGGATTTCATTGGGGAGATCCATCCTCCTTCTTCCAGACAGCATAGATGGATCCTAACAGCGAAAGATTACTTCACGAAGTGGATTGAAGCAATCCCCACAAGGCAAGCTACGTATTCGGTAATCATTTCTTTCCTTGAGAATAACATTTTGTCTCGCTTTGGTTGCCCGAATAAGTTGATCACTGATAATGCAGTAGCTTTCAAATCAAGAAATATGATTGAGTTTTGTGACAAGTATAAAATAATTTTGGGGCATTCAACCGCCTATCATCCGCAAGGCAACGGATTGGTGGAGTCTTCCAACAAATCTTTGTTCAATATCATTAAAAATTTGCTGGAGATAAATAAGAAGAGTTGGCATAAAAAGCTGGTCAATGCATTATGGGCTGATCGGGTGAGTCAAAATAAATTCATTGGTATGTCTCCCTTTGAGTTGGTGTATGGAGTAGACACGGTGTTTCCTACCTCCCTTACTGTTCCGGTGGTCAAGCTTCTGCAGGAAGCGGGCAGTGAAGAAGATCACATGCAGAGAAGACTAAATTAGATGATTCATTTGCAGCAAACGAGGGACGAATTTTTTCAAAACACATTCAAGCTGCAGGAGAGAATTAAGAATATCTATGACAGGAAAGCGAAGGCGGACAAATTCCAATTGGAGGAAGTAGTGCTGAAGTGGGACGCTAGAAATGAGGACAAAGGTAAGCACGGTAAGTTTTAAAATCTTTGGAAAGGTCCCTTTAAGATTGTAGCATATCGAGGTCAGAACGCCTTTCTTTTGAAGGAGATGAACGGTGAATATTGTCTAGGAGGGCCGGTCAATGGTCGGCTGCTCAAGCGGTACCATTTCTGAGATGTTTTCTGCAGTTTACATTGTCATTGTACATACCATTTATTTCAGTTTCTTCGCAAGTGTGTTTCGGGGAATATCACCCTAGAGGTTCGTTGGGTTACAACCTCCACAGAGCAGGGGCATGCTACTTAACAGAGACTCACACAACCATGCACGTTCAGAAAAACTAAATAGAGTAGAATGAGAAAGTTACCCGTAGGTCCTACGGTTGAAGAAGATCCTGCAGGGTTCAAACCCCCAGCAACCGTCCTTCCTTCTTAACCTGAAAGACAAGAAGAAACAAGCACGAAGAACTGGTTGTACAGCATATATCTACTCTAAATGTTAGTGAGATTCATATAAAACATTAAATAAATCATAATGAATGCTTGTATAAAAAATATTCTCATACATATATCCATACACTAACACATTTATTTCGAGAACAACATGGTACTTCTGTATTATAAATAGCATGTACAAAAGTAACGAGTGGAGAGATCACCTGATCCTTCCACGGCCTTTGCAGACCGTCGTCCGGATCCGTCCAGCCCTTGCCTCACTAAGACTCCTTCCAAACTGGTGCATACGAGATGACATATAAGGAGATGTGCATCTCAAGGAAACAAGGGTTTCCTATAATGAACTGGGAAAGTGCAGGAGGCACGGGGAATCAGAGTTGGATAGGGAATACCAACAGAGTATAATATCAATAATTCTCTCTCTCCCTTAGGCCATACACATGAGGGGCTTTTATACTCCCTCCAATTAGTTTCAACAGTTGGAAACAGTTGGCCACGTGCTGGGGTGGTTGAACTACCTGAGTAACCATCAAATCATTTTAATGGCATACGCGGAAAAGTCTAGCTGTACTCGCGTATACACGCGGAAAATCACGGGCATAGTCGCGTATGGGGATTTTTACACGGTTTTTAAGTGAATTTGTCCAAGTCTGTAGGAATGGGTGCCCAAAACCATCAAAGCAATCATGAATCATGTGAAGGTGAGAAATGATGCTATAACACCTACACTCTCTAACATCTATCCATATCCCCCAAAATTTCCCAAATAATTTAGACAGCCCCTAACTCCTTCATTCCCCTCCCTCTACAAGGTAGTCCTAAATCCCTTGTTTTACACTACACCAAACCCTAATTTCCTCTCCCACGGAGCTAGGGTTTGCTATGGAATCAGAAAAATATGAGCATAGGAGGTATAATGGAGGTAATTTCAACAAGTATGATTCCATTCCAACTTATAATATCATGTCTCCATCATTTTTTAAGAAATCATTCCAAGGGTCAAATCATTAGCCACACATAGGGCCAGTTTTTCTTCAAACTATGTTTCTGAACAAAAAAATATGAATTTGAAGAGAGTGAGAGATTTTTTTTCCCATCATAGGTCAAGGAAGAAAAAGCTCCTTCATTTTTTACACAGGTGTCATGGTTTTGGATAAATGTCAGTAATACAAGTGCCACAGGAGAGTTGTTGCACTTCTAAAGTGACCTTGGGAAAATCAAGTTTTCTCCTAGCTGGAATGTCCAAATGACTTGATTTATGAGTCAAATGATAACTAGACAAAGAGATATTTCTAATGACCTATCATGAACTAAATTTTTAGTTGAGGAAGGCTTCCACAAGTTGCCTGAAATAGCACTTTGCGTTTTTGCACCCTCATTCTGCACTTTCTCACCAGTCTTGGGAAAATCAACTTTTGAAAAGGAAAATGAACTCCACTCAGAAAACCAAAGGTAGATTTGGAAAGTAGACTAAAAGGGATTTCCAAAAAGAAATCTTGGAGCCAATTTGGACACCTAAAACCCAGTCAAAAATAGCCTGAAATTTGGGGTAAAATGGCGTTGCGTGTTTAACAATTGACTGATTTTTTCTGAGTTTTTCTACAAATTTGAATTTTACCTTAGGGAATCATGTTTTTACCTCATGTAATTGATGATTTAAATGTAATTATTGTGTTTTTACTGTTACCTAGGGTAAATACATTAGGTTAAAACTCATGATGAGGTGTAATGAATCAGTTTGCAAAAAGTTAGGGTTGAGTCACTTTGACCACCCTACACTCTAGGTTTCAATTTAGACTTCGGTGGATCAGCTCCTCCTCTCGTGGATTCGACCCCTAAGGTTGGGAGAGGTTGTTTGAGGCCTATATATTGTACCTTTTGACTCATTTTCAGAGGTGGGAATGGTTGGAATCAGTTTCATTTTTCTTTGTGGATCAAGAAGACTTTGTATTCAATTTTGGCCATTAATACAAAAGGAGTTGTAGCTATATTTATCGGATACCTGTGGTATTAAATTTCCTTCATTGTTTCCTCTTTAGTTACATATGTGAACGTATTGTTCATTTCCTTTCCATTTCTGTGATATGATCTTTTATAAGTGTGAGATTCAGAATTCATGTTAGTCATGCTTTGTTTTGGATAACTGGTCATAATTTGTTTCATGTCTTCTATCTAAGATAAATTCATCTTCTATACTTCCCTCGGCCTTCTTACATTTTATGAACCTGTTGGAAATGTTGTCATTGATGAAAAAGGAGATGGCAAAGGAGGAACACCTGAAACAGCAACAAAGCAAAGAAGTAGCAGAGGCAGCAAAGAAACAGACAAGAAGCAGAGGCAGCAAAGAGAGTAGCAAAGATAGCAAAGAAGCAGAGAGAAGAAAGAAGAAAAAAGGAGACAGGTGGAAGAAGACTGTTGAAATGTAACAGTCAAACATCAGGGTTGCAGCAGAGCGGAAGCAACGGCAGAGACAGATAGAGGAGCACAAAGAAACTAAGGCAGCAGATATAGCAGAAAGGAAGAGACAAATAAGTAGCAGAGGTAGCAAAGAAGCGAACAAAGGAAGCAAAGTATTAGCATTAGACAAGGAAAGGAGGTAGCCTAGGCAACAGATGAAACAATTTCCGTGGGCCCAGGACATCTCTTTTAACCTATGGGCATTTGTAATTGTGGAACGCTTGAATATTGTGGGCCGTGAAATTTCATTTCAAAGATGATTGAATACGATGGTGAAATACAATTATAAAGATACACTCAAGACATAGTATACATTAATACAACATGGACAAAGGTGGGCCCAAAGACTCTGTTATAATGCTTCTTAACGTTTGTTGAAATCGGCTATAATGTATTGATATATATATATAGATCCGAACCCTATATAATGAAATGGTATGTATGCCATGGGTCCATTGTTGTTTTAAATATTGATGGCTAGCATTTTTAGTTAAAGTTTGGATATAAGAATATAAGTTGAGGTGCACCCGGTTGAACTGTTGCGTTAACAGTTAATGATAAACTTTAGACAAAGCATTATTTCATTATAATCAAGGCGATTTAAAATAACTCTGGAGCCCAGAAGGTTATATTACTACATATATTAGTGTTGGGCTTAATTCTGAGCCAAAGACTCAATATAATATTGACGGAGAACATCATATGTAGTGTGGAACCCCTACATAAAATTCCGAGAATCGTTACCCAAGCTGGAGGATACATAAACATAAATTCTGAGAATCATCACCCCAGCCGGAGGATACATAAACACAATTCCGGGAATCTTAACCCAAGCGGCAAAGTATATATATAAACCTTATTTTAGGAATCGTAACCCAGGCGGGAGGATACATAATATTCCTGGAATCTTAACCCAAGCGGAAAAGTATATATATAAACCTTATTTCGAGAATCATTACCCAGCCGGAGGATACACTAAAGGTGGAAGCGGAAGTATATATATATGCAGCGCTTTATATAAGTGTAGCTCCTTTTAAACAAAGAACCAAAGTACTATAAGGTGGGACCCTCACCCAATCGCATCGGAGAAAAGTTGGCAGCGGAACTTGTTATCAAAAGATTGCGATTGCGATTGAGTTCTGGACCCAATTCATTATACACGATGACTCATGTGTATTTGAAGTCCAGCTTAAAGATATGCCATCGCATCGGAAAAAAGAAGCAGAACATCAGAGCAATATATTAAAATATTGCGATTGTGATGAAGAACCGGACCCGATGGGCTTATAAACTACAATTCATATATGTTTGAGTTCCAGAGATTTGATTTGAGTAGGACCCTTTTTTCATCGCACTGCACTGTTGAAGGATGCGATTGTGATTAATCGCATCAGAGTAAGGGAAGAACATCGGAGCATAATATTGAAAGCTATGATTGCGATTAATCGCATCGCAACCATCTCAAAGGATCCAATCGCAATCAAAAGAATTCAATTTCGATTCATCGCATCGGCAAAATAAAGTGAACAGTCGTTCATCACATAGGCACAATTGAGTGAACAGTAATCCATCGCATCAGAACAAGCCAAGATTGCGATTGCGATGAAGTCCCAGACCCGATGGGCTTATAAAATATGATTCATGTAAGGTTGAGTTCCGGTAAAAATTGAATCATCAGAATCGGAGCATCGGAGCATTGGAATGTCGATACATTCAAATGGAAATTGCGATTACGATCAATCGCAATCGAAAGAAGTCGAGGAGTAATGTATAGCATCGGAAAGCGTGGCAAGTGGGCCCGGATATATGATATTCTATTGATTAAATGGAATCGACCCCTTATATTAATGTTTATAACGCTTGACTCGGGGAATATGCATACATGGTGATATATTTGTATATTGTGCTAAAGTCGAAACTTATAGAAAATGAGGTGTGTGCTGGGCATTCGCTAAAGTGAATTCATGGGTCTTTACATTCCGTTAAAGAACATATATATATATATATATATATATATATATATATATATATATATATATATATATATATATATATATATATATGATGATACATAAAATAAATACGCTTGTATTCAATATAATGTTTTTATAAATTTCACGGATTGGGTTTACTACAAGAGCCTGCAAGGACGAAAAAGAGAAAGACAGCTGCAGAAAAATGTGAAGTAATCCAAAAAGACAGAAGAGGGTTGATTTGAAAATAAATTATATGAACAGAGAATGTGTAAGCAGGCAGCCCGAGCACGGAGATTGAGAGTGAACAAACATTGCCCAGATTCATATATATTTAAGAATAAAACCTGAAAAGTGGTTATATATGTAGCTGGTGCACACAGGTACATCAAACATATGAATAAACACAGAAGTGAACTGAGTATGTAGAACAGTCTCTTAACAGTAGCAGAAAAAGACAAAACCAGCAAAGCCAAAGGCCAAAAAATGGGCTGAGTGAGATTAATTTTATGTAACCGAAAAGGTGAAATGTAAATGTTTTAATTGATTTATATTGTTGTGATGCATTGGCAAGTCTCTGGAAGAGAACAAATATCCCACTGTAATGTTAAATTGGTACCTACAATTATATTTTTTGAATGAGCGGATAAAAGAGATGAGAGGGCAGAAGGCAAAGAGACATGGCTATCCATTTTGAATTCCCAGTAGAATACAAACAGCCATGAAGCTAGTTTGTATAAAATAGGATAGTATCCAAGGGGATAATGTTACAAAAACAGAGTGAGAGAAGAAGAGAGTGTGCAGCAGAATTGAAAAGAGTTGAAGAAAATAAGAAAGCTGCAAGAGGTGAGAGAGAGTGAGCATAGAGAATTTTGAGTATGGAATTGAGGCAGAGAAGAGAAGAAGAAGGAGGAGTAGAACAAGATGTTGTGAAAAGTTATGGAATGCAGAAATGAAGCAGTGAGGCAGAGAAGAAGGAGGAGCTGAGAAGAGAAGGAGGAGCTGATAGTGAATCTGAGAAGATGCAGAAATGATATAAGGTAGATATGAAGACTGATGCACAGCAGTGAAGATGATATAGAACAGAGCTGATATCCAAGGTAAATCAGCAAGTGTTTTCCTTTTGAAAGAGTAAGGAAGTTGGAGCTTCCCTATCAAGTTGTAGCTTGATAGATGTCAGTTGTAGCTGACTGAGGTTGGAGCCTCCTGTAGGTTGGTGCCTACAGAAAATAGATGGGAATTGGTGCTTCCACATCAAGTTGTAGCTTGATAAAATGTCAGTTGTAGTTGACTGAGGTTGGAGCCTCCTGTAGGTTGGTGCCTGCAGAAAATTGATGGGATTTGGAGCTTCCTTGCAAGTTGTAGCTTGCAGAATTGAGGTAGGAGCCTCCTGTAGGTTGGTGCCTACAGAAAATCAGTGGTGAGAGGGAGTTGGAGCTTTCCTTTGCATCACAACAATAATAAGATGTGGTTTTCTCCCTTTATGGGTTTCCACTTATATCTGGTGTCTCTTTGCATGATGTTTATGAGTTGATATGGTTTATCTCATTTGCTCAATACTTGCTGCTCTCATATTAAATCTATTGTTACATTATATTAATACTTGCTGCTCACATTCTAAGACTACTCACATATTAAGTTGAACATGAAATGAAGGTGTAAATAAGTTTTAATGAAAAAGTTTTAAAAGACCATGAATGTGTTAAACTGATTCACCCCTCCCTCTCAGTTTAACTAAGGTTTCAACAGAACCATCCCATAACCATTTGCCTCAAGTGATTGACATTTTACCTACCTTGCCACATTCATCCCTGCAACCCTTTTTATCTCTTGCCCTGACCTAGCCTTTCCTTGATCTATTTACATTATCCACTGATTTACCCAACCAAACCAAAAATAAAAACAACCCTTTGTACTCATTATCTAGCCTAAAAACTATAATTTCTCCATCCCTCCTGGATGTGACCCTTTTTGAAGAGAGCCCTCTCTGTCTTGATAGGTGTTGAAGCCTCGAAAATTTCTGCTTCAAACATTGGGGGATAACCACCCGGTCGGGACCTTAGGACAGCTCCTTTTCCGTTTGGTATGGTGGCTCCGACTGGATTGATAGGACCAGTTTCCTAATAATTTAAATGGTTTGGTGATGGAATGATTGGGTGAATGGAAAATGGGACTAAATGACTGAAATAAAACTATCTAATCTAATCTATAACTGATAAATAATTCTAAAACTAACCCGGGCATCAAATATGAATACAACTTAAAGATTGTTTCAATCAAATATATAACCATGAAAATGTACTATAATTTAATTGAAATATGCAGTATCAAATAATGATAACTCTGTTTAAGAAATTAAACAGAGTTATAATAACATATTGCATTCATCATTTTATATATCATTCACATATACTGAAAAAGATAAATATTTCTACACACTCAAAAATGATATGTATAAAGAAATATTGTAAAACGAGTACACATAAACGATAGCAATTTAAAAGAGAATATCTCACAACATAAGAAATTAACAGTGAATAAATAGAAATACCATATCCATCTTGATACTTTCTGATGCAATTCGATATCCAAATCCAGCAACTTCAATGTAAAACAAACTCCAAGATACAGAAATGCAATTCTTAAAGGCAATTTTGCATAGAACCACCAGATGTGATCCTTTATAAAAATATAAGAGTCAATGGAGTACAGAAATGTAATATCCAAGTCAAAATATTACAAATTCAGGACCCCTTTCTAAATGTATGAAAGGGGTTTAAATAGGTACTTAATAAACAAAATAACTAAAACTATTCCTACAATCTATCTAATCGGAAATTTAGAAAGAGAAATGTGATCATAAAGTGAACCCGATTCATTGATTGTCTTCTGCGTTTAATGTGCCCAGACGGTAGATCTTGAGCATATCTTGGATTTCTATTGGCCGACTCATTTTTTGAATGTAACTGCCCAGTATATGTAGCATTAGAGAATTCAAGAATGATATAATGAATAGCATTCGAAAGGAATTTGATGGCCATCTGTTGCCTGTGTGGATTGATTAGATAAGTCCACATAATATCCCATAAAATTCCTTGAATTTTTCTAATCTGTTGATTTTTACTGGTTATCTCTTCCTTCCACCTGGAATCAGTTTCTTTTACTTTAGGTAACTTGCCTGGGGTACAATCTGAGATCAAATTGGTGGCGTACAAGATGTCATTAACCAATTGTGTTGTATTATTCATTAAACCCTTAGCCCTTGATATGGCTCTTTCTGATTTCATCAACTGTTGTTCTCATTCCATAAATAAAATTTCCTTGTGTCTCTCCTCAATTATAGGAAGACTAGCTTTTCTTCCCTGTTCTGTATCCTGCCATGAAAGGAACTCGGAAATTCTATCATCAGCATCATCAATTTCTTGCCTGAGAGTAGTTGATTCATCTATCAAAGATGATGTTATTTCGCACAAAGATTCAACTTGTGTCAATTTCATAAAAAACTCATTCAATTGCTGAGATAGCAGTTTATTTGTTTCAAGGGCTTAATTTTTGAATTGGTCTAATTTGGGATAATCCTTGAATTTTTCCAATGCTAATCGGAACATTTTTTCTTGTTCAATCTTTGAATTTCTCTCACTTTGCAGAAGATTTTGTAGCTTCTCTACCTCTTGATTCAACTGTTGTTGTTTCCCCAAATCTTGTTCATCAATTTTCTTCTTTTCAATGTTAAGTTGTTCCTCTAGCTGTTTAGATCTAAGCTCTTGATCTTGCAATTGTGTTTCCATCTGAACTATCTTTTTTTGATTCTTTGTGGCCTATTCTTCCAGCATAGCTATCTGTAAGAGTTTTTGTTTTATCAACTAAGAGACTTCAGAAGCTTTGTCTATAGTCGCAGCACTATAGGCACCTGTGTATTGAGATAATTTGGTGAGATCCTCAGATGGATTCACCTCAGCATTTTTATAAACAATATTCATAAACTCCACCTGTGATGTCGAAAGTTCATCCTGATCAGTTCTCCTCCTTTTCCTCTGTTTTCTCACAACAGCCCTATGCTTAGGACTGTAAAATACATCCAGAGGAGGGATTTCTTCTATTTTCAACATAATTTCACCCGTGGGATATTCAGGAATAACTTCTATATCCTGGTCTTCCAGAACATTAACTTGGGGATTATACTGTTGTCCTATTTGCTGGGAAAATTGTTCATATTGGCTCAGCAAATGAGGAGAAACTATAAGTCCAGCAGATTCAACTACCTTTTTAGCAGCTTCCTCTCTTCCAAGTTGAGAATTTGGATTATTGTTTATATCTCCTTTTGGTGCCTGTTTAGTAGCCTTACTGTTTGTGCCTCTTTTCTCAGTATGCACATTGGTATCAGTACCCGTGCTTTCTTTTCCTGTCTAGGTGAAGACTGCTGATCAATATGTACATCAAGTTTAGTAGCCGCTTCTTTCTTCTCAGTATCAACTTTGCTGCTAATGTCTTCTTTTTGTATAATAGGATTAGTTCCTGTTACTTCTTTCTGTGTCTGTATGATGACCTTGCTGGTGGATGTTTCTGTTACTGTTTTTCCAGATGTATCCTCTTTTTCCTTCTGTTGTGACTCAGCTTCCTGCATAGGAACTCTTAATTGATCCAGAGGAATTTTGAGTAATCTCTGGCTTCTAAACAACATAAACTTATTCAACTCTTCAGCCTGGAATTTGGACTTGGCCAAATCAAAAACTTGGGACAAATTATCTACAGAAATAAATAAATCATCGAACATATCTGGTTCGTGTTCAAACCGAGCAATTGAAACAGAAGTAGTAAAATCAAATGCCACCTTCCTTGGGTCATATTGTCTCCCTGGGATTGTTGAAAGCTTGAGATTTGTTAGCTTGCAAAAT
The DNA here is from genome assembly GCA_034641835.2 of Pinus albicaulis. Lineage (NCBI taxonomy): Eukaryota > Viridiplantae > Streptophyta > Pinopsida > Pinales > Pinaceae > Pinus > Pinus albicaulis. The sequence continues at coordinate 360,909,963 of CM076574.1, read as the reverse complement.
TATTTCTCAGCATGAAAAAAATTATTGAGAGTATAATCTCCACATTTAAAAGGAAAAGTAGGCCACATTAGCTTCTTGTTGTTCTTCAAAGTCCTGGACATGCCTTCTATTGTTAGCTAATATGAAATTTCCTGTGCTAACAGTTTATCTGGAACATATAAAGGAATAATGTGTGGTTCTATAATACTTCTGAAAACTCTGATATATGTGAATCTTTCTTCTCCGAACCAATCCCCAATCGAGGATAAATCAACTTTAGCCTTCTCAGAAAGTCTAGGAGGGAATCGGCCAAAAATAGTTTGATAGATTGGGATAAGAAAACCGTGACAAACTCTGTAAACATGGCTTTTGAAATGCCCCTTCCACAAGAACTTATGATATATATGAATAGGAGCAGGATCTTTAGGGGTCCATTTCCATCCTAATATGGGAAATTCAGAATTGAATCATAGGGCGTCTAGAATATAAGCACAAAAATAAAAAGGAGTAGTATTTCCTGTGTTTTTGTCTTTCCTATACTCAAGAATCCTATTGGCTATATTATCAGAAAGAATGACAGCCTATTCCATTATCTCATAATTTATAGCAGAGTGTATTAATGGAACCATTTGTATAGAAAACCTAGCTGAATTATCATTCCCAAACAATCTGCACATCATTACTGCGGTGTAACAGTATGGAGGCAAAAGAGACTCCACAGAGTACATACCCGATGCATCGTGTTTGTGTTTTTCGGGAGCCCTTCTCCATTCTCTAATCGGCTCTGACTGATTTTCATTATTCGCATCAAATTCTTTGATGAAGTCTTTGTTGTAGATTTTATGTGGGTCTGGAAGGTGATACATTGCTTTAATGTCCTCTGCTTTGAACGACCTGAATGTTGCTCCAGAAGCTGAAACAAAGGTTCTATTTTGGATAGCCACATTATCAATTACCCACTGAATCACATCATAATATGGAAAAATGTTCGCCCGAGCTGCAATTCGGTGCAGAAATGAATTCGCAAGTGCTCAAAGGGAAGTCTCCAAATCTGACTCTGAATCGTCCTCATCAGGAACTGTTGCTTTTGCCACAGTTACCTTAGGCTTTTCCTTTTCAATGAGGTTATATACCTCTTCCCAGGATAATTTACCCAGACCTTGGCACGACGTGTCTGTAACCAGCTTGATATTAACTGGTTTCTCTTTAGGTGCCATGGTGAAAACAAGGGCTTTTACTGCGACAGCAACTTTTGCCTTCCTGGATCTCTTTGACATTTCTGTATCCGGAAACGTCTCCCTTGCTCTTAGAATGAAAGGATTGGGTTTTCTTTGGTTCTGCAAAGGAAAAAAACAGTTCAATCGTGGTAAAAACGCAAATGAGGAGAACAACTGTATAAACAATTTATTCATTGTTTTCCATTTATTATCTTCGTGTTTAAAACATAAATTCTCTCTAAAGAGTCACACTCATGCATTCATAATAGAATAAATCATCATTATGCGTTTGATTTTCAATTAATGGTAAAGTACAATCAGAGATCGGCATATTTTGAAATAAGAATATAAAATTACCTTTTTGATGCGATCAATAAATAGTGTATGGGAATTAAGTAATAATCAAATCGGGAATTTTCAAAGGTACACAAAATAACATAATATGTTTCCTGCCAATTTCCGATTGCGATGATCGCATCGGGGATTTTTAAATAGAGAAAATTGTCAATGAGTTTCTCCGATTTCCGATTGCGATGAGGTAGGGTCCGTCGCGTCGGAGTCTTCCAATCAAACAAATATAAAATTTGTTTCTCTGCAATGCGATTGCGATGAAGTGCGTTGCATCGGAGTATTTCAAAGCAGATATGATCACTTAATACTTTTCCGATTCACGATTTCGATATGACTCATCGCATCAGAGTTTTATAATGACAAGTCCACGAAAGATCATTCTCCGAAATGCGATTGTGATGAATCGCATCGCATCAGAAGTATGCAAAACAAATATGAAAACTTAAAGATCTCTCCGATTTCCGATTGCGATTAATGTACACATCAAATATTATTAAATATAAAAACTTTATGTAATATTTTGATATGATAAAAGCTTTATGTCTCATCGGATCGGAAATTCTTTCAATGTTGTATTTGCTTATACACACTTGTTAATAAAGATATGTAATATGTCTTTTTATCAATGAATTCTTATTTCTAATTCAAAAATGATCGGATTGCTTCTAAATCTTTTATTTCTATCTAGAAAGAAAGATAAAAAGGGGACCTATTTCTAAATGAATTTTATTCTAAAAACTTAGAAATGGGGAGGGTTGTTGTACAGTACCACAATAGGTTAGCTATCAAGTCAAAATCTTGGTTTGTGGTTACCAATGTTGGGATTCCTTCCTCAACCTTGGGAATCTGGTGGAGTGATAACATACTGGCGCCATTGTTGGGGAATGAAGAGACAAACTTTTCCCTGTGTGTACGACAAAGATCAGATCTGATATTTGATGGTGAACAATGATCAGGCACAAGAAGGCTGAACAATTCACCTAGAAACTCCATTGACTAAAAGATCCAGAAAATCAACACTTCATGACGACTCCACTGCATGAATATCAGTAGCTTCAAGAATTTTCAAGATGGAAACTGCTGCAAGAAGGTATGGTCCCATGAGCCAGGATCACCTTCTAGGTTTCCCAAATAAAATTCCTAAGGTAGATTGGCAAAGGAATTTTCCTATGTTTAAATATGATGATAGGAATGATGTTGCTTTACATCTGGTTAAATTTCACATGCATGCATGCAAGTTGAAGGTTGAATTTCCTGAATATTTTCTCTTAAATATGTTCATGGCTTCTCTTGAAGGAAAAGCACGATCTTGGTATGAAGGTTTGCCACCTGCCAGTATTTGTTCTCTTAGATTTTTCCATTCAATATTTTATGAAGATACAAGGAGTCCTACCCTTATTTATCTTTGGTTAATAATTTTTTTGATCAATTTGGGGTTTTCATTCAAAACCTAGAGGATTATTATGCTAATAATGAGTTCATGGATGAAGAGATCTTGGAGGCTTTGCATGACAATCCTTTTAATCACCAAAAAGAGCAAGTTTTTTCCCTCATGGAAGAAAAAGATGATGTATATTTTCTTGATGTTCATAAAGACTTCCCACGGAAGACAATTCTTGCTGCACTACAACAAGTTGATCAACCAAAGGTTAAAGAAGATATTCAGCATCCTTGTGAATATTCAGGACAGAAAGAAGACAATTATTGTGTTATCAAAAGAAAAAAAAAAGTACTTTCTCCTTTGTCTAAAGATGAGATAGACCAACTCCTGAAAATTCATATTACAGTCCAAGCTAAAGCAGGTTTGCCGTGTTCACATAGTCAAGAAAGTGTTGGTAAAACTTCTTCCATTTTTTAAAATGAAAATATAATTTTAAATCCGGACAATCCTGAAACTAGATTTATAGATCATCATGAAGAAAGACAATCTCCTTTTTCAATGTTCATATTTGATGAAGTTTCTCTTGAACCTGATTTGCTTAAGTACGATAAATATGAAGATAATTTCGATGAGGAGTTTGATGAAATTATACATGATATTGTTGTGATTAAACCAATTTATGATGATGATTCCCTGCAAGGAGATCAGCTAGCAGATATTATTGTTTTTCATGAAGATGATAGGGCTTTCATGTTTGATTATCTTGAATAATGTTTATTTTTTAAGGATGAATTAGACTATGAATTTGAGGAGTATGAACCAGAGAGAGACAAAATGCCAGAGATTGAGTCAGAATTTCTCATGGTTGAGGAATTTACAGCCAATACTCAAATAGCAGAAGGTTATACTTCCCCATGCTTTCCTATGGATCAACAACCAAGTGTTCTTTCAGATCAGAATGAAGGGAGTACTTGTATTTTTGTTGCTGGATCTCAAGACAAGGTAATCCTTCAGTATTTTCAAGATCCCTTCAATATTCTTTTGCAATCATTGGAGAAGATGAATGTTGTTTTTTTTGTCAGCCTAAGCCTTGGTTTCAGTTTCTGTCATGATTTGCCTACATGTACATCATTCTGCCTGCTCGAGGAAAGTGAGAGCAGAACTTTAGTAAGTAGCCATCTCTTGGATTGGTTATACTGGGAGGATCATTTCACCTAATCGGCAATTGTGCAGCAGATTAGAGTAGGTTGGTATCATTTCAGTTTGATTTTATTTTATTTTCAGCAAGTGTTGACATAATTCATAAAGGTTTGAAGCCTGAGGTGAAGGCCCTAAGGCTTTTATGATCTGTTAGTAAGGGTTGAAGTTTGCAGTATGTTTTCAATTTACAGATTGGACTCCATTGCCCAATGGATAAGGCACTGATCTACAAATTTAGAGATATGTGGTTCTTGGCACCTCCAAGGAGCTACCATCCCCAGTTGGAGCCGATGTTAGCACTGGTATTTGCATCCCACCCATCCCACCTTATTTTACTCTACTTTCACCCCATCTCTATCATTATCATTTACCTCGCTTCGTTTTTTACCATTTTCACCCTTTTTCCCAAGGGTGCCCAAGTCATCAATTTTCCACAAGCCCTAGCCTATTGCAACAATTTGACACTTTTCGATACTAAGCATGTGTGTTTCCCTTTTGGACCCCTTCCCCTCACTCATTTTGAGAAATTACACTTCCCTACACTCTCTAACATCTATCCCTATCCCCCAAAAATTCCCAAAGAATTTAGACAGCCCCTAACCCCTTCATTACCCTCCCTCTACAAGGTAGTCCTAAATCCCTTGTTTTGCACTACACAAAACCCTAATTTCCTCTTCCACTGAGCTAGGGTTTGCTATGGAATTAGAGACATATGAGTAGAGGAGGTACAATGTATTTCATTTCAACAATTATGAGGCCATTCCAACTCATAAGATCATGTCTCCATCATTTTTTAAGAAATCATTCCAAGAGTCAAATCATTTGCCACACATAGGGCCGGTTTTTCTTCTTGTGTTTGACCAAATAAAGATGAATTTGAAACAAGTGAGAGTGATTTTTTTCCATCATAGTTCAAGGAAGAAAAACCTCCTTGATTTTATACACAAGTGTCATGGTTTTGGAGAAATGTCAACAATATAGGTGCCACAGGTGAGTTGTTGCACTTCTGTAGTGACCTTGGGAAGATCAAGTTTTCTCCTATATGGAATGTCAAAATGACTTGCTTTATGAATCAAATGATAAAAAGAAAAAGATAGCTTTCCAATGACCTATAATGAGCTCAATTTTTAGTTGAGGAAGGCCTCCACAAGTTTCTTGAAACAGCACTCTGCATTTCTGCACCCTCATTCTGCACTTTCTGAGAAGTCTTAGGAAAATCAACTTTTGACAAGGAAAATGAACTCCAATAAAAAAAAAAAAGGTATATTGGGAAAGTAGAATTGAAGGGATTTCCAACAAGCTATTGTGGAGCCAATTTTGACAATTGAAACCCAGTAAAAAATAGCCGGCAAGTTGGGGTAAAATGGCGCTGCACGTTTAATAATTGACTGATTTTTTTCTGAGTTTTTCTACAAATTTGAATTTTACCTTGGGGAATCATGTTTTCACCTCATGTAATTGATTATTTAAATGTAATAATGGTTTTTTTACTATTACCTATGGTAAATACATTAGGTTAAAACTCATGATGAGGTGTAATGAGTCAGTTTGCAAAAAGTTAGGGTTGAGTCACTTTGACCACCCTACACTCTAGGTTTCAGTTTAGAATTTGGTGGATCAGCTCCTCCTCTCATGTATTCGACCGCTGAGGCTAGTAGAGTTTCTTTGGGGCCTATATATTGTACCTTTTGACTCATTTTCAGAGGTGGGAATGGTTGGAATCAGTTTCATTTTGCTTTGTGGATCAAGAAGACTTTGTATTCAGTTTTGGCCATTAATACAAGAGGAGTTGCAGCTATATTTATGGGATACATGTGGTATTAAATTTCCTTCATTGTTTCCTCTTTAGTTACATATGTGTGAATGTATTGTTAATTTCATTTAAATTTCTATTATATGATCTTTTATAAGTGTGAGAATCATAATTCATGCTAGTCATGCTCTATTTTGGATAACTAGTCATAATTTGTTTCATGTCTTCTGTCTGAGATAAATTCATCTTCTATGCTTCCCTCAGCCTTCTTACATTTTCTGAACCATCCCATAACCATTTGCCTCAATTGATTGACATTATACCTACCTTTCCCCATTCATCCCTGCAACCCTTTTTATCTCTTGCCCTGACCTATCCTTCCCTTGATCTATTTTCATTATCCATTGATTTACCCAACTAAACCAAAAATCAAAACAACCCTTTGTACTCATTATCTATCCTAAAAACCATAATTTCCCCATCCCTCTTGGTTGTGACCCTTTTTGGAGAGAGCCCTCTCTAGCTTGATAGGGCTAGCTATCAATTCAAAATATTGGTTTTTGGTTACCTCTGTTGGGATTCCTTCCTCATCCTTGGGAATCTGGTGGAGTGATAACATCTTCCACCCCTAGATTGGTGGCTAGACATAGGTCATCGATCGAATGATCGTGCACATAGTATGCATGCACAAATTTAAACATCCTTAAACATGGGATGAGATTGTCCTCTATGTCCAACACAGCTAAAACATAGCTCTACATATCTCAACTGGCCATAGCCCCTTTTAGATGAGCTTGGGATTTCAACCATTGTGTCCCATTAATGTTGTAATGCCCCTTGCAACTACACAAGAATAATCTACACATGTTCAATCTGAATTTGATAAGACCATCAAGTTTATTGAATGCATTCAACACATCTACCAGCATGTTCATAATATATGTCATAAAGCCAATACTAATTACAAACAACGTCATGATCAACATCAAGTTCCACATAAGTTTCAAGTGGGCGACAAGGTTTGATTGCATTTGCAAAAGGAACGCCTTGCAGGAGCCCATAAGAAGCTTCGACCACTCTGATGCAAGCCTTACACCATCACCAAGGTTATGGGTGATAACACTTTCGAGCTAAGTATCCCCCCATTCCTTGGCATGCACCTAGTATGTAATGTGGACCGCCTTCGACCATACTTTCCACCATTGTTAGACAAATCAGACATTTCTAAGTAGTTGACACCAACAGAGCTCAACCCAAATTCAATTGAAAAAGCCACAACTAATCATATAATGGATAAAAAACTTAATATCACTCATAAATAGAGGATCAAGTTGTATCAGGTTCTCAAAGTAGGCCAACTCTTGCACCAAGGCAACTGTCTCACAAGGGACCAAGTTTAGCATAGGTTTCCCCATCTCATACAAACACTCAACGCAAATGGGATCATTACTTCTTAAGGGAAGAGGATTGATCCAAGTGGATATTGGTGGCCACGCAACTATTCCACTTGGACCCCAACACAGTTTCCTATCTGTTTCCTGTTTTTCAGCACAATTTCCTATTGCGACAGTTTTCTATTTTTGGTAGTTTTAAGGTCCTGAACTTATGGTGTCGTTTTGAGGCCATAAATGTCATTTTTTGGGGAATTGGAAAAAAAATGATAAAAATATAGATTTTTGGTCAAAAGTTGTTATCCTCAGATAGACCTTTCTAATGGGCTATCGTGTGCACCAAATAGAAATCGCCAGTGCCAAAGTTACAACCTTGGGAATTTGACTTTACATCTTACCCCATCGGGGCCCATAAGCCTTTGCTACTTCATCTCCTAAGGTTATGGTTTTGTATGTTTATGGTTTCTCATTGTTTATTCATGATAAAAAAGCCTTTGAGCCTCATTGTAACGCATTTTAGGAAGGTGATTATTCATCACATTTCTTCTCAGAGATAGGCTATCACCACTAGAGCTAGTTTGATTTCATTTTGCCTATAAACATTATTCAACATTTTATATTTATTAATTGAAGTTTAGTTTCATTATATCTCTATGGTTTTTTTTAAATTTGTGTTTCATTTTATTCCATCATAAATTCATCCTATGCATATAACCAACGTAAGATTATAATTACGAGGCACGAGGCCCAAATTATGCCAAGGTTGTTTATCGCTTCCAAAAATTTCATCTATCTAGATGTTAACAAGGTTGTTATAATATTCATCATTGAAATTGATTAACCCATTGGTTTGACTCTTTTAATCATTGAGTTCAAGAGGATTTGAAGGATGCCCCAATTTAGATGTACATAAAAAAATGTGAACTTTCCATATCACTCTCAATCAAAAGTATTATGAACCGTGCGCCTTAAAAATGATAAAAAACCAATAATTACAATCCTCTTCGAAGGGGAAACGTCATTTTATAATGAATACAATGTAAAAAAAACTATTTGATTATCCTAAGACCAGGTATCCTTAGTGTGTGTGTATATATAGGATACAAAGGGTACAATTATAATAAAATGGGGCCAAGAAAGGTTCTAGCCTACATAACAATATAACAATAGAAATGTAATCACCCGATATATAGGGCTTAATACGAGGTTTTGGTGTTAACACAAGGCTTATATAGGGATTAATATGCCCCTCCATTTAAAACAAGTGTTGTCCTCAACACTTGATTAACTGCTGGTGATTTTGCATGAATAAGTCATATTCCCATGTCATTACTTTCAGTGGTAGGTTCTTCTATTTGATGAGGTACTCTACAATTGTCGAATTACTTGGCTAGTTAACCCTTGTTTCATGAATTGTTTCTGACTCTAATATGATTTTCCCTTCTTCATTTATCTTTGGTACACATCTTGATTGTAAATGAATAACATAGTCATGATCTTGAGTATGTGGAATACCCTTAGGCATTAATCCAAATAATTTGGAATGATTGTTGATAACTTTATGGAGATCGTTTACATAGATGATATTGATGTTTGAACATTTAGTGAACACATTTGTGAAATTACACCCTGGTGCCCCTTTTTGGGTAGCTCCATCATTCCATTAGAGCTTAATACTTTAGAGGGTTTCCTATGGATACCTCTGAGCTTAGTTTCATTTCCTTTTGAGGTAAATCTCATGAAGAGATCTTGAAATTTAGCAGTCACTATTCCCATTGATCCTAACTAATGGACACCTAATACAACATCAACACCACTTATCTATATTGAAATCACAAGACTATCTAATAAATACTCCCCCCATATTGAGCTTAATATTATAACACTTATCTCAACAATTTATGGTACCTCCATCTACAATCATTAATTGAAACTATGATGTTAGACATACAAAATAATTGAAAAGTTTTTCTAATTTGTAATTGATGACATTATTGATACTGCCATAATTAATCAACATTTTTACCTTCTTCTTTTTTATATATCCTTTTATCTTCATGGTTTTTGTAGTATTGATGTCGGCCAATGCATGACAGGATAATGTTTGAGTAGTATCCACTAGCTCCAAATCTTGTGACGGTTCCAATTCTTGATCTTCTTCGTCTTCAGAGTCTATGTAAATAATTTCTTCTTACCAAATTTATTCTCTTTACTTAACTTTCTATCAAAATTGAAACATAGTCCTTTTTCTATTACTTCATCCATTTGTTGAGGTGTCAACCATGTTGGTTGAGTGACGATAAGAGTGGGAGCATGATTTTCTCTATAGTTATTAGTGACCAATTTTATAGTGGCCATATTTTTAAATATTTTTTTCTTTACAGACTCAAAGCATGCTCTAAAGACTTAGGTTCAAAGAGTTGCACCTCAAGTTGGATGATTTCCTTAAAAGTTCCCATAAATAGTTTTACAAAATTATCATGTGAAATGTCTTTTACCTTGAGACTCAAATTTTAGAACTGTTGAATGTGCTCTATAACTGGATCTTTTTGTTGAATATTCACCAACTAACTAAATAATGTATCACCCTTAATATCCCCATAATGTGCTATTGTAATAGCCCCTCATTGATTTTCCATGTAAATAAAATAAGACCAAGGTCATGAGACACATATTCTAAGCTGGATCTTGGGAAAAATAGAGTGATGGAAAGCACTTGAGATTAATTAATGGTTATGAAAATTCGGAAAGGCAAGAGGCAAAAATTGGCATTTATTTATGAAAATAAAGGGAAATATGAGAAAAGGAAGGTGACGAGACACATATTTGCATGCAAGGAAAATTAGAATAAAATGAAGGAAAATGAAGAAAATAGAGGCCTCAATGATAAAAAGGCTTCACAGAATCAGTTCACAACATTTGGTTTAACTTTTTTCAGATCATTTTTTGGCTCTCTCGATTCATACTCTCATTCTCTCATACTCTTCCACACTTAGAGTGTAACAACCCTGGGTTAAAAAACCATTTAATAAAATCAAAAAAGGTAAAATAATACCAAGGTCATGGGACATGTATTCCAAGTTGAATGTTGCGCAAAACATCCTAGTGAGTGTTAATTTCATTTATTATGGCTAGGGGAAACTATAAAAGGCAATGAAAAAGGCTTTGAAAAGGCAAAGAGGCATTATATGGCATTTTTTTATGAAAATAATGGAAATTAGGAGAAAAGGAAGGTGAAAGGTCACAGGTTGCATGTGAGGAGGAAAATGAAGGAAAATAATGGAAATTGAAGAAAATAGAGGTCTCATTGATAAAAAGGCTTCTGAGGATCAGTTCACAGCTTTTTTTAGTTTAACATTTTGTCAGTTCATTTTTGGAGCTCTCTCTCTATTCTCTCTCTCTCATACCCTTGCACACTTAGTGTTGAGAATTTAATGGGGATGGTGTTTAATTCAAATTCTCTACTTGATAATTAATTGTGAGATTACTTGAGTTACTTATTCATTTTCTTTGTTTAGCTTAGTTAATCTTTCATCAAGTCAATTATCAAAATACACAAGACACACAAATTAGGCTCCTAGAGCCAGGGCAAAACCTCTCCCTCTTAGAGAGGAAAACCCGCAAAGAATTCTTCTTATAGATCTTCAAATGACAAGTACCATTACCAAGACTCAGATCCTTGACCTAAATATGCTTCCAAGACCTTGATCCAGCTTCTTCAACCTTGATTCTTATTTTAACCAATTTTCTTAGTTTTGCATCAATACTAGAGACCTTGATCTTCACCTTGCATATGCTTGTAGTTGAATTTCTTGAATTGTAGGAAGGTAAATCATAGATTTACCTTCCTCACTATTACTACCTCTTCTCCTTATGATCAACGTCTCAACCTTTTCAAATTATGTCTTCAAATCAACTGCCCTTAACAATAATGTATCTACAAATTTTCCTTGCCTTATGGTTTGTACATGTTTGTACTTCAAACTGCCCTTAGATCCGCATTTCAACACAGAGATATCATTGTACCCTTCCTGCACCAATACGCAATCTTGTACCTTGCTTCCTGTACCTCTCCTGCATCAATCTGCAATTTTGCACCTTAGATAATCTACACTTCAGTCCCAATTTGATCCACACTCAATATTGTCTTTTATCTACACTTATCTTACTCTTAGATCTGTAGTGTATACTGCCCTTTATCCGCACTTCTAATTCAAAGAGATTTGCATCATTGTCCTTCCAAAATGGTCATTATAGTGTGTATATATAGTAGTGTTATTTATGACTTTAGGCCGACCTATCAGTTGTGTATTAGGCCGACTTGACCTTTGTGAATTAGGCCGACTTCATCACTGATATTTCCACCGACATGAAGAACATTTCATGAGGTATTTCTTCATGTATATTCTAGCATTGTTAGAGGGTTGTCTTCACTTTATTGGAGCTTGAATTCCAATGTTTTTTGAGCTTGTTTGAGGGTTGTTTGTGATATTATTTACAAGGTTTTTGGAGCATAAACATATAAACTAAATTTTTCATGTATATGACACTTAATTATAGAAGAAGACAAAAACCCTAGAAGACATCAAGAAAAATTCTATAACCTATAATAAAATCTTGTTCATGAAACCCATGAAACAAAAATACATTTTATTATCATTGTCTTCTTCTTTACATAATTACATAGTCAACATGAAGACCGATCCTAGTTACACTTTTCAACACTCCCTCTTAACTAGGGAGGTATTCATACAGGGACATGGTCACTTTCAAACTGAAGAATCTCATAAGAAGAATCTGATTAATAATCGCATCTGTATAGCATCATATCAACCAGCATTGTCCTAGTGCAAGGTCTTAACTAACAATCCCATCTCTCAACGAGACAATGGGCTACAATGTCGGCGAGAAACATGTATAATAGACACCATAGTCATTGTCTCTCCAAGGTACATACCCCACCTAGGAGTTCCGAAAGTATGAACTTCTTGGATTATTCTTCTCTTGGGTAGCCAGCCCTCAAATAATATCGGTCCTCGACTACTCTTATCTTGAATTCCCTATCTCATTCTCAAAGAGTATCGAATTCTATATGATTACCCAATCCTCCATTTTATCTTCCAGGTGAAGACCAAAATGATTTTTCTATCCATTCTCTTCACATGGCCTTCACTAAGACTTACAGTTGTTAGTCCTGTTCTAGTGCATGACACATGTAATAGAGAATTACATATGTCACTCCCTCTCGACACAGGAAGGACACACTTCAATTTTCTTCCAAGTAAGAAACTTACCACTAGGCTTCCTCTTAACTAGGGTCCTACAGTAGTAATCCAACTACTCATGAAGAACTCCTTCCCTTGATTTCATGGATTTCGATATTGAGGAATATTCAACTTTTGGCTTCATAGGTTACAGATCATCCATCACTTTCAATCACTAGTCATGCCCACTATCAGAAAGTGATTCATCAATCCTTCTTATATGGTCCATCATTATGCCATGCTGCTTTTCTTCGAATCATCTCCAAGGATCATACATCCTTTCTCATGATTAGGACCCTACACAAATTCATCCAGAAAACATATACATATGAAATTTTTAAAACAAAAGTTACCTCAGTGATTATATTTCACCATGACTTCTTCTTGTAGGCATCGACATCATCTATTCAAATTGATACATCTCCTAATGATATGTTTTGTAAAGGGTCTTCTTATTTACCAGACTTCTGTCAGAGTCTACATATCCTCCTGGATATCTCCTAGTCATATCTTCTTGGCATTTAGATGATAATTGCCTCTTGACATGGTTTCATTTCATGATCTCTTCCTTTATTCACATTCTCCATTCCCAAAAGCTTACAATTTTTCTAGTTTCTCGTTCATATACAACCACCTCATATTCCATGAGGACATATTATGTTGATTTCATTTGTCTGTGCATCGAGAGATACTTCTCCATAGATCATACTTCTAAATACTGAAGTCCATTACCTGCAACCATATGGCATGACTTCATAGCATCCAATGTCAACATATATACATACCTCATACCTTTTTCCCTTGAGTCATCATGTATCAATTTCTCTAGAATGAAGAGCTTCATTCATTTGGCCTGCTCCATCAATATGTCATCACATCCCATAATTTTTTCCCCATGATGACCCTTGACCTTAATGACTTCTTTACTTTAGTAGTGTTATCAAAGAGGTGCTCCACAAGATGTTTCACTGAGAGCTCCTTCCACTCTTCTATCATGATGCTTGTTAATGTACATTGCTTCCTATCATATTGAGTAGAGTGGTTTGCAGCTTCCTTGATGAAGGATACCTTTAAAAGTTTAGGTCCTCCTTTTAACAAAGTCTTAAATGTGATTCTTTGATGGAAAAGACTACTTTATTGATTGAGTTGGTCCTTTAAAAGAGATAGGATATCTTTCTTGAAGTAGATAGAGAATCTTACCTTTTCAAACTGATTTGATTTTACAACCCAAACTTTTGATCTTTTTTTCCTGGAGTGTCACCTTTGTCAAGCAGCCGTTGATTTCAGCACCTTAGCTCTAATACCATGTTGAGAATTTACGAGCGTTGGTGTTTAATTCAAATTCTCTACTTGATAATTTCTTGTGAGCTTACTTGAGTTACTTATTCCTTTTCTTTGTTTAGCTTAGTTAATATTTCATCAAGTCAATTATCAAAATATACAAGACACACAAATTAGGCTCCTAGAGCCAGGGCAAAACCTCTACCTCTTGGAGAGGAAAACCCGCAAAGAATTATTCTTATAGATCTTCAAATGAAAAGTACCATGACCAAGACTTAGACCCTTGACCTAGATATGCTTCCAAGACCTTGATCCAGCTTCTTCAACCTTGATTCTTCTTTTCACCAATTTGCTTAGTTCTGCATCAGTACTAGAGACCTTGATATTCACCTTGCATATGCTTTTAGTTGAATTTCTTGAACTGCAGGAAGGTAAATCATAGATTTACCTTCCTCGCTATTATTGCCTCTTCTCCTTATGATCACTGTCTCAACCTCTTCAAATTTTGTCTTCAAATCAATTGCACTTAACAATAATGTATCTACAAATTTTCCTTGCCTTATGGTTTGTATATGTTTGTACTTCAAACTGCCCTTAGATTTGCATTTCAACACAGAGATATCATTGTACCCTTCTTGCACCAATACGCAATCTTGTACCTTGCTTCATATACCTCTCCTGCATCAATCCACAATTATGCACGTTAGATAATCCACACTTCAGTCCCAATTTTATTCGCACTCATTATTGTCTTTTATCTGCACTTATATTACTCTTAGATCCACACTATATACTGCCCTTTATCTGCACTTCTAATTCATATATATCCACATCATTGTCCTTCCAAAATGGCCATAGTAGCGTGTATATACAATAGTGTTATTTCTGACTTTAGGCCGACCTATTAACTATGTATTAGGCTGACTTGACCTCTATGAATTACACTAATATTTAGGCTAACATGAAGAGAATTTCATAAGGTATTTCTTCACGTATATTCTAGCATTGTTAGAGTGGTGTCTTCACTGTATTGGAGCTTGACTTCCAATGCTTTTTGAGCTTGTCTTCTAGCTTGTTTGAGGGTTGTTTGTGAGATTCTTTATAAGGTATTTGGAGCAAAAACATATAAACTAAATCCTTCATGTATATGACACTTAATTATAGAAGAAGACAAAAACCTTGAAGACATCAAGAAAAAGTTTATAACCTATAATAAAATCTTGTTCATGAAACCCATGAAACAAAAATACATTTTATTATCAGTGTCTTCTTCTTTACATAATTACATAGTCAACATGAAGACCAATCTTAGTTACACTTTTCAACACTTAGATCATTCTTGGAGCACTCTAGAATTATAGAAAAGAAGGCAAATGAAGGACGAGAGAAGCAAATATCAATCAAGAAAGAGTTGGATCAAGCAGCTACAACAGTATTTATGATTTCCTTGCTAGTTTTGGCATGCATGTATGTAGTTGGTTCTCTTGATGTCACTGGCATGGGTTTTTCTAGGTGCGATAGTGGTTTCAGCCTTACCTTTCCATTTTTGGATAGTCATGGTGTGTTGGAGTTCTCTTACTTGGTTGAGATGGATTGTAGGACGGTTTCGAAACTGAGTGAGGTGATCTAAGGAAAATTCCCAAAGGCATAGAAATCCTTGGACCGGTATATGGTATGATATATGGTAAATATTGAGGGTGGAGAGGGGAAAATTCCTCATGGTGTAGGTGAAGAAATAAGGATGCATCCATGCTTTTATAGGCCTAGTCATCCATGGATAGGTATATGGTGGGATTGCGATAAATCCTGGTAGTGTATGTTTCTTGTTTAGGCCTAGGAATCCTTGACCAGTAATGGTGGAATATACGGTAAAGCCTGAATATTGTGTAGGTGCCTGCTTTGAGCCTATAAATCCTTGACCGGTTTTTGCGGGATATGTGGTAAAGCCTGATAATCGTGGTCACTTTGTTTTGAATCCCAGATTCATGCTTAGAATATGGCATGGGGGTGATTAGCTGAAAGAAAATTTTGGTTCAGCCCAATATATGGTCGGGTGTTACATGGAAGTCCCTAACTTGGTTTGATTTTTTATATGTTAATAACAACTCTTTTCGTCTCATAGTTCAGGAGTATTTATACTTGTTATTATGTGGCTTTAATGGTTGTACTATCATTTATATTTCTCTAGTTATATGATGGTTATAAGCATGGTTTATGACAAAATTGAGTTATGGATCTCATCATGTTTTGTTTAGTAAATGAAATGTTAATGAATGCATGATTAATATATGATAATTAAACTATTTTAAGAATACATGAGACCTTATTGATGATTCTCAGATAAGTATGATGTCTCTATGTTTAGATATGTAATTGTGACCTATAGATTACATGTTCAGGATGTCTTTGAAGAAATATTTTTCATGGATAGGCCTAGTTAGGTCAAATTCTTGTCTAAGTTTTGTATGGAAGGCCTTGTCCCTATGTCATTTATCATTCCTGAGAGTTTCATTAAGTTTTGGGCAGTGGCTTGGAGACTAGCCCTAAAATAGTGCCTCAAATCTCATGGTCGCGGGCATATAACTGAGTGAAAAAAAAACAACAGTCGATCTCTTGCAGGCTTGTGCATGCGATTGGAGAGTTGCAGTCAAAATCAGGCAGTGTTGTTCCAACATCTGGGAGTCCATGACACTAAAACATATGTTTAACTCAAGGTTTGGGCACCTGGAAGGGTGGTTTAGCCCTTGGGATCCTGTAGCACCCAAGGGAGGTCAGTAATATTTGGTTTTGTCGATTCCACTTCGTTAAGGTGCTCTAGGAGGTCAAGTAATATCATATGTACACTTCATCACATATTGAACCCAATGGACCGTTAATCTTGGGTAAGTGTAAGAGGATGGTGTTATGGATTGGTATCAGAGCATGGTTCAACACTTGGACTGGATGGGATGAATATGGATTGTCATGCATGCATGTAGTTTGTATATGTGCTTGTTATGTATGCATGTTGGTGGTCATTGTTACAGTTTTTTTTTCATGTGGAAGTTGATATTGTTGTTGTTGGGATGTTTTTTTTCATGCATACATGTTGGTTGCATATGTATTCATTATGCTTGTGGTCTATGTGTGTTACATATGCATATTGATGGTTGTTGTTGTAGTTGTGTCATGATGAATAGGTTGATGTTGAAATGATGAATATGATGACTTCATTGTGTATACATATATAAATTTTATGCTAATCTGGATTTATCTTGCAGACAAGATAGTCTCCCCTGGACTTCACTGAGGTACGTTTGATTTTTTTTATATTTGGTTTATATAACATAGTATGTTTGTAGGAAGAAGATCAAGATGACATGAAAAATGGTGGACTACAGTTCGTGTGACTCTCCCTACAGATCACATGAGAAACATGGTGATGAGCACTCCCCTCACATAATCAGAAGTTGCAAGGCAAATAATGATAGGATCATTTAGTCACAAGAGAGACTTTCCATGACATAGGAGAAACAAGCAGAGGTTAATGCAATCATCCTTCAACACTTGTCAAAATTGCAGAGACATGGAAAACCATGGATCAGTCATGATAAAGAAGAAAGGGCGAATGGGGAATGTGGCAATAGGTCTTATGGTCGGCACAGGTTGGATAGGGATGACACGATCAAAGATAGTAGGTTCATGGATATATTTGATAGGAGAGGTGATGGACATAGTTTCTACTCTAGTTTTAGTTTTGATAGGTACCAGGGTCATCATCGTTACCATCCTTACAGGAGGAATGACAAGGGATGTTTTCTACATGAGTTCAAGAAATCCAAGCCACCTATGTTTCGTGGAGAATTGAATAAGCTGAAAGATGGAGAGGCATGGTTACTTGGGATGAATAATTTCTTTGAGTTGCATGAATATACAAAGAACATGAAGGCCAAGCTACCTAGTTTCAACCTCAAAGGGAAACGAAACATTTGGTGGTAATATGTGAAGCGGGTTAGAGACATTAGGATAGAGGAGTTGAGTTGGTGTGAATTCAAGAGACTTTTAGGAGGAAATATTTGTCAAAGAGGTACTATAATAGTAAATCCAAGGAATTATATGAGCTAAATATGGGATCGATGACAGATGAGGAGTATACGAACAAGTTCCTAGAGTTGTCGAGGTATGTACCATACCTTAAGGATGAGAAAGCCAAAGTTCGGAGATTTGTCATTGGATTACCATTAGAATTTAAAGATCATATTGAGTATGATGAGCCTCAATCACTTGAAGAAGTCATTGGGAAGTTGAAGCATTGTTATGAGAAATCAAAGAATAAGACAGAATACCAGCAAGGTTGGAAAGAGAAAGACAAGACTAAAGGTAAATGGCAGCCGAAAAGAACAAGACTCAGGATGCAAGTGAGAAAGAGAATGTTATACCTTTTAAGAATTTTAATGGACCTCAGCCTGGAGAAAACTAGAACATAGTTGATGGTAGGATATAGTTGCAATGTTGGACATGTGATAAGGATAAACTTAAGAAATATTGTCTGCAAAATCAGGGTGGCATACCTCAGATTTACAGTGTACAAAAAGTGCAGACAATTAGGGATGTTGGGCAGAGCATTCCATGGATCTATGCAACATTTGATAACAAGAAAGTGGATCACCAGGCATATATTATCGAGATGGACGGTAAGCTTTGCGATCAATTTGTTTCTTTTGATTGACCCTGGATCTAAGTTATGTTAATCCTGACTTGGTGATAGGTGTGGTTTGAGAAAAAAAGTGCATACAGAATCTTGGTTAGTGCAGCTAGCTAAACGCACAAATAAAATATTTCATCATTGGGTATGAGCTTGTGCATTTGATTTGAATGGTATGCCTACATTGTCACATTTTAATATACTTTTTTTGGGATCACACAGTATGCTTTTGGGTATGGATTGGTTGTATCTTCGTAAGGCTAAGATGGATTGTTATGAAAAGGCTATTGAGTGCTTGGGTGAAAATGGGGAACAAAGAATCTTGCAAGTTAAGAAGAAGGCTACACCAGTTAGAATGGTTGTAGCTATGCAGGAAAATCGCAATTGCAGGAAAGGGTGTGTGTTATTTGCAGTGCATATTTCTAGTGACAAAGGTAAGGATGTTGAGGATGCAGAGATCTTGAACAAGTACCCAATTTTACAACAATTTTAGGATGTATTTCCAATAGATGTTTCAGGATTTCCGCCTCATAGAGAAGTTGAATTTTCTATTGAGTTAGTACCAGGGGAAACACCAGCATCAAAGGCACCTTACAAAAGGATCACTCCAGTTCTATTAGAATTGAAGTTGCAACTGAATGAAATGCTTGACAAGGGATACATTAGGCAAAGTGTATCACCATGGGGTGCACTGGTATTGTTTTTTGAAGAATAAGGATGGTACTCTTAGGTTGTGCATTGATTATAGGCAATTGAAAAAGGTAACCATCAAGCACGGGTATCTGCTGCAAGGGATTGACGACTTGTTTTACCAGTTGAATGGAGAAGCAGTGTTCTCGAATATTGATCTAAGATCATGATACCATCAAGTACACATCACATAAGAGGACATCTACAAGATTGGTTTCTAGACCAGGTATGGGAATTATGATTTTTTTTTAGCTCTTTTCAGTTTGACTAATGCTCCATATGCTTTTATGTGCTTGATGAATAGTGTGTTGAGTCCTTATTTGGACAATTTTGTGATAGTATTCATTGATGACATCTTGATATAGTAAAATAATGAGGAAGAGCATGCAAAACACTTAGAAACAATATTGATATTGCTAAAAGAGCACCAATTGTATGTCAGTCTTAGTAAGTTTAGTTTCTTTTAGTCAGAGGTACATTACTTGGAGCATGTTGTTTCCAAGGAAGGCATAGTAGTGGATCCGGAAAAAATAAGGGATATCATGGAATGGGAAACTCCTAGGAATGTGGATGAATTCAGATCATTCATAGGGCTAGTAGGTTATTATAATAGGTTCATCGGGAACTTCTCATGGATTTCCTATCCTATTACATCATTATAGAGGAAAGGAGAGAAATTTGAATGGACAAAGCAATGTGTAGCAATTTTTTATCAATTGAAACAATTTTTTATAACATGTTGGTAAAAATGGTCATTGATGTCAATATGGCATTGCTGGAGATGGAAAATGTTCTTATAATGCTTGAATAAACCTTTCGTGATGTTTCCCTAAGATGATGCATATACCAAATTCCCTATATACATTTTATCCCTATCTACATGACGAAAATCCCTAGATTGTTGAAGCATGATCTAATAATGAATGAATGCCTAGATTGTTGATGCATGATCTAATAATTACTGAAGCCCTAGATGCCCATGATACTCTAGAAGATGCCTTAGCTCTAACATATTGATGCAAGTCCTAATACTTATTATGCCCTAAATCCAATACATGAATGGAACTCTAAGCATATGAAGAAGACCTTCACATACATAAATGAATCCCTAATCTTAATGAAGAGCATATGTGAATGACCCTGCATAAACTTGAAGACCTAAGTCTATGAAGAAAGAGCCCTAGCACTGTCTAAAGAATAAAATCCTAAAATAAATATGGCAGTTCACAAAATATAATTTTCTTGATGGAAAAATGACCTCATTGAAGAACGAAATTGACACAATCTTGTAGAGGAAAATTTTCCCTTTCTAACGAATTATCTCTCGCCCTATAACTCCTTCTAGATAGAGAGAAAATGATTTTTTAAGTTAATATAATAATTTTTTATGTTTTTCGACATGAAATTACTTATCCAAAGTCGGCTCTTCCTCTAAGGGACGTGTATATTCATATAAATCAGAAATTGGTATAAATAGACATCCAAACACCTCTTTTCAAGTAGGAAACTCAATGATCATTTTAGAGAGAAATCACAGGATAATAAGGAGGTCGAGAAGGAATTTGGCATCACTTTTTGAGCTAATTATTATTCTATTCTATCACAACTCGATTTAGAATAGTGGAAAAACTATGATTAGGAAGCTCAGGCCACTTACAATAGACTGGTGGCTCGGATTAGTGGCATATAAAGGTACCTCGGACCCTTGACAACTTCATTTTTGGCTTGAATAATTTGCAGTGCTATCTGTGATAGTGGAAGGCTCCTCATACAAACAATGGTAACGTCACATCAATTTTGAAGCTCGTATAATGATTGCATATCATTGTTAAGTCAAGGCTCGGACCAGGGTCATAAGAGTACCTCACCACAGGTCTCACCATAGACTTTCGGAACTCGAAAATAGTGGGATTATAGTACATACCTTAGATTGAAGGCTCAGAATCTCAGAATATAGCTTGTGGACAAGCTACTATAGCAAAATTTTAAGGCTCAACTTTTAAGAATTGCATAAACTCATGGACAAGAAGCATTGAAATTACTCAGTTCTCAGATATGAAAACATTTTTGGAGGACTTAGACTACTTGAATTGTGGATAGTATTTGTATAGAAATCGTTCTTAGCATAAATACCTCGGACATGTTGGAAAGGCTACAAGAGCTCAGAACTTTGTTCATCTAAGGTGGATCGGATTTGTGTATGGTAGCTCAGATATAAGGCATTACATCTAGCTGTGGACTATGGACAAGGAGCTCGCGTGTTGTTTGGAGGAACCTTATTAATGGATCTCTTGAAGTCTTGTTAAGGCAATCTTGGAATCACTTTAGGGCAGACTACTAGATTTGGAGCACAATGTGAGGATCATTGGTTTTACCCTCCTAGAGAATCTTATTGCAAATTCTTGGAAATCTATTGAAGACCTTAGAGTAGTTGATCTTGGAGACAATATTGAAGACTTGAATTTGTTGGAGACCATATTGAAGATTGGATTTGAAGCATACCTTGAGGAGTATTAATTGAACTCTCTTGAAGTAGCTTATTGATACATCGTTTTGTTGGGAAAAATACTGAGAGGGGGGGGTGAATCAGTATTTAGTGCAGACTGAAAACTTTTTAACTTTTTCTTCCTCTACAACCCATACGCTACTTTACTGAATAAGACTCGCGTATACACACGGATATCCTTCAGACAACTCGCGTATGTCCAGAGATATAATTATTGCATTTAATTCTTAACTTGGATCATTGTATCATTCATTCATCAGATGTATAGTAAGCAGTAAATAGATGCAATAAGAACAGAATAAATCATCACACATAAGCAACACACATGAACACCAGGATTTAAGGTGGAAACCCAATTTGGGAGAAAACCACCGCTGTCGTCGTCTCAGTCTTCAATATTTATTATGTAAAGAAAACTTCTTACAACCATGTACTGGTGCAGACTCATACCAGCACGCAGGCACCCACCTACAGAAGGCCACAACCTTCTCTCGTTTACCAGCCTCTACTGGAAGGGAGCTACAACCCCCTGCTCTCGTTTACCAGCCTCTCCTAGAAGGGAGCTACTACCCCCTGCTCTCGTTTACCAGCTACTACTGGAAGGGAGCCACTACCCCCTTACTGAAGGCTTGACCCTCAGTACCACTACAGATCACGTTTCATCAATTTTAAAACTAGATCAAACAGCTTCAACACAACCCTTCACTTATCAATAGATATACTTCACCCAGTGCTTCAAATAGAACAGTGAAACCACTGTAACCAGAATATCAGAGATAACCAAGACTTCAGAATAGATATGCAGGAACACATTCAACCATGAGAAACTATTAGTTCAAATTCCATATGCGCTTTTATTTAATCAGACCCGCGTATACACGCGCTTTTCATTAAACGAACCCGCGTATACATCTGTGCATTTTTTTCAGTAAACCCTAACTTCCCATACGCTCTTTTAATATATCAGATCCGTGTATACACGCGCTTTTTCCACAACAAACTCGCGTATAGATTTGTAAATGAAAGCTTTGCAGAAGAGACCAGATCTATAAACTTACCCAGATTTCTTCATTACCTTCAGTATACTTTGCGCCAGATTTTCACCAGTTCTTCTTCTGCAGATCATCTTAGAGATTCATCATCATCAGATCTAAGGATTTTGAAACATCCACGGGTGCATCATAGATTCAGATTTATCAATCAAGAACAAAGTTCATTCATGTAGATATACTTCAAAGTGAAGTATTCATTCAATACCCAGACACATGCACACCTTGTACTATTATTCTTTACTCCTTATATAGGTTTAGCCTTTATCAATACCATGAGCCAAAACCACACCACTTCCGATGGTATTCCTAGACGGGATCAAATAGATATTCCAGTGCTCAATACAATGGGTCAATACCATGGTAACACCCCTTGGTATTCTAAATTTGGAGCGCAAAAGGGCATACACGACTTGGCACGTACTTTTCCGTGTGCATACGCTACTTCACCTTAACAAACCCGCATATGCTTTGTAGCATAACTTATTTATCATTATTCTGGCACTTTCTGAATTCCTTTCTTCTGCTACTTCTGAACTGATCTGTAGATACATCAGATTTACATTATTAACAACTCTTCAACTTCATTAAGCAAGTTCCATCAAAGTCAACACATTGTATCACATTGTATCTCATCAAGAAGGTTGTTATCAACTTTATCAAGTAGGTTGCCATCAAGGACAACACTCTGCATCATATTGCCGACAATCTTATTTCATCAAGTAGGTTACCATCAACTTCATCAAGTAGGTTGCCATCAAGGACAACATATGCCAACACATTTAGCATTCTTGAAGAACACCTTGAATCTTAAAGAACACCTTGGAGCAGCTCATTCTAGATGATGGAGCATTGAAGACATTGTGGATCACTTGAAGAATCATTTGGTGTATACCTTGAGGCTTAGTACAACTTATTGAAGACATCTTGTTGAGAATATTTACCTAACCTTGGAGACACTATTGAATACCATGATGCAGTGTTGAAGGCCTTCATGATGCAACCTTGAAGAGAAGTGTCTGGATACCATGAAGAGTTGTGGAGACGCCTTTTGAGAATACAAAGTTTTCATTGATGAGTTAAGAGCTTTGGAGATCGTTTGAGGGTAGTGTTGAAGGTGAATATATTGTCAGGGCTCGTTTCTAAATATATTGGGAGTCGTGAAGAACTATTAAACATATCTTGAAGAACTGAAGCAAATGGTTGAAACCCTAGAGGATAGGAGTCCTCAGGAAGACCAGGTTGGAGCCTATACTAGATATAGGGTCGGAGCCCTGGAGTTTGGAGCCTTGAAGTGACAAGTTTGGATCCTTAGTAGATAGGATTGGAGCACTAGAGGTTGGAACCTCGTGAAGTCTAAGTCGGTGATTGGAAAAATACAGGTTGGAGCCTCATGGATTGGAGATTGGTGTCTTCATTTAGGGTTGGAGCCCTACACTATATTGTACTTATAGTAAAGAAGAGGATTGAAGTCCTCGTTATTCTTGATTAATAAAAGTATTTATTCTTATTGTTCATTTTGTGTTCTAATTATAAGTGATTTAACTGGTAAAAATAACAATTGAAAAGAAATATTGATTCACACCCCCCCCTCAGTATTTCCAACAAAACACTCTAGTTCTAAAGATTGTAGATCCATATAAAGAGTTTGTGGTGTGTACAAATTCTTACAAAAGAGGACTTGGTGGAGTACTGACGTAGGAGGTTGTTACGAATCAAGAAAACTAAATGAGCATGAGTAGAACTATGTGACACGTGATCTTGAGTTGGCAGTGGTCATCCATGTTTTGAAGACGTGGAGACACTATATTCTTGGCAGGTGATTCATCTTGATGAGTGATCACAGTGGATTGAGATACTTATTTGATCAACCGAATTTGAATGTCAGAAAATCTAGGATCATATCTTATAGGCAGGATGGCAGGATGACAGGTACAAGGAGATTAGGCACAAGTTACCGCAGGATACAGGTGAAAAAGAGTGGACTATCATCTTACAGTAGATGGTTTAATCAAGTTTAGGAACAAGATATATGTTCTAGACAATAGTGAGATCAATAAGCTTATCTTGAGGGAATTTCATGTCAAGTCATATTTAGGCCATTCGAGATATCAAAATACATTGATAGCAGTGAAAAAGTTCTACTATTGGCCAAATATGAAGAGGTAAGTGGTAGAGTTTGTGGCTAGATGTTTGTATTGCCAACATATAAAAGCAAAGTATAAACATCTAGGTGGTTTACTACAACCAATTTTGATTCCAGAGTGGCATTGGGATGTCGTTTCCATGGATTTTATTACAAGTTTTCCAAGAACATCTAGACAACATGATTCCATTGAGGTTGTGGTGGATAGGTTGACAAAGGTAGCACACTTCATTCCATTGAAGTCTACTAATTTGGATAGTGAGGTAGCACAGGTATTCATCAGAGATATAACGAGGTTTCATGGTGTTCCAAATAATATTGTGTCAGAAAGATATGCTAAGTTCACTTCTAGGTTTTAGAAGGTTTTATTTGCAGGTTTGGGTATAGAGTTGTCCTTGAACACATCTTATCATCCGCAGACAAATGGATAGAAAAATAGGGTCAACACGATACTAGAGGATATGTTGAGCATGTATGTCATGCATTAACAATGGAAGTGGGAAGAGTATCTTCCACTGGTTGAGTTTTCTTACAACAATGGGTATCAAGAATCTTTGAAGATGAGTCCATTTAAGCCACTTTATGGGTGGAGTTGTAATACTCCTATTAGTTGGAGTGATCCAGTGAATTGGGTGTTGATTGGACCAGACATGTTGGCCGAGAAGGAACAAGAAATGTAAGTTATCAAGAAGAATACAAAGATAGCACAAGACAGATATAAGAGTTATGCACATAAGGACAAGGTGTTTAAGGAGTTTTAGGTTGTGGCACATGTGTACTTGTACATCAAGCTGAAGAAGATCTCCCTGAGGATTGGGTCACGTTTGAAGCTAGCACCTCGGTATTGTGTGCCTTTCGAGAACCTTGAAAGGATTGGACCAATGGCCTATTGACTTGCACTACCTCCAACAGTGAAATTCCATGATGTTTTCCATGTTTCATTGCTTAAAATATATGTGAAATATGTTGCTCATGTGATTAATTGTTATGTATTGCAAGTGGAGCCAGAAGGGTAATTCCAGCTGAAACATTAGTGCACTTTGCAGGGAAATATTCTCATGCTCCAGAACTGAGAAATCAAGTAGGTTAAAGTGAAATGGAAGCACTTTGGGCCCGATGAATCTACATGGGAGATGCTTGATCAGATGTGAGCTATGTATCCTTCCTTATTTTTCGGTTGAGGCAAAGCAGTTTTGGTATATGTATATATGTATATGGATGTAAATACCGCCATGATTTTTGTTATAAAGCTCCAATAAACAGTATGTTTGTCATTTTGTTATGTTTGTTAGTATTTCTTTTTAATACGTTGATCATTGTAAATACTACATCGAGCTAAGTTATAAATATCCATGGGCAGTATGTTTTAGTTTTCTTCGGTTTTTCTCGTTGTAGGTATCATTTAACACTGAGGATGGTGTTCCCCTAAGGGGGAGGGGTTTGTAATAACCTCAGGTTAAAAATACATGTAATAAATTTATTAAAGGAAAAATAAAACCAAGGTCATGGGATATGTATTCCAAACTGAATGTTGGGAAAAACATCCTAGTGGGTGTTCATTTGGTGTATTATGGCCAGGGGAAATTTGAAAAGGCAAAGAGGCATTATTTGCATTTTTTTAGGAAAATAATGGAAATTAGGAGAAAATGAAGGTGAAAGGTCATAGGTTGCATGTGAGGAGGAAAATAAATAAAATAATAGTAATTGAAGAAAATAGAGACCTCATTGATAAAAAGGCTTCTAAGGATCAATTTGAAACTTTTTTTATTTTAACATTTTGTCATATTAGTTTTGGATCTCTCTCTCTATTCTCTCTCTCTCTCTCTCTCTCATACTCTTGAAAACTTAGAGCAGTCTTGGAGCACTCTATCATTAGAGGAAGGAAGGAAAAGGAAGGAAAATAGAAGCAAATATTAAGCAGGGAAGAGTTGGATCAAGCAGCTATATCAGCATTACTTGCAGGTATCGAGTTTTTTGTATGATTTTGGCATGCATGGTGTTATCACTCCCCTCATTCCCAAGGATCAGAATGGAACTGAAGGAAGGTAAACACAAACCAATATTTAGGTTAGGTAGCTAGCCCTACCAAAACCAGAGAGGGCTCTCCTAATGTCACTTTAGCAATCAGTGAGATGAATGTATGTATAATTATCTTAGGCTAGGTATTAAAGTTTATTAAATTGGGGTTTTGTTTATTTTGAGTTTTTGCTGGATAGGAATGAGAGTTAGGGAACTAGGTTCACGGTTTAGGTCAAATTTCAAAGGTTAAATTTCAGAGGCAAGGATGAGGCCAGGTAGGTAATCTTAGGAACATGCTTAATTTTTCATTATGTATAGGGTGAATAGACAGAGAGTCGGAATGAGCATTAAAATGAATTCATTCATCGAAAGAGCAGAGACATGTTCATGTAAATATTATTAAAACGGAGCATGGAAAGCATGATTTATGTCTATATACTGATAATATTAACATAAAAAATCATATGTCTGAAAAGAGGATAACATAACATTCAGCTTGATAATATTACAGAGAAAAATAAATGCTCAAAGACATACCACTAGAGTCTCAACACTATGTCTACAACATTGTCTTTGATTTCATTCAAAAAAAAGCTTGTACAATAGCTCCACTGTAAATAACAACTATACAACCCTCCAAATCGCTTGATTTGGACTAAATATGGGAAATAAGAGTCATGACACCTCATAGGGTCTAAATCCTATCCAAAAAACATCATAATTACATCAAATGAGTCACTTCCTAGAATCTAGGGGAGTTAGAAACCTGTTACACTGTAATTTTTTCACCATTCTCATTTTCCCGTCCCTAATCTTGAAATGCCTCGTGACGAATCCTGTGCAATGTTTCCATCATCAAGAAATATGATAACATATCCCCTTGAAGATCCAAAGAAGACTTCCTCAAAAGATTACTGAAGAAACTTGGTCAAATTCCTATTTTCCTAGGTAACCGCTCTTCCTGGTGCCATGACCGCACAAGTCCATTTCCCAGTTTTGGCCCAGCGCTATCAGAACCGTAATTTCTTGGAAAACCACGTTGATCCCTTTTCTAGCAATGCTTCCTCAAATGGAGGAAAATCTTTGACCTCTAGAAGCTACAAGGCAGCGAGTTGGTTGTTGAATAGAGATTATAAGGTCGAGCTCTCTCATTTTAGAGCCTTTATCTCATCGATGGGGGATCATCCCTTAGAAATTGGGCCTTCCTCCTCCTTTCATGGGCTCCCAACCTTCTTCTCCTTGCTATAAATTTACATCCCTCATTCCCCCAAGGTCAGAGCTTGGTTGATCATTGTTAGACTCGTCTGAACTCTCATCCCTTTGAATGCTAGCATCATGATTAAGCCTAAGTGCACGAGAGAAGGAATGCTTTTGAGTTGGGTTTAGGACTCATATTTTCACCTAAGGACACCTCCAACATCAAGGCCTAGTTGTAAGCTCTCCTTTTGTAATTTATCAATAATAACACCTGATGTTTGCTTTCAATATTTGTCTACATGATTACGCAAATATTCTAGTACTCCTTGATCTGCTAGATAGCTAGTGTTTACATTTATTATATATTTTATCACATTTGTTGTTGTCTCCTGATCATCCACAGGTATTCACACACCATCATTAGCAGGAAGCGGGCCTACAAGGATCGTGGATCAAGGTCACCATCAACGAATCCAAGGATAGCGATTAGGAGAAGGTATTATGTCTCTTTTCTGTTTGCATTGTAAGAATTAGTTAAGAAAGCATATGTTAGAAATAATCTCGTGTTGCTAGACCCACTCTAGGCGCTAGAGATATCGCTTCTATCTGCAGAGGGGATTTATCTTGATAACAAAACCATTCCCTCAAAATCAGCTAAAGACTAGGAGTGTGTGTCTCCTTCATTTAATTACATGTTTCCTCATCACAAGAGGCAAAAAATAAATAAATAACCCAAATGACACCACATGGGACAACTAAAATTCAAATTCTAGAATTTTCCTGTCTTGACAACTGTCCAAAGGGAATCCAATGTAGAAACGTAGCGTCATTTACAGAAACATTGTGCCTCTCTAGCAGAAGCATCGCGCCTGTTTAGAGGTGAATTTCACCCACTTTAAAACATATATTTGTAAGTCTGAAGGTTGGGCTAGGTAGCCTTATGTGTCTACTTTCCAATGCACCTTCAAAACTAAGAAAAAACCCACTGGAAGACCTTAAAAACTTTATTCTCCCAACCTCACTCTAGAAGTGTCGCACCTGGTCAAAATCACTACCAGAAACATGAAAAAGAGGCATTTTTTTTTCTCCATAATTAAGAGGTGTAATGAAAAAAATGGACCTGATCTAGAATTTACAAGTGAAAATACATCCATCTACATAATCCATTCTGCATTTGAGTGCCCTGAGAAAAAGCGTCGTGCCGCTGCGTGACGCTTCAATGAAAGCCAAATTTCGAGAATTTCAAAAAAAATCACCAAAAATGCTCAAAATCTCTAAAAAATTGTTTTATGACACCTGTGGATGATAGAATAAACAACTAAGGATGCCTCAATAAGTAGGTCCAAGTTATCCTTCTCCTTGAGCTTCATTTGGGTTTCCTTGAACTTTTTCTTCAATTGCTTCAGCCTGATTTGGGAGATTTTGTTTCTAGGGAAATAATGGTTTTCCATATGCCTCTGGAGGTCATTGTTCTTCTTGGATTTCTTAAAAAGCTTCACAATATGTCCATTCACCCTGTCAAGCCAATACTCTCTACCTTGATTGATTTCACCAGCAATTAATTCATCAAAATTTAGCAAACCTAATGGAGGAGATGATTTTTTTTCTTTGTCAGGCGCCCTCTTGAGACCTCTTGTCCTTGGTCTCCTTGATATTTTTTGAAATTCTATATCCTCCAACTTATTATCATCTACCATTTCTTTTCCTTTACCTTTTTCTGCCTCAATATGCGCCTTTGGCTTGCCTTGGAAAAGTTGTTTCACTTTTAATTGCAGATTCTCTTGTTGTAAGAAGGTGATCATAAAATTTTCCTTTGAGAGGCTCTCCCTCAACTCTGCTATCTTTGCATATTTTTCGTTTATGATTTCCTTAGTTGACTTGTCCTTCACATGCTCTACCATGTCAACCTCTAATGGTTATTTTTCATCATGCTGCTACAATGGTGACTCACCATCATGACTAGGTGGTTGCTCTATTGTTTTTCTTTGCTCAGGTGTAGCTTCAGGTGCAAGTACGCCTTTGATGGTCTTAGTATAAAAACCGTCCTCTTACCCTTCTCATAGGCTTGAGTGACCTCAACCCTAGGCACTTTTGAAACCTATGCTTGTCTGATTTAAGATCCAACGTCCTTTGGTTGAACTGATGCTGATGATGTGCTATGAATAATAGGTGGACTAGTAGAAGGCGTTGATGCAACTTTCTCCTGAAATTTTCCCAGGTCATATTGTTTGTTGAGAGATGGTACAAAACAACCACCTTGACCAAACCATGGTGGAACAAACTAGCATGATTATTTTTACCTTTGCTTTGTAACTTTTCCACCATTTTTACCAAACTTCTGAATAAATAGTTAGACAAATTGAGTGATTTGATGGTTGTGAAGTGAATTAGTAACCTGACATGATATTGGTATAGTCTTGAAAATATCCCTTCGCATGTAAAATATTTCATGATTAGCTTCATCAATGGGGCATACTTATCAAGCAAAATTCTGAAAGGGAAAACATGCTCAGGTTCATCTCTGCAATGAGGTTGTAGGAACATTGTGTAGTTCTCAAGGTCCAATTCCATGCCTTTGAACCAGACTTCTCCTTAATTTTGAATACCAATTGCAGAAGTGATAGAATCTATTGATAAAGTGAATTCAATGCCCGCTATGATGGCCTTGTCTCTTCTGAATTTAGTGGCAAAAAGGCTAGTCAATTGAGCATGACATCCTACCTCCATGATTCTCTTACAAAACCTCAAACAACCACTGTTTTTAAAACATCTCTTGGCATAATGGGAATCATTGAGTTCTTGAAAACTGGATGGATCAAACCTGGAATGGTGGCCTCCCTTATGAATCTTCTTTTCACCCTCCATGGTGCTTGTGAATAGGATGAAACCCTAGCTAGATGAACAGGGTAGGGAAAGTGGATTTTGGGAAAATAGGGGATAGGGATAGGGTGACTCTGGGGGATGAGATGAGGTGTAAGGAAGCTAAGGAAAATTCCCCAAAAAATTGAGGAGGTAGGGTGATGTGTTAGCTTTAGGCTTACAAGTGAAATTTCTTGAAATAGGTATGAGGAGATTGACCAAAATGTGAAAACACAGGGATTTCCTAGTTTTCATGTGGAGATGTTGTGGGAAATTAGCGTTTTTATGAAAATAATGGTAAATAGGGTTGTGAGTGATAGGGAGTGTTAGGGTAGGGTCTGTGGAATATATGTGAAGTTCTTAGATGGTGGGATGAGGGTTTAAATAGCTAAAACCAATCAATGATTAAATGCACTAAAAACATAGTGGAGAAAAACCCTAAGGAGGGATTCCACTCATATGTTGATGAATTGACTTGAGAGAGGTATTGAGAGTGTCCAATTACTGATTAGGAGGCCTCTAAACCTTTGTAAACTTGTTTTGAAGCTTTAATGACTGAATTGGAGGCTAAAACCCAAAATCGTAGCGCCTTTGGCAGAAACGTAGTGCAGTGGCATAAATGTAGCACCAAAACCCAGAAACATCGTGCTAGCACTCAAAAATGTCGTTGCCTTCCAGAAGCGTAGAAGAATGAGTTCGGTTGCAAATTTCGTTGGTTTTATTCCACCTTTGGCAGTTGTGGAGTATTTTGAAGGTAAGAGAGGAGCTCTATCGAATAAGGATAAAATGAGTTGATGAATTTACTTTTTCCCTTTATAACATCATAAAGCACCTTTTTTATCTTTTAGCAAAATCATGAACTTTGAGAAATACTTTTATTTTTTGAAAAAATTTCCAATGTAACAAGCTTTGAGAGAAGACAAATTGTCTTGCTTTATTTTCTTACCTATGCTAATTCCCCTTGAAGATAACTTGTATGGTGAAAATAACTCTTTGTTCGCCTTCTTTATGACAGAATTAAGACATTTATGGTGGCGAAACAAAATATACCTAGACACTGACATAGGTGAAAGCATGGTGACTGGCCTAAGACTCTAGATGATAATGGATGACAATATTTTATTTTAAAACTGACTTTAAATTATAAATTTTTGACCTAGGACCACTACTAAGTAAACCTGAAAAGAGTATTTTTTATCACTGAATCTTTGAAACTAACACATGATACATCCATGTATGCATTTGTTTCTCTTGTTGTCATTGGCATGTTTTTTTCGAGGTGTGACATTGGTTTCAACCTTGCCTTTCCATTTCTGGATAGCCATGGTGTGATGGGGTTCTCTTACTTGGTTGAGCTAGATTTTCGGATGGTTTCAAAATTGAGTGAGGTGGTATGAGGAAAATTTCCAAAGGCCTAGAAATACCTAGAATGTTATATGGTGGGATATGCGGTAAATACTGAGGGAAGATAAGGGGAAATTCCTCATGGTGTAGGTGAATAAATCTGGAGGCATCCATGCTTGTATAGGCCTAGTGATCCCTAGACCGACATATGGTGGGATTGTGGTAAATCATGGTAGTGTATGTTTCTTGTTTGGGTCTCGTAATCCTTGACCGGTAATGGTGGGATATACAGTAAAGCTTGGTTGTATAGGTGCTTGCTTCGGGCCTAGAAATATTTGACTGGTTTTTGCGGGATATGTCGTAAAGCCTGAGAATCATGGTCGCTTTGTTGTGATTCCCACATTCATGCTTGAAATATGGCACAAGGGTAATTTGATGTAAGAGAGATTTGGTTCAGTCCAATCTACGGTTGGGTGGTAGGTTAAAGTCCCTAACTTAGTTCTCTTTTGCATATGTTAGTAAGAGCTATTTTCCTCTTATATTTCATTAGTATTTATACTTGTTATTATGTGGATTTAATGATTATACTATCATTGATATTTCCCTTCTTATATGTTGATTATGAACATGGTTTATGACAGGCTTGAATTATGGCTCTCATCATGTTTTGTTTAGTAAATGAAATTTTAATGAACGCATTTCCTAATATATGATAATTAAACTATTGTAAGAAGACATCAAACCTTCTTCACGATTCTCAGATAAGTATGAGATCCCTATGTTTAGACATGTAATTATGACCTGTAGATTACATGTTCATGATGTGTTTGACAAAATTTCTGTCATGGTTAGGCCTGGTTAAGTCAATTTCTTGTCTAAGTTTTGTATGGAAGGCCTTTTCCCTGTGTCATTTATCAATCCTAAGAGTTTCATTAGGTTCTGGTGGGTGGTCTAGAGACTAGATTTGAAAAAGTGCCTCAGATCTCGCGGTTGCGGGCACAGAACTGTGAAAAATACTGCAGTCACTCCTTGCAGGCTTGTGCATGTGACTGGAGAGTTACAGTCGAAATCAAACAGTGTTGTGCCAACATATGGGAATCTAGGACACTAAAACATAGGTTTAACTAAGGTTTTGGGCACCCGGAAGGGTGGTTTAGCCCTTAGGGTTCCTTTAGCACCTGAGGGAGGTTAGTAAGGTTTGGTTTTGTCGATTCCACTTCCTTAAGGTGATCTATGAGGTCGATTCATACCACAGTAACTCTTCATCAC
The DNA here is from genome assembly GCA_034641835.2 of Pinus albicaulis. Lineage (NCBI taxonomy): Eukaryota > Viridiplantae > Streptophyta > Pinopsida > Pinales > Pinaceae > Pinus > Pinus albicaulis. The sequence goes on along the minus strand of CM076574.1, from coordinate 360,876,383 downwards.
ATATTTACCCCGGTGGACCGGTAAGATTGGGTAAGTGTGGGAGGAGGGTGTTACATAGATAATTCTTCAAGCATGGTTGGAGCACTCTAGTATTCACTTTGTTTGAAGAAAGAAGGAAAAGGAAAGTAAGGAAGCACATGGGAACAATTAGATCAAAAAATACAACAAGGACAGTTTGCAAGTAACAACTTACATGTGTGATTTCCTTGTTGATTTCTGGATGTATGCTATATGTATGTGATTCTCTAGTTATGCGTTGTCACTGGCATGGAAATTTTCCTGGATCAACAGTGGTTTTAGCCTTGTCTTTCCATTTCCTAGATATCCATCGTGTTGTGGGTTTCCCACTTGTTTCTTTTCTAATCGGTTCTCATGTTCCCTATGGTCGTGGGTTGGAACAAAAACTCTAGAATACATGAAATAGGTTGGGTTTAGTTACTAGTTCCTAGAGTTTTTGGTTAGGAAAAACACTCTGGAGCCCTTGGTGGGTTGAGTTACTAGTCCTTGAAGTCGCAATTGGAACAAATGCTCCAAAATCCTGGAAGGTTATGGGTTGAGTTACAAGTTCCTGAAACCCTCGACAACTTGGGTAGAGACTGATCTTGTCGATGTTAATGATTTATGGACCGTAGAGGTGGAATCACTGTGGTTGAGGGTTGTGGTGGTTTGACATCTAGAAGCCATGGTTGGTTTTGTCTTGGTTTATTCCATGAGATCCCAAATTCATGCTTCAAATATTGTGTGGGGATGATTGGATGATAGAGAGATTTGGCTCGACCTAATCTATGGTTGAGCGGTACGTGGAAGTCCTTGATCTGGTTGGAATTTTCATATGTTAATAAGTGTTATTTTCCCATTGTGATTTATGAGCAGTTGTATTGGTTATCATGTTGACATTATGGTTGATTTTCCATGGTTATGTTGGTTATTTGTTAGTTATATGTTGGTTATATGATGTATGATATCTATGGCTCTTGTCATGATTTTTTAATTTATCGAATGGTTGATGAATATATGGACCAACAAGTGTTGTTGCACCTGGATAGAGAGGGTTTAGAACCTTCTCGATGATTCTCAAATGAAGGCTATTAGTTTATGATCATATATGCATTCATGACCTATAGCTAAGAAGTTTGCCACATGTTTGACAAAATGTATGTTATGGATTAGGCATTTTGGGTCAAGTTTTGTTTGAATTTTGATTGGATGGATTTTTCATCACCTTTGATTTCATTTTGGAAAGTTTTGGGAAATTCTGGTAAATGGTCTGGAGGTTGGCCTTAAAAGGTGGCACAGATCTCGGGACCACATGCTCGGAATTGGAGAATTTAGGCCATAACCACATGGAAGGAGGCTTGTGCGTACATTTGGAGGCCTATAACCACACCCTTGGGTTGTTATGCATGCGGTTGGGATGCTAGTTCAAAGAAAAAGGCTTCCATCTCATGGATTGATCACCTGGGTGGTTTTTCATCTCCTGAGTTATCTGTCGTCCCTGTAGGATGTCTATAAGTGTCTGTGTGTCTAAGCCACTTCCATAACTAGAACTTGGAGGTAGGGTCATGTCTTAGTGACACTCCTCTCATGTTTACCTTGGCAAGCTTGTGAATTTTGGTAAATATGAGAGGGGTCATTTACATATTGTTATGAGAGCTTCTAGATTCAAACACTTGGACTGGATGGGCTAGATGTGACTTTTATGCATGCATGTTGGTCGTCGATATGTTTGTTATCCATGCATTGTGATGGTAATTGTTGTTGTTTGCATCATGATGATGATGTTAGTAATGTATATGTTGAGATGATTGATATGTTAATGTCATTATATATATATATATATATATATAATATGGATTGATTGTGCAGATGAGATAGCCTCCCGTGAACTTCACTAAGGTGTGATTTTGATTGATTGTGCAAACGAGATAACCTCAGATGAACTTCACTAAGGTGTGATATATATATATATATATATATATATATGTGTGTGTGTGTGTGTGTGTGTGTGTGTGTGTGTGTGTGTATATACATATATGTGTATATATATATACATATACATATATATATATATACATATATATAGATATATACATATATATAGATATATATATATGTATATATGTATATATACATATATATATATATATATATGTGTATATCATGCTAATCTAGATTGATTGTGCATACGAGATAGCCTCCCATGAACTTCACTAAGGTGTGATTTTGATTATGTTTATATTTGGTTTACCTAACATGACAAGTTTGCAGGAAATAGAAGATCACATATGACAAGAAATATGGTGGATCATTGTGATGGTAATTGTTGTTGTTTGCATCATGATGATGACGTTAGTAATGTAGATGTTGAGATGATTGATATGTTAATGTCATTATATATATATATATATATATATATATATATAATATGGATTGATTGTGCATATGAGATAGCCTCCCATGAACTTCACTAAGGTGTGATTTTGATTGATTGTGCAAACGAGATAACCTCAGATGAACTTCACTAAGGTGTGATATATATATATATATATATATATATCATGCTAATCTAGATTGATTGTGCATACGAGATAGCCTTCCATGAACTTCACTAAGGTGTGATTTTGATTATGTTTATATTTGGTTTACCTAACATGACAAGTTTGCAGGAAATAGAAGATCACATATGACAAGAAATATGGTGGATTATAGTTCATTTGAATCCCCTTATAGATAATTTGAGTAGTAAGGAAATAAGTACTCTCTTGATATCACATATACAATGAGAAGTCTGAAGGCATAGATCAGAAGTTGTAAGGTAGATAATGACAAGATAATTTAGTCATAGGGAAGACTTGCTAGAGCTTAGGAAAAGCAAGAACAGTTCAATGCAGTGATCCTTAAGAGTTTACCATATTTGCAGAGACATGGATATCCACGGATCAATTATGGACAATAGGAAAAGGCTAATGGGGCATACGGTGGCAGGTTTCATGGAGGACATAAGACGAACAAGGATGACACAATCATAGGTGGTAGATGGATGGATACACCTAACATGAGAGGAAATGGTTATGGGTTCTATTCTAGTTCCAGTTCATAGATACATCATGATCATCACCTCTATCATCCTTATAGCAGGAATGAGAAGTAGTAATTTCCAGATGAGTTCAAGAAATCCAAGCCACCTACCTTTGATGGAGAACTAAAGAAACTGGAAGATGTAGAAGCATGTATGCTTGGGCTAAAGAAGTTCGTCGATTGCATGATTATATAGAGAATATGAAATACAGGATAGTTATTTTCATTCTCAAGAGAAAAGCAGATATCTTGTGGGAAGACGTGAAGCATGTCAGGGGCTTCAAGACAAAGGAGTTGAGTTAGCATGATTTTAAAAGACTCTTCAGGAAGAAGTAATTCTCTGAGAGATATTACGACGAAAAGGCTAAGGATTTATATGAGCTTAAGATGGGATCTATGACAGATGAAAAGTACACGACCAAGATTTTGGAGATGTTGAGGTATGTGCCTTATCTTAAGGATGAGAAGACGAAGGTTAAGAGATTCATCAGTGGGTTGTATTTAACATTCAAGGATCAGATTGAGTATGAAGAGCCTTGGCCACTGGAGGAAGGTATTTGGAAGTTGAAGCATTGTTATGAGTAGTCGAAGCATAATTCTAATCCTAAGCGTGATTGGAAAGGGAATGACAAGACTAAAGGAAAGTGGGTTAAGAAGCGAGGAAGGCCTCAAGATACAGGTGATAAGTAAAATGTGGAACCTTATAAGAGATTCAATGCATTTGATAGAAAACATGGGTCTCAGCCCGAGGAGCTGGAAAAAGGTGATGGCAGGAATACTTTGCAGTGTTGGACATGTGTTGGAGAGCATCACAAGAGATATTTTCCACAAAATCAGGCTGGAAGAGCTCAGATTTATAGTGCTTAGGAGGCACATATGGTTGGAGATGTTGGACAAAGTATTCCCTCAATTTATGTAGAAGTGGATAATAGCCAGGCTTATCATAAGGAATCTATTATCGATATGGAAGGTAAGCTTTGTGATCAAGTTGTTTCCATTTTGATTGACCCTGGATCTAACTATAATTATATCAGTCCCAGCCTAGTGGATAAATTTTTCTTGAATAAACAAGTGCATGCATAATCTTGGTTGGTGCAGTTGGATACAGGGACTAAGAAAAGAGCTCATCATTGAGTGGAAGCATGTGCATTTGAGCTAAATGGTATGTCTAATTCAGCACATATAAATTTCCTTCCTTTGGGATAATACAACATGCTTTTGGGCATGGATTGGTTGTACATTCACATGACTAAGGTAGATTTCTATGATAAGGCTATTGAGTGTCTGGATCATGATGGGGAAAGGATAATCTTATAGGGAAAGAAGAATCCTACATAAATGAGAATGGTTACAACTATGCATGCAAAGTGAAATAGTAGGAAAGGGTGTGTACTGTTTTAAGTGCATATTTCTAGCGACAAATGGAAGGATGCTGAGGGTGCTAAAGTCTTGAAGAGGTATCCTGTTTTGCGACAATTTTAGGTTGTATTTCCCACAGATATTTTAGAGTTTCCTCCTCATAGGGAAGTGGACTTTTCTATTGAGTTGATGTCGAGAGCAACACCATAATCAAAGGAACCTTATAGGATGTGTACTTCAAAGTTGGTGGAATTGAAGTTGCAACTTAAGGAAATTCTTGATAAGGGATACATAAGGCCAAGTGTGTCACCTTGGGGTGCGCCAATGTTGTTCGTGAACAAGAAGGATGGTACTCTCAAATTGTGCATTGACTGTAGGCAGTTGAAGAAGGAAACAATCAAGAATATGTATCCTTTACTGCTGATTGATGATTTGTTTGATCACTTGAAGGGAGAAAAAATGTTTTCGAAGATTTATTTGAGATGAATATATCATCAGGTGCACATTAAAGAAGAATATATTTACAAGACTGCATTCCATACTAGGTGTGGGAATTATGAGTTTATGGGGGTTCCTTTTGGTATTATTAATTCTCTAGCTACTTTCATGTGTTTAATGAACAATGTGTTGCGTCCTTATCTAGACAATTTTGTGATAGTGTCCATTGATTGTATATTGATATATTCTAAGAATGAGGAAGAGCATGCATAACACCTGGAAGCAGTGTTGAAATTATTAAGAGAGAATCAGTCGCATGCCAAGCTTAGTAAGTGCATTTTCTTTCAAACTAGAGTTCACTACTTGGGATATGTTGTTTCTAAGGAAGGTACATCAGTGGACCCAAAAAATATTAAGGCTATCATGAAGTGGCTAACTCTTGGGAATGTAGATGAGGCCAGATCATTCATAGGAATTGAAGGTTATTATAGGAGGTTCATCAGGAACTTCTCACAGTTTGGTTATCCTATTACATCCTTGCAAAGAAAAGGAAAAAAGTTTAAATAGACTGAGGAGTGTGCAACTAGTTTTGAGCAGTTGAAGAATTTTTTTACAAATGCTCCAGTCTTGAAGATTGTAGATCCTGATAAGGAGTTTGTGGTTTGTATAGATGCTTGTAAGGAAGGACTTAATGGAGTCATGATGCAGGAAGGGCAGGTCGTATGTTATGAGTCAAGGAAGATAAGTGAGCATGAGAGGAATTATGTGACTCATGATCTTGAGTTGGCAGCTATCATTCATGAAATGAAGATGTGGAGACATTATCTTCTTGGTAGTAGGTTCTTCTTGATGTGTGATAATAGTGGGGTGAGTTAATTGTTTGACCAACCTAATATGAATTTTAGGCGAGCTATATGGTTGGCTACCCTCAGTGAGTTTGACTTTGAGATAAGTTATATTAAGGGTAAGGAGAACAGGGTTGTAGATGCTCTCATTAGGAGAGTGGAGGTGAATCATATTTCAACTGTGAGTTCTTATGGGACAAATTTACAGAAGAAGATCTTGCAGGCAGGGAAACATTATGAGAGGTACCAACAGCTAAGGCACATGTTGTAGCAGTAGGGTGAAGGTGATAGGGATGAGGAGTATCACCTCACGGAAGATGGCTAGGTCAGATTCAGGAACAAGATTTATGCATCGGATAACAGTGAGATCAAGAATCTTATCTTGAGGGAGTTTTATGTCAAACCATACTCGTGTCACCCAAGGTATCAAAATACATTGTCAGTAGTTAAGAAGTTAAATCATTGGCCAAACTTGAATAAATAGGTGGCTTAGTTTGTTGAAAATTTCTTTGATTGTCAGGAGGTAAAAGCAGAGTGTAAGAATCCAACTGGTTTGTTACAACCAAATCTAATTCCATAATGGAAATGGGTGGTCATTTCCATGGAAATAATTATAGGTTTGTTGAGGACATCTAGACAACATGTTTCTATCATGGTTATAGTTGACAGGTTGAGTAAGGTAGATCACTTCATTGTAGTTACGTTTATGAATTCGGCTAGTGAGGTAGCTCATATCTTCATCAGGGAGATAGTGAGATTTCATGGTGTTATGAAGAATATCATATATGACAGAGATGCCAAGTTCACTTCCATGTTTTGGAAGGAGTTGTTTGCAAGCTTGGGGACATAGTTAGTTTTCAATACAACTTATCATCTGCAGAAAAATGGATAGACAAAGAGGGTCAACAGGATTCCTGAGGACGGGTTGAGGATGTATGTCATGCATCAGTAGAGGAAGTGGGAAGAGTATCTTCCAATGGTATAGTTTCCATATAACAATGGGTATCATGAATCCTTGAGGATGAGTCCATTTGAGGTTCTTTATTGGAAGAGTTACAATACTCCCATCACCTAGAGTGATCCAGTGAGTAGGGTGTTGATTGGACTGGATATGTTGGCAAAGATGGAACAATAATGCAGGTTATTAAGAGGAATTTAAAGGTAGAACATGATAGACAAAATATTTATGCAGATCAACACGGGGTACTCAAGGAGTTTCAAGTTGGGGAGCATGTGTACTTGTGCATCAATCCCAAGAGGAGCTCCTTGAGGATTGGATCATGTGCCAAGATAGCACCTCGGTATTGTGGGCCTTTGAGATCCTTTAGAGGATTCGAACAGTGGCTTACCAACTTGCATTGTCGCCAACAGTATAATTCCATGATGTTTACCACATTTCATTGCTTAAGAAGTATGTCCAAGATGTTGATCATGTGATTGATTGGTCTGTATTGTAGGTGGAACTAGATGGAGGATTCCAACCTGAACCTCGGTGAATTTTGCAATGGAAATATCTCATGCTCTGGAACCAAGAAATTGAGCATGTTAAAGTGCAGTGGAAGCACTATGGGCTTGATGAAGCTACATGGGAGATGGATAATTAGATTCGGGCTATGTATCCTTCCTTATTTGTTGGCTGAGAAGATGAGTTTGATTTATGTGTTTTGGTTTATGATTAGGCATATGTGTATTTTATATACTACAATAAGATGTGTTATAAAGCTCTAACAACTAGTGTGTTGTAAATATTGCATCGAGTTGTGGTATAAAGCTCCAATAAGCAGTATGGTGTTCATGTTTTAAGCAGTTTGGTATGATGTAAATGTTGCATCTAACTTTGTTATAAAGCTCCATGGGAAACATGTGTTTGTTGGTTATAAGTGTCATTGAACACCAAGGACGGTGTTCCCACAAGGGGGAGGGTTTTGTAACAACCCCTGATTTATTTTCCATGTAAATAAAATAATACCAGGGTCATGGGACACATATTCCAAGCTGGATGTTGGATTAAAACATAGTGATGGGCATCACTTGTGATTAATTAATGGACATGGAAATTGGTAAAGGCAAGAGGAAAAAATTGGCATTTATTTGTAAAAAAAAAGGAAAATAGGAGAAAAGGAAGGTGAAGAGACACAAATTTGCATGCAAGGGAAATTAGAAGAAAAATGAAGGAAAATGAAGAAAATAGAGGCCTCAATGATAAAAAGGCTTCAGAGAATCAATTCACAACTTTTGGCTTAGGTTTTTTTAGTTTAGTTTTTGTCTATCTCATTTCATACTGACATACTCTTACACACCTAGAGTATTCTTGGAGCATGCTTGGAGCACTCTAATATTCACTTGGATTACAGAAAGAAGGAAAATGAAAGTAGGGAAGCACAAGGGAACAGTTGGATAAAAAACTACAACATCGATACTTTGCAAGTAAAAAATTGCGTGTGTAATTTCCTTTATGATTTCTAGATGCATGGTATATGCATGTGATTATATGGTTATGTGTTGTCATTGACATGGAGATTTTCCTAGATTGACAATGGTTTTAACCTTTCCTTGCCATTTCCAAGATAACCATGGTGTTGTGGGTTTCCATGTTTTGTTTTTCTAATTGGTGTTCATGTTCCCTGTGGTTGTGGGTTGGAACAAACATTCTAGAATCCATGAAACAGTTTGGGACAAGTTACTAGTTCCTAGAGCCGTTGGTTGGGAAAAACACTCTCGAGCCTTTGTTGGGTTTAGTTACTAATCCCTGGAGTTGTGGTTGGAACAAATGCTCTGGAATCCTGGAAGGTGGTGGGTTGAGTTACTAGTTCCTGGAGCCCTAGAAAGTTTGGGTAGAGACTGGTGTGGTTGATTTTAGTGATTTTCAGAATGTATAGGTGGAATCACTCTGGTTGAGGTGCTTTGGCCTCTGGAATCCATGGTTTATTTTTTCTTAGTTTATTCCATGAGATCCCACATTCATGCTTGGAATATGACGCAGGGGTGATTGGCTAAAAGAGATATTTGGTTCAGCCCAATCTATGGTCGGGTGGTACATGGAAGTCCCTAACTTGGTTGCCATTTTCATTTGTTAAGAAGATCCATTTTCCCATTGTAATTTATGAGCATTTGTACTGGTTATCATGTTGACATTATGGTTGATTTTCCATGGTTTCTATGCTCTTCATTTATTGTCTATATGTTGGTTATACTATGTATGTTATCTATGGCTCTTGTCATGGTTTGTTAAGTTATCGAATGGTTGATTAATATATGGACTAACAAGTACTATTGCATCTCTCTAGAGAGGGCTTAAAGCCTTCTTGGTGATTCTCATATGAATACTATCAATTTATGATCAAATATGCATTCATGACTTCTATCTTACATTTTTTCCATATGTTTGACGAAATGTCTGTTATAGATTAGGCATATTTGGGTCATAGATTAGGCATATTTGGGTCAAGTTTTTGCTTGAGTTTTGATTGGATGGCTTTGTAATTACCCTTTATTGCATTATGGAAAGTTTCAAACAATTATGGGTAGTGGTATGGAGGCTAGCCTGAAAAGGTGGCACATTTCCCGAGACCGCATGCTCAAAATTGGAGGATTTATGCCATAACCGCATGGAAGGAGGCTTGTGCATGTGGTTGGAGGCCTATAAAAACACCCTTGACTTGTTATGCATGCATTTGGGAAATTAGGTTAGAGAAAAAAGGTTCTAGCTCAAGGATTGATCACCTGGGGTGGTTTTTCAACTCCTGAGTGATATGTTGTCCCTGTAGGATGTCTGTAAGTGTCGATGTATTGGCCCCACTTCCATAACTAGAACTTGGAAGTAAGGTCATGTCATAGTGACACTTTCTCATGTTTACCCTGGCGATCTTGTGAATTTGGTTAAATATGGGAGGGGGCGTTTACAACTATCAATTCCTCTTTAAAAATAAACCAAGATATAACATAATACACTTTCCTTTCACAAATTTGTTGATTCTATACATGTTGGTAATGTTCTAAAAACATGGATGTGATATTTACCTTTTGTGAGGATTCCACCTGTTTTAGATCAAAGTATTACTCCATTTGGAATATCCACGTTATAAGATCGTTACCATCAAACTTATTCATATCAATTTTTTGAATGTAGTAGTTTCTTGGTGTTAACTTGAAGCCCTAATGATGTGGATCTTGGATTAGAATTTCATGATTATGTTTTTTGATTCACTATTTGTCCTCTCCAATTGTGATAAAATACTCCCCATATGTGATTGAGTCTCAACAACATGGTTCTCCTTATGTTCAATATTTCCTTATATCTCCATATCCCTTTTAGGGAGATCCTTTAATAAAATGGTTTGTAATTATTTTATGATTTTTTTGTATTTATTCCTTATTTTAATTCATATACATTTACATTTCTTCTTTATTCTTTTCCATTCCACCTCTCTCTCTCTCCCTCTCTCTCTCTCTTTAAACTATAATGATATTTTTTGGAGAATCAATAACTTCGAAAGATGGTTGCCACTATTACACCAAATACAATTTTTTGTAAATGACACTAACGCTTTGGATACAACATGTCTCCAAAGTCTTGAATCCATGTATTTAGGGAAACAAATTGTTCACCAAACCACTCGAGCTAAGATCCTTTGAATTCTTTTAAAGGAGGACATGGGGTTGGACTTTGATCCACTTATGTGTGCATGTGTAATGAAACCATTTAATATGGTATCTATGGGTGCAAGCACACATTTAAAAACTACCTCAAGGTGTCCCTGTGGCTCCAAGGAACCCCTCATGGGAATTGAACCTTGCCCAATGGTGAAAAACTCCTTGCTTTCCACCAATGGATCTAACCCCTTTGGGCCTATTTTAATGTTCTCTTGAAAACCTAATAAATCCACCTTTTTTAACATACAACCATCCATTTCATTAACTCACTTCTCTAATTACGAGAACCTAAATTCTAAGTCTTTACTTTCTCATAAGTCTTGGATGAGCCTTCGAGAGCTTTGATTGGTATTAGTAGGTTTTGGATCTTTCTTTGGATCCATGTGAGAAAATAATAACAATACTCCTCTTTATCAATATTTCCAGTTACCCAAAAAAAATGACCTTCTAACTAAAATTTATGTTACTTGTAAGTTATGTACCTTTAAAATCTTAATTTGGTGGATATTTGAATGACTAAACTTTTTCTTGATATATATTTGGGATTTGTGCCCTTCTGGATATGAAACTTTGGTTTGTAATACTCTAATATGTTTTCACTACAATTCCACTGGTTTGACCAGAATTTGATCTGCCAAATGAAAGTTATGGTAACTTTCCCAAAACTTGTTTATTCTTGGTCTCTCCCTAGGAGAAAACCTATAGTGTTCCATGTGTCCAATTATTTAAATATAAATTTGAAATTCTTATTTGAGATACTCATGTATGTCTCCCAAGATCCCTAAAGACTCCACAGTTTGAAAAGTCTTAGAAAAGAAGTTATAGCAAAAACCAAGTTGACTTGTTTGAAATCAATTCCGGGATCATTCCACACTTTGAATTTGAACCAGACATTCCCCAAGATCTTGACTCAATATGGTCTAATTTTCTTTGTTTGAAACATCTCAGAAATCATTCCAAACTAACCTATTTGAAACTGATTTTAGGATCATTCAAGAAGTGTAATTCCCTTAGAGCATATCTTTGAAAGTACAGTGAACCAATATATGATATTTGAACTAGATTTTCCCCAATATTTCTCCCAAATATTAACCAATTTTTACCATCTGAAACCTCCCAAGAAAAATTATATAGTGAAAAATGGAAAAATGACTTGTCTGAAGCAACAAAACCCTAGGTTTCTATGCTCTAATACCCAATGCTATGAAACTTGATCCTTAAAAATGATAAGACACCAATCATTATAGTCCTCTTTAAGGGTGAAACATCATTTTAAAATGAATACAATGTACAAGACAAGATTTGATGATCCTAATTATAGGTTTCTATAGTGTGTGTGTGTGTGTGTGTGTGTGTGTGTGTGTAGTCCTCTTTGAGGGTGAAACATCATTTTACAATGAATACAATGTGCAAGACAATATTTGATGATCCTAAGTCTAGGTTTATCTTGTGTGTGTGTGTGTGTGTGTGTATATATATATAGCACTCCATCCACTAAGTGTGGTAAGGCAATAATAAAGTAAAGGGTAAGGGTTGGTTGATCAAGTGCCATATCGGATAAATCTCTAGCTATACCTCCGATGATTATTTAATCAAGATAGGGCAGGTGTAATAATCAAGGTGGGTCGCTAAGCAATTTAAGGCATAAATTGAAAAGCGGGTAGGAGATTCCTAGAAATGGGGTAGGGTCAAATTAAAAAATAGTATGGGCAAGGTTCTGCGGTAACAATAGTTAATAGTGGTACCCGAGAGATAAATTAAGTAAGTGTTTTGTAAGCTGGTGAATGCTTTCTGTATGAAGCCCGTACGTACATTGATGCTCTCTCTCCTCTCTCTTCTCTATGTGACTTTACGTCTGATCCAATGCCGTAAAGATAGGTAAGCAGTAAATAAAGGTTGTTGAAGCAAGTGTGATGAGTGGTTTGTAAGAGTAAAGGGGTTCCATAGTCAAGGTTCTAAGTGTTGATCCCGACCAAAACATCTCATCTCATCTCATCAATTCAGGAAGTAATGAATGAATAAGGTGTAGAAATTTCTGAATCTTACACTTTATGCATAAATTATTACTGTTAATCTGGTTATGCACCTCCTACTTAGGCAAGTTACTAGTTGAATAAATTCAAGTTAAAATCGAAGCAAAACACATAGTAGATCTCTACCAATCCAGATCTAGAACAAGTTCATGCACACATTGACAAAGTGACAGTTATTTCTGGACAAGTAGTCCCCGGAAAAACCCAATGCGGGAAAATCGGTCTCTGACTGCTGGAGGGTCTTATTATTAAGAATATTTCTGAATACACAAATCTGGGTTCTAGATCTAGAAAACCCGACAGAGAATATACTAGATCTACATCTCACTGTTTGATCTATGGCAAAAATAATCATTGATCCACACCCTCAAATGGGATTTACAGAACTCAGCTAAGATTAGGGCCTAGAAACCCCAGCACTACCACTAAAAGCCTCTGCGTCAGCCTCTTAAGCACCTCCAACTCTAAAAGCTGCTTCGTAAGGGACTGTGTTACCCTAGACTAGGTGACGCGGTCACTACGCTACCCCTGAAGGGTCTCTACATAACCCCAGAAGGTTTCCTGCTGAAAATAACACTGTCCTTGGAGCGACTACGTTGTCTTTGTTGCTGCTGTTGCTCTCCTCTTATGTGATATCCTTGAGCTGATCTCTGCCTCTTGTGTATTCTATACCTTGGGATCATATCACCCCCTTAGCCTAAATTCCCCTCTCTGCAGCTGAAACACTTCTGAGTATTCTTAGCAAACTGTAATATTCCAAAATTTGCCTACAATAAATTGGAATATTAAATTTTTCTAATTTCACTTATGAGTTGAATAAAAGGTGAGGAGGCCCATACATAATAAAAACATGGATAAAATGCCTCTTATTATGAAATGGGATCATCAGTGGAGTTGGATTTCACACCCTCATGTGTGAAAGAGGACATTTGCAAGAAGACAGGGTCAAGTTTGACCAAGTCAAACAGCGCAGAGGTAGGAGGTGGAAAGCATCTTGTGGGACAGCGCAGTGAAAGAGGAGGGAAGTTTCCTTGATGGAGGAAACCCTAAAGAGTGGGACCCATGGAGAGGGAGCTCTCATTTGTTTAAAAGGAGGGCAAGGCAACCATTGTTTCTCATGCATATGATTATAGATTTCTTGTCTACTTTGACTATTTGCAATCTCCAGTTGTTTAGCTGAGTTGTAGTGATGTTTAGCATGAGGGATTCCTGTTTAGGATTCCTTATCCTTCTTGAGAGGCCTCTTGAGGTATTTCACTTCATTTCTCCACATACAGGCTCAAGGCCAAAGCATCCTCCTTCAGCTACATCGCAGTTTCTGTTTAGAGTTGAGTTGTGTTGCAGGGTGTTGCAGTGGAGGATCCCACAACACCATTCCTTGGCTTGTTTTTTAGAGGAGGGAGTCTTATTTCCTTTGGGAGATTAGTAAGGAAGGATTCTGAGCATATGGCAGATCTTGGCACTTGGCCAAAGCATTATATTCCACCTACAACACAGTATCCCTCAGTGATTGCGTTATTTTCATAGCACACTTGTAGTGAGGGTTTGCAGTGTTGATTGGAGGGTGAGATCTTCAGTGTTAGGATCAGCCTTTCACTTGGAAGATCCATTGGAGGAGGACTTGTCATTAGATTCAGCATCTTCAGTATTCTCCATCCAGTTCCATTTTATGAGTTGAAGCTGCTACCCTACAACTCCGACATTTTTCCAATTTTGTATATTTCAGCTAATCCTTCCAAGGATCGTTGTATTAGTGTTTTCAGGGGTTGAGAGCTTGCTCCCCCACATTTATTGAGCCATACATTGTATATATTTCTGTTATTATTTAGTATGATCCATTGTCTTGTATAAACTGCGTCCTCATAGCCTGCATAAATACATGTGTAGCAGTGTTTCTCTATTTTCATGTACATGTCCCTTTGAGGTTGCATTGCTTTGCTTGAGTGACTCTTTCCTCAAGGATTTGTATACCATTGCTGCTATAATATAAATTTGTTGGCTATCTACATATTCATGTGCCTAGGCTTATAAAAATAATGTTGTTGTTCCATCTCTTGTTCAAGAATTGTTGCAGTCCCTTCATTGGGCACTTTTTGAAGGCAACTAGGTGTGGGAGATCTGTTTAACCCACCTAGGGGGATTTATTTTGAGCCTCCTCTTGGATTCTAGTCTTAGATGCGTTTATCTAAGGGATCTAGGTCTTGGTTTCAAATCCTGTAGCATCCATTCCTGGAAAATGCGTTTTCCAGTCATGCCTTGCTAGTAGTTCCCATTTTGGGATATTACAGTGGTATCAAAGCATCTTTCTTGGCTCAGCCTATGAGTCTTAGCCCGAGAATATAGGAGAAGATCAAAATTATGAAGAAGATGAGATTTTTCTCATCATTGTTCAAAAATAAGAAGAGGCTCTCCAAAGACAAGGAGCAAAAAGAAGAGGAAGGTCCGTGCACTTCCTATTCTCATGAAGAAGAAAAAGACAAGCATGAAGGATACTTGGATCATCAGATTCTAAGTAATTAACTTGTTGAGTTCAAATCTCAACCTAGAGCCTTCAAGGAGACTCTAGCTTTTCCACCATTCATCAAGTTGAAAGAAGAGAAGAGACCATGTAGCAGAAGAGAAATCAGAGGCAATAGATTTTTATTGTCTACATTTGATGGGTCATCTATAGCAAGAGCTTGAGTGAGGAAGTTGGAAGCATTTTTCCTGCTACATCCTGTAGTGGAGAAAGAGGTTGTTGAGATCTCAGCGCTGCACCTAGAAGGTGAAGCCCACATTTTGTGGTTCAGTCATTTGAGCCATGCAAGAGTGTCTACTCTTGCTAAATTTTCTCAAAAGCTGATCAATGAGTTTGACAATAGAAGAACAAAAGAGGAGAAGCCCTCACCACCACTTGAGGATTTTGGTTCTAACGATGTCACACTCATGGAGGAGCAGCCACATGCATCAAAAATTGGGGTAGCCAACACATTGGAGGAAGGAACTCTTGCAGCCCTACAAGAGGTTCCCAAATATCATTAAGGTATGAAAAGATTTCCACTATCTATTTTTGCAGCAAATCCTTTTGAAAATTGTGGAGATTTTCTTTTGCATGACCAAGGGTCAAATCCCATTGCTAATCTAGAGTAACATGATTGCATTGTGCTATGCAAATGTTTCAAGGAGGAGATGAACCATCATCCTCATGCACCTTTGTTAAGTTGCACACAATCCTTGAGGTTGGGGTGTGAACTTTTGAAGGATGGGACAAACCATGACACTCCTATAAAAAAACTATGAAGCCATCCTTAAGTTGGAGTATGAGACAGCTACTACATCCTTGGAGAGATTAACAGTGTTGTCAAACAATGATTGAAAGGAGATGTTATCTTCATCATATTTGGATCCTTATGGATTAAACATAGGCGTGGGTGAGAGATCTTCTCTAGGAGGTCTCCAAAGAGCTGCATTTCAAACTTTCATGAGATGCAAAGGAAGAGAATTGGTTTGGGATAAGGGTAACCCTCATGAGAGGAGTACCAAGGTAAAGAAGAAGAGAATGCATCCACAAGTGGTTGAGTGAATGTGGTTGATGAGCAAGGAGCTGGGAGGCTACTTGCAAATATATGACACCGGGCAGCAGAAGGCTTTGCTGCGCTGGCTCCTCTTGAAGGAGTTTGGCCATCACTTGCAATGTCCTCTTCCTAAGGGGATGGGGATGGAGAAGAGGTGGTAGGATGCTTACATCGTTGGGCAGCATGGAGTATGGATGCATGGTGTTTATGTGACATTCATATCATTCATTATGTCTTAATCACAAGAGTTGTATGATGCGAGCATAAGGAGGAAGCAAGCACTTTGGTTGCTTGAGTTGTGCTTGAGAGAGCAAGGGAAAAATTGCTCTCACATATTGTGTGTTGTTGCAGGGGTAGAACAGGGCACTCTCATGGTGCAAAGGGGCTACTCCTTGGCCTTGGATGATTTGGAAGCACTTCCATCTTTGGAGGCATTCCATATTTGTAGCAGCATTACTATAGGAGTCTTTGACAAGGAGCATGTTAAATAATAGAGCTTTGTATTGATAGGAGCCTATCTGCATGAGCTCACAGCACTGTCACTTTGGAGCAGAGATTTATGGATGGAGTGTCCCTAGGATCTCTTCACATTGGATGCACTTATTGAAAAAGGAGGAGGTGAGGATTATAGAGTAGTGGATAGAGACATATATCACTATGACATATCCTTCTTGACTTGGATTTCCAGGCATGAGAAGGATGATTTTCTTGCAGCACATCATTCATTCCTCTTCATAGCATGCCAAAACACTATGGAGGACTCACTCATAGATCCATGTACCATATTACTTCCGGCATATGGTATGAAGTTTGTTTTTACATTTATTGATTTGCATACTTTTACCATTACTATGCAGTGCATTGCTCCACAAGAGGGCAAGCTTTTCACATTGCTCCATGATCAAAGTTGGGCCAATCTATATGATGGAGGCAGCCATATTTTATGTGGCCTTGGGAAAATGTTTTCTCATTACATGTATGTTCAGTTGTTATATCCAACTCTTTGTCATATGATGACATACATGATTCACTTTGTAACAAGAAACATTTTACCATGTAAATTTCTGAAGCAACAGTTTGTAAAACTGCGTTGTACATACTTAGGAGACTGTTGGTATCTTCAAGCACCACATCAAGCCATCAGTATTTCCTTCATTCCTATACTGATCATGTCTTCATTTTCTGATATTGTTACTATTCATTTTGAGAGCATGATTGGGGAATTGACACATGAGTGGGATGTGTCCTTGAGGGGAGAGAATTCCCACATTTTTTGCACTACATGTTCTAATGGAAGCATGGGAGGAGATATGGCCACCATAGCCACATGTTTGTTCTCTTTTGGGGTGGGCCATGAGTTTCATAGCCATCCATTGTATAACCATGGGCAAGTATTTGATCATGTATTGATGACACATTCAGCCATTTACTATTCATTAGTAGATGTGATGATTATTGTATGTTACTTGCCACACTATTTTCTGTAGTTGCAGTGGATGAGATTGCGTTGTGTCCTTGTGAGACATTGTTTGTATCATGTATCATCATTTAAAACCATCAGCAAACTTCTCATTAGGATTTTCTATGATGATCATGTCCTATTCATCATGGATGAAATATTTTGGGCCAGCTTATTCTTCAATGTTGGAGGAGAAATATTTGGAGGATTGTTCTTCATTTTGCCACTTGAGGGCAATACTTTTGCAGCCCAGGATCAACACATAATCTACACTCATCATGAGTGGAGAGAAGGATAGCATGGGGTAGGCTATGATGCTTACCATATTCAGATTTTTAGCCCACCTTCATTTCTGAAGCTTGAGGTGGAAGGAGGTTTTCAAGAGTTACCATGTTGGGAGGTGACTCATTTTTTATGGATCATTGCTTGGGGATGGAGGATCCATTTGGGGAAGATTTTTTCCCAACACTTTTCAGTCTCCATGCCTTGGAGGCAACTCCTCAGTTCTATCCTTGCAGTTGCTTGAGGACAAACAACATTTGGGAGGGGAGGACTGTAATATTCCAAAATTTTCCTACAATAAATTGGAATATTAAATTTTGCTAATTTCACTTATGAGTTGAATAATTGGGTGAGGAGGCCCATACATAATAAAAACATGGATAAAATACCTCTTAGTATGAAAGGGGATCATCAGTGGAGTTGGATTTCACACCCTCATGTGTGAAAGAGGACATTTGCAAGAAGACAGGGTAGAGTTTGACCAAGTCAAACAGCACAGAGGTAGGAGGTGGAGAGCATCTTGTGGGACAACGCAATGAAAGAGGAGGGAATTTTCCTTGATGGAGGAAGCCCTAAAGAGTGGGACCCATGGAGAGGGAGCTCTCATTTGTTTAAAAGGAGGGCAAGGCAGCCATTGTTTCTCATGCATATGATTATAGATTTCTTGTTTGCTTAGACTATTTGCAATCTCTGGCTGTTTAGTTGAGTTGCAGTGTTGTTTAGCACGAGGGATTCATGTTTATGATTCCTTCTCATTCTTGAGAGGCCTCTTGAGGGATTGCACTTCATTTCTCCACATCCAGTCTCAAGGCCAAAGCATCCTCCTTCAGCTACAATGCAATTTCTGTTTAGAGCTGAGTTGTGTTGCAGGGTGTTGCAGTGAAGGATCCCACAACACCATTCCTTGGCTTGTTTTTTAGAGGAGGGAGCCTTATTTCCTTTCGGAGATCAGTAAGGAATGATTCTGAGTATATTTCAGATCTTGGCACTTGGCCAAATAATTCTATTTCACCTACAACGCAGTATCCCTCAGTGACTGCGTTATTTTCAGAGCACACTTGCAGTGAGGGTTTGCAGTGTTGACTGGAGGGTGAGATCTTCAGTGTTAGGATCAGACTTTCACTTGGAAGATCCATTGAAGGAGGAATTTTCATCATATGTAACATCTTCAGTCTTCTCCATCCAGTTCCATTTTCTGAGTTGCAGCTGCTACCCTGCAACTCCGACATTTTGCCAATTTTGTATATTTCAGCCAATCCTTCCAAGGATTGTTGTATTAGTGTTTTCAGGGGTTGAGGGCTTGCTCCCCCATATTTCTTACCCCATACATTATATATCTTTCTATTATTATTCAGTATTATGTAGTGTCTCATATAAATTGTGTCCTCGTAGCCTGCAAAAAGTGCATGTGTAGCAATGTTTCTCTATTTTCATGTACATGTCCCTTTGAGGCTACATTGCTTTGCTTGAGTGACTCTTTCCTCAAGGATTTGTATACCATTGCTGCTATAATATACATTTTTTGGCTATATGAATCTTCATGTGCCCAGGCTTATAAAAATAACGTTGTTGTTCCATCTCTTGTTCAATAATTGTTGCAGTCCCTTCATTGGGCACTTTTTGAAGGCAACTACGTGTGGGATATCTGTTTAACCCACCTAGAGGGATTTCTTTTGAGCCTCCTATTGGATTCTAGTCTTAGATGCATTTATCCAAGGAATCCAGGTCTTGGTTTCAAATACTGTAGCAGCCATTCCTGGAAAATGCGTTTTCCAGTCATGCCTTGCTAACAGTTCTCATTTTGGGATATTACACAAACCCTGCCCTAGAATCTCAGCTTAGATTCAATGCTTTTCCTCTGTGTGTCTTTACAAATGACCCCAAGCCTTTCCTTTATACTTTTCTCGTTGACAAATCAATAGAAATGATCAGATCTTGAATCAATGGCTAAGATTAAAAGAAAGTTCCCTAAGTTTTAACTTAGGGAATACATTAAAATAATTAATTAATTTAATATCTCCTAAACCAGATGAAATTTCCCAAATCCATTTCAGGGTCTTGTAGATCAAGTGTACTCATGTCCCTCCACAAATTTTGGAGCTAGAGCACAACTGATGCTACCACAAATACACAAAATCTCAACACTCCCTATCAGCATCAAGGGTGTGCTCTAGCAATACATCACACTTATGCATTACATGATTTTGGGCACTGGTTCTATGTTGTTGAGGCTTGGCCTACTACCACTCAACTTTGCACTGTTGTTGCCATTTTGTATTGCTGCCCATGACTCTTCCACTGCCACTGCAACCTTTGTACAATATGGTCCTTGATACCATCCATTATCAGCCACTTGGCATGCCCAGCAACTTCCTTATGCTTTCGAAGGAGATCCGGATCTGTCGGTGTGGCCAGAGTTTCCTCTGCATGGTCTCTTAGATTATATGCCTCAAGGAAAATCAAGATCCTTGCCTTCCAATCTGAAAATTTTGAGAGGCCATCCAACCTATTCTGATCACGCATTCCATGAGGATCCATCTTCTCATAATGTGTCAGAATTGTTGAACCCTTAGTTAAACTGAGAGGCGGGGGGGTGAAACAGTTTAGCACATTCATGGACTTTTAAAACTTTTTCATTAAACTTATTCACACCTTCATTTCATGTTCAACTTAATATGTGAGTAATCTTAGAATGTGAGCAGCAAGTATTAATATAATGTAACAGCAGACTTAATATGAGAGAAGCAAGTATTAAGCAGATGAGATAAAAAAAAAAAACACATAAACATCATGCACAGAGACACCAGATATAAGTGGAAACCCATAAAGGGAGAAAACCACATCTTATTATTGTTGTGATGCAAAGGCAAGCTCCAACTCCCTCTCACCACTGACTTTCTGTAGGCTCCGGCCACGGGGGCTCCTGCCTCCAATTCTATGACTAAATCTTGCGAGGAGGCTCCGGCTCATCGATTTTGCGGGCACCAACCTGCGGGAGTACGGCCTCGGTTAGCTAAGCGACGTTGTCGGCTGACTTGATGTGTAAGCACCAACTCCCATCTATTTTTCTGCAGGCTACAACCTACAGGAGGCTCCTACCTCAGTCAGCTACAACTGACATCTATCAAGCTACAACTTGATAGGGAAGCTCCAAATTCCTTACTCTTTCAAAAGAAAACACTTGCTGATTTACCTTGGATATCAGCTCTGTTATGTTCCTTCTTTTCTGTTGTCCATCAGTCCTCATATATGCCCTGTATCATTTCTGCATCTTCTCAGATTCTCTATCAGCTCCTTCTTCTTCTCTGCCTCACAGCTTCATTTTTGCATTCTCTAACCTCTTTATGCATATAAATGTGATATCATTTATAGAGTTTGCCTCATGATTGTTTGTATTCCACAAGGAATTCGAAGTGAATAACCCTGACTCTTTGCTTTCTGCCTTCTCATTTCTTTGTCTAGCTCATTCAGAAAAAATATAATAATATGTACAAATTTCAATATTACAGTGGGATATTTCTTTTCCTCCGAAGACTTTCCAATGCATCACAAACAATATAAAATCAATTAAATCATTTACATTCAGTTACAATATGGATTTCAAATCAACCCATTCAGCTTTTGGATCACCGTGTGTTTGTCTTTTCTGTTGTTGTCTCTGTCTTTTTCGGTTTCTGCATGCTCTCCTGTTCACTGCAGTTGTGTATCTCCTGCATATATAACTGCATTTTTATATAATGCAAATAACTATTGGCGAAATAATAATAGACCCTTTTAACATAGAAAACACCCTTTCGGGCCCACTAGCCGGACTTTTTCTATTCCCCGACACGATGAATGGTCTCCAAAGACTTATGATTGTGATTACTTCCCTTGCAATAGTTCTGATGCGATTAATCGCAATTGCAACTTTCAATGGTATGTTCCGATGCGATGGTCCCACACTGCATGTATATATATATATATATATATATATATATATATATATATATATATATATTGGTTCATCTATGCTCTCTGCCTTACCTTTTATTCATTCATCATCTTTGGCTTAACGTCTCGATGTAAACATACATTAAACCTTTTCTTTTGCATAGGGCCCACTTTGTTTCCCTTAAAGCCAGAACTCAGCCGCACAAAATCACCGTTCATAACATATCGGGTCCACATTCTTTATCGCGATCGCAATATCGCAATCGCATCCTCCAACAATTCGGTGCGATGAACAAGGGTCCCACTAGCTATCAAGCGCTTAACAAATTTGTCGTCCATCCTTCATCAAATCCGACGGTTGACATTCAATCGCTCAATCACAATCACAATTTTCAATTGTTCGTCTCTGTGCGTCTCTTGTTCTCCGCCAATGCGATGGTTCACTGTGGACCCCACTATGCATATACAATGCTCTTCTCTTAAGGTCCTGTAGTTATAACTCTTAATTTGACTTTCCATTTCATTTATGCCTTTCAAACCTGTTTAAGTCTCGCATAAGAGGTCACACTATTGTATTCATATAGATTATAGTTTCCCAACATTTACGCACTCACCATTTTCATTTACCAAGAAGTATTAAGGTTTCTCCAGCATCAAACTCTTCAAACAACACTTAACAATTCATATTTGAACAGTATTCATATGCGCTCATTAACATATAGTCAGTCGCATCATCTTCCATACTTTGGTTAAACCATCGCACTAATGCTTATAGCAGCAGTGACTTTTGGACCCACAACTTCATTCAACTCATATCAAACATAACATATATATATATATATATATAGAGAGAGAGAGAGAGAGACCGCCATATATATGTATTCCCCAATCAAATGTTACAAACATTAATAGACCGTGGACTTATATTAAAATCTTATGTCAATGCATATATTTCACGCTTACCCTTGTTCTATTTCATATCCACGATAATATATTAACATATGTTACCTCCTCCGTCAGACATTATAACAAAAACCTTTGGAATTTCCCAAGTGATAACATATATAATTGTTTTCGGGCCCACAGCAACTTATGCCATACCTCTATGCAATTTTAGTCATGATCCAACGGTGGATATGTTCTCGCACTCCAACTAAACTTTGGACGCCCATCTGACAGATGACGCGCAATATCGCGCAAATTAACTGCATGGCAGTTAATCCTCCGAAGTCGCGCGATATAAATGGTTTTTCCAAACCACTTATGGACACATGTCCAACAACTAATGGAATCGCGTTTTTTTCACAAAAATTCTTTACCACTTTTAAAACGCGTGATACTGCCGGTATTGGGTCTCCAACCCGCTTTCACTATTCCTTCACAGTTCCGGTTTGCACATGGTTCCGCTTCCTTCCGTTCTCTTTCAATTTCGCCCTTTCATATGTTAATTTTTAATTTACCCACGTATTAACACGGTATTCCTCCTACACTTCAACGTCTTATTATAATTAAACTCCACTTTTGTTCTTGCTTATCATTTCTTCGCTTGGTTCCATTGAAATGTGTACAATCCGCATTTCTTCATGGCTATCTCCATTATAGTTAAACTCAGGTTCTGTCCCACAGAAAGCAGTTCGTTTTAAAATTCTCTGCCTGTGACTTGACTACCATTTCTCTGCATTCAGTTACTGTGCATGACAGTGCACAGGCAGTGCATGTCAGTAAGTTCTCTGTATATTCTTTGTTTCTCTATATTCACTGTATATTCTCTATTTCTCTGTATTCTCTGTATATTCTGCTGCCCTGTTTCTTCAAATAGCCCTGTCACTGCTGAGCTGCTTCTTCAAATGACCCTTTTCACAGCTGCTCGACCCTCTCTAGCTCTATGCCTGTCTCTGCTGCCTCTCTGCTACCTCTCTACATCTTTGCTACCTCTTTTGTTGTCTCTCTACATCTTTGCTGCCTCTTTTGTTGTCTCTCTGCTTCCATGCTGCTTTCTTTTCCATCTCCTTTGCCATCAATGACAAC
This sequence comes from Pinus albicaulis, assembly GCA_034641835.2. NCBI lineage: Eukaryota > Viridiplantae > Streptophyta > Pinopsida > Pinales > Pinaceae > Pinus > Pinus albicaulis. The sequence continues at coordinate 360,852,721 of CM076574.1, read as the reverse complement.
ATTTCCAATAGTCTCCCCCTTTGGCATTGATGGCAACACACTTCCTCTGCTTGCCTTTTAGAAGCCCCTTTTTTCTTTTCCTCCCCCTTTGACATCAATGGAAAAGGGTTGCACATTTCTCGGTGTAGATTCTATCTTTGCATTTCTTTTCTCTGAGTTGTGTTTAAGCCCTTCTTCTTTTGACTTTGTACTATGCTACTCCAAACTGGTGTACCAGAGTTGTTGAGAGAACACTTTTGAGAATATTTGAACTTGTATATACATAGTACGTTGATACCATTCCAACGCATAGACTCCTTGCACTTGCATAACGCTGAAATGAAGATAATGACACTTCATAGAACACATTGTACCAGCCTTATCTAATCAAAGATGCATGATTGGATCAAAACTAAAATACTGAGAAGGCTTCAAATATACTTCAGTCTCTAGTATTATCTCCATCAGAACTCCATATCTGTTGAGGAATATTGTAGATGGAATATGTCTTCTTTTGCAATACACATCTGCAGTACAACACCTGTTCAATTATGATGATGATGCCAATATATCTTTTATAGTTGTGGTTCACCTTTCCTGCCTGTTGGTGATGATATGAGCTAGGATGCTGACAAGGATATTGCCCTTAATAGCTGAAGGTCCTTGTTACAGATGTGATCAATGAATCAAGCCAAAGTTTAAAACTTATTGTGAGATTAGATGATATCTTTCAATCTAAGAGACCAAATGACTTTACTGCTTGTACAATGTACTTTCAAAACAAACCCTTGAGGCTAGATACATTCAATGTATTAGTCAGTCTCACTTATCAACCATGAAATTTATTTATGACATAAGGGGTATGTATGTCAATGATCACTCTCTCTTTAAATGGTGAAATACCAGTAATTCCTTTCTGCTGAAGTATGCTTGTGATGAATCAATAACAGACTTTTGAGCTTCAACTGTTAGGTTAACACAGCTAGTCTTTCATACTTCCAATACTTTAAATATTCTATGATGGTGATTTCCAACAAAGGCATCTTCAAGTTGTTTGATTGATATCTCATCCAACAAACTTCACACAGTTTATGAATAATCCTAAGAAAGAGGCCTTGAAGATATGTGTACTGACTTCAGGAAGGCATGCAATTATATATAGAAAAAGATATTGTTTCAAAGCTCAATATAATGCTTCAAGTGTAAACAAAATACTGATCCTTTAGTGCTGCTACTGACCTTTTCATACTGAATGTAGATAACGCTGGGAATACTACCTTGATGTTCTTTTGCCATAATCCTTTGATCCTAAGGACCTATACCATACTGCTGCTCCACTGATAACACCTGGTATTCTACTGATAGGCATGTTGCTTGTACCAAATACCAATTGATACTACTTTGATAAATTATGCAGAGATTTCACTTTAGCTTGCACATGAACCCATAGTTTCTACCATTGATCTTTCCACTGTTCACACCCACAATCATCAATACACTGAATCTGATCTTGTCATTATTAACCATTTTCTTATTTTGTCATTCTGATTTAAAAGAATGTCACTGCACTTCCTTTCTAGGACTGCTCTAGAATCATTACTGCTTTAAGTAAAATTCAACTGTCTGACATAATGATCTTTTAGGAAGACATCTTCAATTTCTTTACTAGGAATCTTCATGGGCATATCACTCAGAGATTTATCACTTACTTAATTGTACTCCTTCAAGGGGCCTATTCATAGATGAATGATGTAATGACATAATGATGATTGGCACTTTTCTTACTCATCCTTCTTAATGTGAATCATTGTTAATTCTAGATTTTCCCTCTATCATCATAGTTGCTTGCTGCCTTTTCTTCTTTCATCAACCTGTTGGCTATTGTGTGCTTCAGATATTCTTCTTCCTCCCTAGTTCATTGTTAGAGAAATTGTCCTGTGCATTCCTGATCTTATAGTTGTCCTCATTCCAAGGAGCTCTTCTTAGACTTCTTTTGTGGGGACTATTTATGAACTGCTCTCCCCCTGGGATGTTGCTTCATATTTATCACTGATTGGATATTTTCTTTGCTTCCTAGAGCAGCTCCCCTTGAGACTATGATGGATTCATTATGTTATTGAGATAATAGGCTCCCCCTTTCTCTTTTTCTTCCATGCTTTATTGGGGTTCTTCATAATGTCTGCACCTCTTTTAGATTCATAGTTTTGTTTGATTTGCCTTGATTCCATTATCTGTCTAGAGTTCTTTAATGTATATGGCAGATTACAGTCCTTTGCTTTGTGACCAAGCTTGAGGCATACATAACATCTTACTTTTCCAAGGTCTATTTGAGCTAATGTATAATATTTTATTCCCCTTTTTTAATACAATTTACAATCAACAAGTTTATGTCCAAAATTATTGTCGACATAATAGTAGCCATGGAAATTATTTGTGTACCTGGTGAAATATTGTCTTTTCCATTTGCTTGCTTGAGGGGTTCTTCTCATTTCCTGCATCCTTTGCTGGTTGGACTGTATTTTATTTGTCTTACAATATGCTGCAATATGTCCAGGTTTGTGGCAGGAAAAACAAGTGATACTTCCCATAGGAGGAAAGAACCTTCTTTGACATCTTCCAAATTTATTCAATGCATCCTCGGGAGCGTATGAGTCTTTAGCAGTTGATTGTTTCATCCTCTCATTCTCTGTTCTTTCATGTTTCTACTTGTTTCTATTTGTTTCTTTACAAATCATGTTCTTTTTGGCTTCTACTTTTGAAGGAATCTGCTGAGCTACTTCATTGTCCTTTACAGCTTTTACAAAAATGACATTCCTGTTATCTTCAACCTTGGACTTGCTGGTTTCTCCTTCATATCCTATCCCAACCTTTATTAGAGGTGACCTTTGTGCATTTAGCATCTTGTCTAACTGTCCAGAGATTTTCATTAGAGGAGTATTCATTAATAATTCTCTTTGGGCTTTTTCTAATTTCTTTCTTAGGCCCACTATTTCTTGTTCCAATTTTTCACATTCCAGACTTTTCTCTCTCATTTGTTGCAGCAGAGTGTCTTCTACTTTCTTTGCTTCTTCAAGTTGTGTCTTCAGGCCAACAATTTATTTCTTATCTTCATATTCTTTCTCATCACATATTTGCACCAGTGTCTTAAGGTCTTTGTTTTCATTCTTCAATCTTTCTATTTCAGTCAAGGCTGTTTCAAGTTTGGCTTTTTCCTCAGCTGTAATTTCTTCATGGTTCTTACTTCCATTCACACTAGTAGGTACCTCATTTGATTGAAAATTTTCTTGTTGACATGATTTTTTCTTCTTCTTAAGTCTCTTCTCCTTATTGACAATGCAGTCCTTAGAGTCTACTCCATGCATGAAATGCAATCTATCCCAGATTTCTTTTGCATAGGTTAAATCCATTATTAACTCAAGATCCTTGTTATGAAGACTGTTGAATATCACACATTTTTCCTTGGCATTCCTATGTTGTTCTTGCACCGGGGGAGAGTCTGTGCAGTAACCATCACATACAAGTTTCCATACCTCAGGTTCATAAGCCATTAAACCTGTTTTAACCTTATCTCTCCATTCAGGAAATTTTGTTGTACTTAACACAGGTACATTTTGATAGTCCATGACTCAACCAGATCTCCTTCAAGCTATTAGGCTTACTCCAAAGGAACCTGCTCTGATACCAATTGTTGAACCCTTAGTTAAACTGAGAGGGGGGGTGAATCAGTTTAACACATTCATGGAATTTTAAAACTTTTTCATTAAACTTATTCACACCTTCATTTCATGTTCAACTTAATATGTGAGTAATCTTAGAATGTGAGCAGCAAGTATTAATATAATGTAACAACAGACTTAATATGAGAGCAGCAAGTATTAAGCAGATGAGATAAACCATATAAACACATAAACATCATGCACAGAGACACCAGATATAAGTGGAAACCCATAAAGGGATAAAACCACATCTTATTATTGTTGTGATGCAAAGGCAAGCTCCAACTCCCTCTCACCACTGACTTTCTGTAGGCTCCAACCCACAGGAGGCTCCTAACTAAATTCTACAAGCTACAACTTGCAAGGAAGCTCCAACTCCCATCAATTTTCTGCAGGCACCAACCTACAAGAGGCTCCAACCTCAGTCAGCTACAACTAACATTTATCAAGCTACAACTTGTTGTGGAAGCACCAACTCCCATCTATTTTTCTGCAGGCTACAACCTACAGGAGGCTCCTACCTCAGTCAACTACAACTAACATCTAGCAAGATACAACTTGATAGGGAAGCTCCAACTTCCTTACTCTTTCAAAAGAAAACACTTGTTGATTTACCTTGGATATCAGCTCTATTCTGTTCCTTACTTTCTGTTGTCCATCAATCCTCATATCTGCCCTATATCATTTCTGCATCTTCTCAAATTCTCTATCAGCTCCTTCCTCTTCTCTGCCTCACAACTTCATTTCTGCATTCTCTAACCTCTCTATGCATATTAATGTGATATCATTTATAGAGTTTGCCTCATGACTGTTTGTATTCCATAGGGAATTCAAAGTGAATAGCCCTGACTCTTTTCTTTCTACCTTCTCATTTCTTTGTCCAGCTCATTCAGAAAAAATACAGCAATATGTACAAATTTCAATATTACAGTGGGATATTTCTTTTCCTCCAAAGACTTGCCAATGCATCACAAAAAATATAAAATCAATTAAAGAATTTAAATTCAGTTACAATATGGATTTCAAATCAACCCATTCAGCTTTTGGATCACCGTGTGTTTGTCTTTTCTGCTGCTATCTCTGTCTTTTTCCGTTTCTGCATGCTCTCCTGTTCACTGCAGTTGTGTAACTCCTGCATATATAACTGCCTTTTTATATAACGCAAATAACTCTTGGCGAAATAATAATAGACCCTTTTAACATATAAAACACCCTTTCGGGCCCACTAGCCGAACTTTTTCTATTCCCCAATGTGATGAATGGTCTCCGAAGACTTCCAATTGCGATTACTTCCCTTGCGATAGTTCTGATGCGATTAATCGCAATCGCAACTTTCATTGGTATGTTCGAGGCGATGGCCCCACACTGCATGTGTATATATATATATTGGTTCATATATACTCTCTGCCTTGCCTTTTATTCATTCATCAGCTTTGGCTTAACGTCTCAGTGTAAACATACATTAAACCTTTTCTTTTGCATAGGGCCCACTTTGTTGCCCTTAAAGCCGGAACTCAGCCACACAAAATCACCGTTCATAACATATCAGGTCCGCATTCTTTATCGCAATCGCATCCTCCAACAGTTCGGTGCGATGAACAAGGGTACCACTAGCTATCAAGCGCTTAACAAATCCACCGTCCATCCTTCATCAAATCCGACGATTGACATTCAATCGCTCAATCGCAATAGAAATTTTCAATTTTTCGTCTCTCTGTGTCTCTTGTTCTCCGTCGATGCGATGGTTCACTGTGGACCCCACTACGCATATACAATGCTCTTCTATTAAGGTCCTGTAGTTATAACTCTTAATTCAACTTTCCATTTCATTTATGCCTTTCAAACTTGTTTAAGTCTCGCATAAGAGGTCACACTATTGTATTCATATAGATTATAGTTTCCCAACCTTTACGCACTCACCATTTTCATTTACCAAGAAGTATTAAGGTTTCTCCGGCATAAAACTCTTCAAACAACACTTAAAAATTCATATTTGAACAGTATTCATATGCACTCATTAACATATAATCCGCTGTATCCTCTTCCATACTTTGGTTAAACCATCGCACTAATGCTTATAGCAGCAGTGACTTTTGGACCCACAATTTCATTCAACTCATATCAAACATAACATAACATAACATATATATACATATATATATACATATATATATATATACATAAATATATATACATAAATATATATATATATATATATATATATACATATATATGTATATATATATACATATATATGTATATATATATACATATATATGTATATATATATATATATATATATATATATATATATATATATATATATATTCCCCAATCAAATGTTACAAACATTAATAGATCGTGGACTTATATCAAAATCCTATGTCAATGCATATATTTCACGCTTACCCTTGTGCTATTTCATATCCACGATGATATATTAACATATGTTACCTCCTCCGTCATACATTATAACAAAAACCTTTGGAATTACCCAAGTGATAACATATATAATCTTTTTCGAGCCCACAGCAACTTATGCCATACCTTTGTGCAATTTCAGTCATGATCCAACTGTGGATATGTTCTCACGCTCCAACTAAACTTTGGACTCCCATCTGACGGATGACGCGCAATATCGCGCAAATTAACTGCACAGCAGTTAATCCTCCGAAGTCGCGCGATATAAATGGTTTTTCCAAACCACTTATGGACACGCATCCAACAACTAATGGAATCGCATCTTTTTCACAAAAATTCTTTACCACTTTTAAAACGCGCGATACTGCCGGTATTGGGTCTCCAACCTGCTTTCACTATTCCTTCACGGTTCCGGTTTGCACATGGTTCCGCTTCCTTCCGTTCTCTTTCAATTCCGCCCTTTCATATGTTAATTTTTAATTTACCCACGTATTAACACGGTATAGCTCTGACACTTCAATGTCTTATTATAATTAAACTAGCTTATCCTTTCTTCACTTGGTTCCATTGAAATGTGAATAATCCACATTTCTTCACGGGTATCTCCAAGTTTTGACTTTTCTTCAGCGAATCCTCTTTCTACTCATCTAACTAATCATGGTAAAATGCAATTATGTCAAGGATTACTTGCCTAGGGCAGATTCATAGGGTTAAAGTCATTAATGAGTCATGATGAATTAGTTGAATGTAATGAGGATTGAGTCACTTGGACCATCCTACACTTCAGTTTTTAGTTCAAAATTTAGTGGATCTCATCCTCACCTCATGGATTCGACCCCTAAGGCTGAGTGAAGATTGTTTTGATGTCTATTTATCCCCTTTATTCACACTAGTGAAGGGTTGGAATCAGTTTGATATTAGTATATTGATCAAGGAAACTTTTGTACTCAGTTTGGCTAGTTAATAAAGAGGAGCTGCAACTATTTTATTGGATACTTGTGGTATTGAATGTCTGTCATTGTCTTTTATTCAGTATCATATGTTTGAATGTATTGTATTCATGTTCACTTCATTCCTATGTTATGATCTCTTACAAGTTAGATAATCAGAATACGTGTTTACACATGCTCTGTTTTGAGTAATTGACCATATTTTGTCCATCTTCTTGTCTGAGAAAAATACATCTTCTATGCTTTTCTTAGCTTTATTTCAGCTTCAACACCATTCCATCACAATCCTCTTCAAGTGATAAGAATTGTACCTACCTTGCCCCATTGATCCCTGCAGCCCTAACTCATTTTCCCTGACCTAGCTTTCCTTGACCTAATTCCTTCATCCAATGATTCTCCAACTAAATCAAATTCAAACAACCCCCTGCACTCTATATCTAGCCTAAAAACCCTAATTGATCCAGCCCTCTTGGTTGTGACCCTTTTGGAGAGATCCCTCTCCGAGTTGATAGGGCTAGCTATCAAGTCAAAAGCTTGGTCTGTGGTTACCTCAGTTGGGATTCCTTCTTCAGCCTTGGGAATCTAGCGGAGTGATAACACTGCCTATACAAGGTAGGGTATCATCCTCGAATGTGTCGATCTTCTTCAATTTGTAGTAATTGGCGTAGCCATGGGTCTACAATCCTCCATATGAAACCTCTTCAAGATCTTTGTAGTATATATTCCTTGAACAAGGAAGATTTCTCCCTTCTATTGCCAAACCTCCAAACCAAGAAAATAATGCATCTGCCCCAAATCCTTCATGTCGAATTCAGTAGCTAGATTCTCCTTGCATTCTTTGATCAGCATAGTGTGGAAATTTTTGAATCTTTACTCTCTATGCATAAATTATTTTTTGTTAATCTGGTTATGCTCCTCCTACTTATATTGGTTATTAAGTGAATAAATTCAAGTTAAAATCGAAGCAAAACGCATAATAGATCTCCACCAATCCACACCTAGAACAAGTTCATGCACACATTGGCAAAGTGACACAATTATATCTGGACAAATAGTCCCCGGAAAAACCCAATGCGGGGAAACCGGTCTCTGACTATTGGAGGGTTTTATTATTAAGAATTTTTTTTAATACAACAAGCCTAGGTTCCAGATCTGGAAAACCCAACAGAGAAATATTAGATCTACAGCTCATTGGCTGATATAGGGCCAAAATAATAATTGATCCACACCCTCAAATGGGATTTAAAAAACTCAGCCAAGATTAGGGCCTAGAACCTGAAATCTTCTGCATCAGCCTCTGAAGCACCTATGACTCTTAGCGATGCTCCAGAAAGGTATGCGTTACCCTAGACTAGGTGACGCAGGCCCCATGCTGCCCCTTAGGGTCTCTGCATAACCCTTTGAGGGTTTCCTGCTGAAAATCACGTTGTCCTTGGAGGGACTGCACTGTCCTTGTTGCTGCATCTTCCCTTCACCTCTGCGTTGTCCTTTGAGCTGATCTCTGCCTCTTATGTATTCTAGACCCTGGGATCAGGTCATCCCCTTGGCCTAAATTCCCCTCTCTCCAGTTGAAACACTTCTGAGTATTCTTAGCAAACCCTACCCTAGAATCTCAGCTTAGCTTCAATGCCCTACCTCTGTGTGTCTTTACAAATGACCCCAAGCCTTTCCTTTATACTTTTCTCATTAAAAAATCAATGGCATTGATCAAATCTTTAATCAATGGCTAAGATTAAAAGAAAGCTTGATCTGTGTGACTTAAGACAATTTCATCACATGTTTAATTAAAATCACTTTAATTATTTAAGTTCCCTAAGTTTTAACTTAGGAAATACATTAAAATAATTAATTAATTTAATATCTCCTAAACCAGATGAAATTTCCCAAATCCTTTTTTGGGTCTTGTAGATGAGGTGTACGCTAGTCCCTCCATAAAATTTGGGAGCTAGAGCACAACTGATGCTACCCCAAATAAACAAAATCTCAACACTCCCTCTTAGCATCAAGGGTGTGCTTTAGCAATACATCACACTTATGCATTACATGATTTTGGGCATTGGTTCTGTGTTGCTGATGCTTGGCCCGCTGCCACTCAACTCTGCAGTGCTGCTTCAATTCTGTACTAGTGCCCATGACTCTACCACTGCCACTGCAACCTTTGTACTGCAGCTCTCTCTCAAAATGTTGCATTTGCTCACAACACTGCCACTGCTGATCTGCTGCACTGCAACTTCAGTTGTTGAGAGAAACAACTGAATCTCCTGACCAATATTTGACAAACAAGTCAAATGGGTTGCATCCTCATCACTTAAGCTCCTTAGGCTATAGATCTGTGCTGGCATCTGAATGATGATGCATAGCTACAACTCTGCACTGCGTAAGCAGAATCCCTCTGCACTACTGAAGTCACATCAACCCCTTGTGCTGAAATCTCTCACATTGCTGCTGCACTGCACTGTCCCTCTGAAGCCTTTTGCGTTGCTGTAGCTCTCCACTGCGTAAGCAGCTCTGCTCTGCGCTGTTGAAGTCACATTAGCCTCTGCAGTGCTACTACTTCTACATTGTTTCTGCTTTGCGCTGCGTTGCTCCTCCCAGTCTTCATATCTACCTCTGGCTCTGCTTCATCTATGATCTATGCACCCACTGCCCCACTTGTCCCGCTACTGTCTTAAGGCTATCGTAACTCACTTGTGATCCAAGAGATGAGCTGCTCAAGGATCCCACCCTACTTCCATGTAGCTCCTCTGCATATCCATGTCACCCCACCTCCATGGTTCATGAGCAGTCACAGCTGCATCGTCTTCTGACCAATCATATACCTTCTAAATGCTGGAAAGGTATGCCTCCAGTACAATGCAGCGAATAATTCTTGTGAAAATGTCCCATTTCACCACATTGGAAGCACTTGATCTTTGAGATATCCTTCTTCTTCTTTGGTTTCTTCTTCAATGCCAAGGCTACATCTTCCCCATCTTCCTTCTTCACTTTGCCCAATCCCGAGTTATACTACTTCTTGGTCAATCTACGGAGTTCTTCTTGACGCAAAAATGACCACAAGTTGTTCCAATTTGGGAGGTCTGCTTTGCCCAAGATGGTTTGGACAAAGTTTTCCCACTCATCTGTAACTGCATTGAGGGTAGTCCTTACCATCACATCATCTTCCACCTTAGCACCAGTTGCATTCAACTGATCTCTGATTCACTACAGTCTAAAGAGGAAATGCTCCATGCCTTCTCCCTTGGTCATCATGAATGACCTCATACCCAGTCTCAACCTCCTTCCTTTAGGGACGAATTTTCCTCATATAGGGAGAATATTCCACATCTGGGTAGTTGTCTTCTTCTCGGCTAAGTGTGGTACGATATGGTCTGTTCCATCCATAATCAATAGCTTCGCATACTGCCGACTTATACTTTGAAGGAGATCTCGTCATTGGTGTGGCGAGGAAGTTTGCTGCATGGTCTGCATGATTGTATGCTTCCAAGGGCAGCAGATCGGGTGCCACACAAGGCGAAAAGTTTGAGGGCCATCAGCGCCGCCTACGGTCACGCGATCCGCGAGGGCCAAGTGCTCGAAATGTGTCGAAACCTTAACTTTCTTTTCTAGAACCTTTCTGAGGAAAAGACCCTCTAGCCAGGATGTTTGAGGGGAACTGCGGCATCGCCTTTGTTCGTTTCTAGCAGAGGTTACTAGAGGAGGTTGGCAGGCAGAGGGTTTTGTGGATGTTTTCCTATCGGTTCTCTTAATGTTAAAACTTGCCCCGGTGCTCTCAAAAAAAGAAAGCACTGGTGCGGACAAAATCATTGGCACACCGGACACCATGCACTCCGTACACACTCACCTGGTGCGTCATAATATAATAGAGCACCAGTGCCTCACAACTCATCCACGTCGGTGCATTATAAAACACAATGCAAACACCGAAACCACCCGATGCCTTAAACATAAACCGCACCGGTGCATCATAAAAAACGCGCCAAAACATAAACCAACCAGTGCATTTGCCTTAAGCGATCTTGGTGCGCCTATAAATAGCAGCGCCAGAGTAAAGGGTTAAATTTAAAAAAAAAAAATTAAACAAAAAACACAGTTTTGAGTTTTCAGATGTACTCCTGTCCTATCAATTATCGGTGTACGCATTCACCGGCCGCCTGGCTACACGAACATTACGCCTGAATGACATCGCAAATTACGCACACAGTAAGGCGTGGAAAATTCCTGTTTCTTTGAACTCAATACTCTTGCGTTGATGCTCATAAGCGCCTACGCCAAAACAAAAAAACAGGCGGTGTATTGTTCATCTCTAAAACAGTGCGTAAAAGCGGCCTTATTTGGAATAGCGTTACAAAAAAAAAAATGGTGGCACAAATAATACGCTGATGATTTACCATTGTAGCGGTGCATCTGACTGATTTTACCGGCGCTTGGCTTCCGGAAACATCGGTCTGGCAGTTAGAAATGCCCCAGCGCGTTATAAACAACGCACCAAAATTGATACCGCTCGATGCAGTTTTATTTAATCGCACTGGTGCGCTTATAAAACCTCGCGCACCGAAACAGAATTAATTACAAAAAATTTACGGCCAAAAAACTTCATTATTCACTTTCCTTAGTGCTCCAGAGCTCTCAAGCCTCGGTGTTATTTCCTTATTTCTGAGCCGCCCTAACATCGGTACTCTCATTGCACCCATTGCACGCACTGCTACTCTACATTGGCCACCATCTCCAGCTTGCATTTTGAAAAATAGTGGGCAAATTTTATTTTCCAAATTTTACAGCCAATATGCCTCCTCGACGGCGAAATGTACAGGTATTTTTCTAATTTTTATATAATTAAGCCTTTTAGCACATTAGAAATTGAAATAAATTTAAAAATAACCATTAAAAAAGAAAAAAGAAAAAAATTTGTCGCGCGATGCGCTCGAGATGTTCGGCTCACACTGGATAGTGGTGCTACTTGTAAAATTTACACGCAGCACCACTACCAGTCCTAACAGTAACCGCACCATTTCTGGGGCGGTGCAGAAGGCACCCCGAATAATTTTAAACTAAAAATAAAAAAGGTAGTGTGCTCATTTATCCAGGCGCACCGTTGACCTCAACAATCATAGTGTGGTGCGTTGACTTCATTTGTCGCCCTGGTTTATGTCAGCGCACCGCATTTTTCATTTCGAGAGGGTAAACGGTGCGGCCAGGTAAAAGACCGCACCGTCAACTATGTCATTGTCATGAAGTCGATGCGCTAACACGACTATACGCGTCGGGGTGTATATTTCAGTCAGCGCACCGCTATTCTGAATTATATACAGTCCACGATGCTTGAAAAATAGACATTTGCACCGAATCCGGTGCGGTCTGTTTCATTAGGGGCCCCGGGGACGGCGCGCTAAAATATTAGGACGCATCGGCACCAGTGCATGACTGTTTTTATGGAGCACCGACTTGTATGTTTGTTTTTTTTTTCAAAAAAAATTATATATGTATATTTATAAATACGTTTCTGTTTTAATAAAAAAAATCTATTTAATATGGCATGATTCAGAGAGAACAGGAGCAACAACAGAAACAACAAGCAGAACAATATGACATGATTCGCCAATGGGAGGCAAGAGAGAGGGAGAGAGATGGATGCCCTCACCCTATTATTGCAGATACCTAGGAGATCCTTATGCAGGTAGGCCTCCTCAAGTTCTATGAGCAGGCTATTTCCGGCCTAAAGGCCCATAGTGTGCTTTTGAGAAATCTTATCGGCAGGTGGAATGCCCACCGACAAGATTTTTAGGTTGGTCCTGACCAGTGGTACACACCCACTAAGGAGAAAATCTATTTTATTATAGGAATATCAAGGAGAGGGGTGGATTTTCCCTCATTCCCAGACGTGCCAGCTGGTTGTGTAGCAGGGAGTCAGTTAGTTTACTCCCAGAGATACATTGGAGCACATGTATTGTCTCCTTCAAAGTTTCAGGTACCTAGAGGTCAGTTACGTATAGGTGCTTTTAGTAGATAGGACGTGCAGTGCCTCTCTATTATCGCTTCGATCATTTCGCACAACACCAGTGATGGGCAACGCATTAGTTTCTTGCTTTTATATTACTTTGATTCTTTAGTATAGTAACCACGACTTGTCAGGTGGCCTGCCATCTTTTTGCTACAGTTTTTTACGGCCTTAGATAGATGTCGTGCTCATGCACAAGGGAGGGTCAACTTCCCTTTTGCTTCAGAGATGTTTTGTTTGTTTTTTGAGAGGTTTCCAGAGATGAGACCTAGTTTTGTTCGACAGCCTCGTAGGCCAATGTTCGAGACTCGGATGCGCATGCGGGGGAAGATGATGCCCAAGAGGGGAGACACCATGTTTCCAACGAGGATATCACATGATTCGCTGGACTTACTAGCCAGTGTTGGCGGGCTGCATCCCTTCATTATGGTCCCATGTCCTTATGCTGGACTAGATTGGCGAGGGTGTCCCAATATCGTCTTCACTCCTGATGAACCGCCAGATGTTAGAGGTAATATTACTGTTTTATTTATATTTATTCTAACATTTTATTTAACTTGTTTTTATTAAATTGTGTAATGAAATTGTCTAATTATTGTTGCGTACTTGTATATATTTTGCAGACATTGGCTCTTTTGATGGCGATGTGATGCCAGATCCACCACATGATCCAGGTGTCGATCCTAATTATTACGATCAAGAGATGGCTGATGCGCTGGAGGATGAGGCCGGTGGCGCAGCAGAGAGACGTGATGATCCTGTTCCTCATGGTGCACCGGTACCGCCTTTTGCTAGGCGTGGTCGACCTGAGACCAGATACTGGATGGAGTTGGGCAACCAACTCTGTGGATTGATTTCAGATGCGGGCATCAGGCCTGCTCATTACAGAGAGATACAGGGCGATGATAGATTGTTATAAATGTGGAGAGGCTGTTGCGTGACATGTACGACCTAATGCGACATGTCGTAGGAGCTACGAAAACTGTTACGCGATTGAGGAGGATTGTCCGTACCTATAGGCGTAGTCGAGCTACGGCACGTGATGGAAAGTCCGCTAGCAGTGACTCAGATGCATCTCGTGATCGTTCACCTCGCGGCGTGCCTATTGATCAGCATGAGGCTCCACTGGCAGCATCTAACACTAGTCATCATGGAGATGAGGCTGGACCATCGGCCGCGTCCAGTCAGCAGCCTGCAGCATCCATCATGAGTACTAGTCACGATCATCATGTTGAAGTTGCAGACCATCATTGCGGTGGGTATTGACCCGAGCAAGCCTCACTACTCGCGTGCCTCATATTGATCATGTTGTAGCATACCACGGCAGACCATCCATGATGCACCTAGCGTCAAGTATCGCATTCCATGAGAATGTAGTAAAACCATGGCTTCTGTTGCACCAACTACTTACAAGCGATAGCATCCACTTCTACTAGTGTTATTGATGTTGTTATACTACCACCAGCACTTGATCCATTACATGATTTATATTATAGTTGTATATTTTTAACATTATTTAGTTATATATATATATATATATATATGGTCCATGTATTTTATGTTCATGTTGCAGTTGTACATAATTTTCATGTTGATGATCATCATGATGTGTATTACACTTCTTTTTTAATGACTGGTTAGTTTTGTTGAGGTATTGAACATTTGCCGGGCTTTTACAAGGCTACTCTGTCTGAGATTGCTTTCCTTGTTATAGAGTTTGAGATCTCTTTGATAGAAGCCGAGGAGGATGCATCTCGCTTTTAATAAATATGCTATAGGAATTACACTATGATTGCAGAAAGAGGCTTGGGTGTGCTCTGGAGCTTGATTTAGAGTAGCATCTTGTTGATCCTCCATGTTTGCTTGCAATGTATTAGCATTTCTTCCTAGCTTGCTGAGAGGAGATCCATCGCATCGGCTGGCGATGCTTGCTGTGTCCATATAGATTACAGTCGAGGCCTTTCTGCTACTAGCTTTGATGCAGTCTGCTTGATCCTCCCAAAACTTACCCAGCAGATTGCAAAATGAGGCAACGATGAGATCTAACAGAAAGTAAAGAGCGAATTTGAAGGGGGAGCGTTCTGATTGTTTCTTTGTAGAAGATTCCTTGTTCCTTAACAGCTACCTGCTCGTTTTGGTCCGGTCCCGGGGCGTTGGATTATGGAGAGAAATCTGAAACAGAGGAATGCTCAGAGGTAAAGAGGCCCAGTCTTCATTAGATTTATGGAATGCTGCAGTTCGATTCAACATCATTAACTAACAAAGATCTCCTACTCCGGAGAGAGCCAAGGTTGGCTTCCAAGTCCACCTGAGAGTTTAACTTCCTTATCATATGATAGAAGGAGATTTTGTGAAACTTGGGCAGGATAAGCCTGATTTAAATGAACCTAAGAAGGGTTCTTTTGAGATTTCATAGCCTGGATAATTAGCCTAGATTCTCCAAAGGCTGAGATGGATAGGAAATTCCTCTTGATAGCTAGATTTAGACCCTGCCACAGAGCAAGAGCCTCTGCTTTGTTGTTTGTTTCATTGCCCAGACCCCATGCAAACCGCAACTCTGTTGAACCTCCAGGACTCAAGGTAACCCCACCGCTGCCCGCTGCTCCAGGGTTACCTTTAGAGGTCTCATCAAAGAAAAGACAGTGATCATCCAAAGTTGATCTCCATTTAATGAATTCCTGCTCTTCCAGACGAATTTCCTAATTAGTAGAGGCTATTGTAGAAGGAATGGGGCTATCCTTATGGTTTGGAACAAGCTCTTTAAGCCAATGATCCTCCTCATTGTCCAGGACCATTTCATTTCTAATGGCGGGTTTGGCTTCTAAGGCCTCACCCAATAGAGCTTTGATTTTAGTGATAACTCTGGCAGGATTACAACTCTTCTCCCTGAAAATTCTATTGTTCCTCTCCAGCCACAGTTTCCAGCATGTGAATTTTGGTATCCACATCCAGCCAGTCTTGAGAAGGCTTTTTTTGGAGAGACAGAACAGAGATAACTTGGCCCAGTTTCGAAGAATATTTGGGATATTTTCGAGAAGCTCAATTTTGTCAGATCCTAACATCAGGACACCCCTCCAAACTTCTTGAGCAAAGGGGCACATTAACAACAGATGATTAGTCGTTTCTTCATTTGACACACATAGGGGGCACCTGGAGGGCCCTTCCATGCCATGCCTTCGCAGATTATCTCTAGTGAGGATACTTTTATGCGCCAACGTCCATCAAAAGAAGACAACTTTGGGAAGAGAAGGAAAGTCCCAAATAAATTTCCACTGAGTTGGGTCCGGAAAAATTTTTGGGACAACCATCATGCTTTTGTAACCTTCTGATGCTGAATATGAGCCTGAGAGTGAGCCCCACCCTCTTTTTTCCTTAGAAGAGGCCTTTAAAGGAGATTTTCCTTGGAGAAAATCCAGCAATAAAGAGGCTTCTCCCTCCAGCCATTGAGGGACCTACCCCAGATTCCAACTGTCCCAAAGACTTCTTGCATCATCCGTCCAATTAGAGATGTCCCAAAGGGTTTTCAAATTGCAGGCCTGAAGCCAAGCTTTAATATTTACAAGTTCTTCCGACTGGTTCAAAGGTTGATCACCTAGGATCGAATCATCCCAAATTCTTATTTTTTTCCCATTACCTGGGATCCAGTATAGCTTGTGACTGAAATGATCCATTACTGTGAGACAGAGTTTGAAAACTGGAGATCCTTTGGATGTTCTTGGAGGCTGATCCAAGCACCTCAGACGCTGCCCATGGAAATATTTTTTCCACAGGACTCTCTTGCTCCAACAAGGTTTCCCAGAGACAATGTTCCAAAGGAGCTTGGAGCCCAGAGCAAGATTTTGGGCAGCCAAACCACGCATTTGGAGACCTCCTTCCAAGAATGGCATCTTAAGAGTGTCCCAGTTTACTAAATGGAGCCTTCTTTCATTATTTCCTCCCCCCTCCCATAGAAATCTTCTCAGAAGACCATCCACTTTACTGATGAAGGTTTTAGGGGCAAGAAGGATGGAATGATGATATAATGGAAGAATTATGAGAACAGATTTCATTAGGATTACCTTCCCAGCATTATTCAAACATGAGGCTCCCTAAGCTTGAATTCTGAGTTTTAGCTTGTCTAGCAGGGGCATCCAGTGAGCTGCTTTAGGTTTTGATTTGAAGATTGGGATCCCAAGATATTTAAATGACTCTCAGGTCCGGGTTCCTTCCATTTATAAGAGCCTTGCTATGTCTGTCAATTCCTTGATCAAGCAATTCCAACTGTAGATTGTGCTTTTTAGATAGTTGATCTTGCTGCCCAAAACCTCCCTATAAATGTCCAGCTCCTTCTTGAAGGACCTTGCAGAATTTATGCTTTCTCCTCCAAGAAATAATGTATCATCAGCGAACTGGGCGTGGTTTATGTCTTTGACATTGTGAGCCATTCTAAGGCCTAGCAGTGTTTGGATCTATTGACTGTAGTCTAGCTGGAAGCTGAGCACTGAGGCTTAAATAACATAAAGGAGTGGGGACAAAGGGAAACCTTGTCTTAGTCCCCTTGAGGCTTGGAAGAAATCTGTTGATTGACCATTAACCAACGGCGCTATCCAAGGGGAGGTTATATAGGCTTTCACACAATTTATGAGAGCTATTGAGAAACCCAATTTCTTCATCACAGTAAACAGGAAATCATGTCTCACCCTATCAAAGGCATTTGCCAAATCTAGCTTAATCACCATACCTTTCTCTTTTCGGTGACAGCTTGAGTGAACTGCTTCTTACACCAGCACAATATTGTCAAGAATCTTTCTCCCTTTGATGAATGCTCATTGATTTTCAGGGATGATGACCGGCAGAATTTTCTTGAGGCGGTTGGCTATTATTTTGGTAACCAGCTTATAACTAATATTACACAGAGAGATGGGTCGGAATTTGCTAAAGTCGGTGGCGCCTTTCTCTTTCGGAATCAAGGCAAGGAAGGTCGAGTTGGTGCTGCCTCCAATCTTGGCACATGACTGAGATTTCCCAACCATTCTCAGAAGATATTTTTTTATTGTGGGCCAGCAAGTCAGATAGAACCTTACAGTGAACCCATAAGGGCCAGGAACTTTATCCGGTTCCATGCAATCCAAAGATTTTTTAAGCTCATTCATACTGATCGGAGCAGTCAGCATAGTATTATTAGAATCTTGAACACAATGAGGAATTAGATCAATCAGATAGGCATGAGAATCGATAGGAGGTTCTTCAGGTGCCGAGTAAAGATCTTTGAAGAAAGAGTGGGCTGCTCTCTTTATGCCTTCAAAATCTTTAACCACAACGTTTTGATAATGAATTTCATTTACTGTTTTGAAGTACTTGCGTGCTTCAGCTTGCTTATGGAAGTAGCTTGTATTTTTTTCTCCAGCATGTAACCAAAGATTTCTGGACTTCTGTCTCTAGAACTCTTCTTCGTCTCTACCTGCTCTATGGAAATCTTTTTGCAATTCAACTTCTTTTTGTAGGAGGCTTTGAGTTACATCGGATTTCTCCATTGCTAATTGATGGACAGCAAGGATGTCAAGAGTCTCCTTTCTTTTGGCGGTGGGTGTTTTCAACCTTTTAGCCCACTCCTTGAGCTCTCTTTTAAGACCCCTCAATTTTTCTTCCCACACAAAGAAAGGGGATCCTTAGACTTGCCGGTTCCAGGCCTCGGATACCACCTCCTGGAAACCGTCTTGATGTATCCACAGAGGACTGATTCTAAAGGGAATGGGACCAAGGTTTCCATCCAGGGAGAGCTCAAGCAAAATGGGTTTATGATCAGAAGTGTAGTTTGGCAAGATTTTGGAGGTGGCCATTAGACCGCAGGTCAAGAAGGAGGTTTGGACAAGAAATTTGTCCAAACGAGAAGCAATGTGATTGAGGCCTATCATTTTGTTGGACCAGGTGAATTTCCCATATGTGGGCTTGATATCCTCCAGATCCCAACCTAAAATAAGGTCTTCAACCCATTCTCTAGCTGGGTCCCTAACTGGGGAGCCACCCTTTTTCTCTTCTACAGCTAGCGTAACATTCAGATCACTTGCAATAATAATGTTTTCTGGATTGTGCAATAAAAGGTAGGACTGGAGTGATTCCCAACAAATTTTTTCTCAACTGGTAAGACGGGAGCATATAGATTGAACATACTTACTTGATGGCCAGACTCTTTGTGGAGAAGCTTAGTGAATAGCCAGTGGGGGCAACATTCTTCATAAATCAGATCATAAATAGAGCTGTCCTAGAAGGAGGCAATCCCTCCAGAGGCGCCTCTAGCACTGAAAACTCTCCCTTGGCCTTTATGCCAGAATGATTTGCTTGTTTGGAGGAGAAGAAGATCCTCCTGCTTTGTCTCCTGGACGAGAAGGATTTCAGGCGCATACATCCTCGCAATGTCTTTCAAGGCTTCTTCTTTTAGCCTACTGCCT
Organism: Pinus albicaulis; assembly: GCA_034641835.2. Taxonomy (NCBI): domain Eukaryota; kingdom Viridiplantae; phylum Streptophyta; class Pinopsida; order Pinales; family Pinaceae; genus Pinus; species Pinus albicaulis. The sequence continues at coordinate 360,833,232 of CM076574.1, read as the reverse complement.
AACCCTCTGCAGTTCTAGGAGACGTATTTCATTATTTACTGGCTTGGGAGGTTGTGGCTCCTTTTGGAGCCTTGCCATGCTTGCACCTGGATCTAATATTCATCATTCCTTTGAGTTTTCTGGGAGCCTCGGAGTACATCTAGATAATTTTTTTCCTCTCTATGTTTCTTCTTGGATTTTCGACCCCTGGCCGACTTGATAGGGGTGACTTGCGAGCTGTCTGATTCAGAGTCTCTCTCTTCTGTTTCTCCCCCAAAATCGGTGGCAAGACTGATGTGCTCCTCGTTTTCTTCATTTCCCCCTTGATCATCCTCTGATGGGGGAATGATTGTTTCTGCACCGGTTTCTTTCACTTTCTTCGACGGGTCTTCTGGTTCTTCTTGGATCTCAATGGCATCCACCTTTTCACTTGAGGAGGAGCCTTCTTTTGGAACTTCTTTGGCCTTTGGTTTAGTCTGGGGCTTCCCCAATGGCCCAGAATTTTTCTTCTCAGTTGGTTTTGGGATAGCCTTGCCCTTTTTTATTTATTTCCATCCTTCTTCGTCCACCTTGTCCCCTGTTGGGGCTTTTGGGCAATTTCGTTGGAAGTGTCCATGTTCATGACAGGTTCTGCATTTGAAAGGCAATTGCTCGTAGTCCAATTTTTTATAATGATGCCATTCTCCAACTGTAAGTTTTACCGCTTCAGGCAGACCAGCTTCCAGATCGACTTCCACATAGATTCTTGCATAGGTATATTGGCCCTTGTTATCTGCTTTGTCGATGAAACGACCCAGCCCATTTCCAATCTTCTGCAAGGTGTGATAGCTCCAGCAATCGATCGGGAGATTGGGGAGCCGGACCCAAACTGGGACCTCTTTAGGGACATCGACTGAAGGATCGAAGTCGGGGGTCCATTTATTAAGATACAGACCCTGATTTCCCATGAAATACAAATTGTTTCTGAATACCAGATCTCGATCTTCTTTGGAGGTGAACTCGAAAATGAAATAGCCTCTTCCGACAGCATAGCAGATCACATTGTTTTTCAGCTGAGGTCTCCAGTTGCGTTGAATCTAGTCATCTGTTGTTTTTGTAGATGGCCAACGTCCCATAAATTTTCCTACCAACCCTCTGTCAACCAGGGCTAGGGTGATTTTTATCGGTTGATCCTCTGGCAGGGCGATCTCAGGAATTTCCTCTAGTTTTTTGATAAATTTCGAGACTTCAGGGATCGAATGTTTTTTCCCTTTCTGCGTTAATAGTCTTTGAAAGGCTTCCTCAGATGAGATCGGCGGGGTGGGAAAAGGCTCCCCACCCCCAGGCACACTCATGGCGGCGGATGTTTCTCCTCTGTGACCGCAAACCTAACTCAGACGCGATCGCTGTGCGCGCGCGAAAAAAACAACTAAATGGTGAATGTTCGTCTAATATTGAATCTTACTCATCGGCGCATATTGTTAGTCATGTTAGATATGTTCATTTAATGTTTAGCTTGCAGATAGATGTGTATATGTGATAGGCGCATGAGTTATTTGACATTATATTGAGATGTATATTTGATGTTTGTGTTGTGATGATGTTAATATATAATGTTAATTTGACGTTAATTGAATGTGTTTATTAGTCGAATATGATGTCTGTATGATGGTTATCATGATCGTGATGATGTTTATTAATTAATTTAATATTATTAAATGACCATGTTATTTATTAAATATTATGTCGTGAATGTAATTGTAATTTAAATTTTAATTCTATGTAAAATTGTAGAATTGTAAAATTGTATTTGTATTTGTACTAATTGTAATTTTAAGTGTAATTATATGTAAAATATTTAATAATGTAAAATTTTAATTGTAATTGTAATATTTAATTTATTCTGAAATGATTGTAATTGTATATATGAAAAATTGTAAAATTGTAATTGTAATTCTAATTGTATGTAAATTTCACAAATTGTAATTGTAATTTTAACTGAATTGTATGTAAAATATTTGTAAAATTGTAATTGCAAATGTAAATGTAATTCTATGTAAAATTGTAAATGTAATTGTATTTGTAACTGTAATTTTAATTGAATTGTTTGTAAAATATTTGTAAAATTGTAATTGTAATTGTAAATGTAATTATATGTAAAATTGTAAATGTAATTGTATGTAAAATTAAAATTGTAATTGTAGTTCTAATCGTAATTCATGTATGTGAAATTAATGTAAAATTGTAATTGTAATTTTAATTCTAATTTTAACTAATGTAATTGTATGTAAAATTTTAATTTGTAAAATTTTAATTGTATTAATGTGAAAATTTTAATTGTATTAATGTGAAATGATTTTTTTAAAATATTTAAATTTGTAAATTTGCAAATAATTATAAAATAACAAATCTAGAATAATACGAATTTTTGTAACATAAAGTTTAGAAAATAAAGAAAATAAATTCATGTACTTTATAATTATCATTATTTTATTATGATCTTACATATATAAAGTTTAGAAAATAATGAAAATAAATTCATGTACCTTATAATTATCATTATTTTATTATGATCTTACATTAAAAAAAAGAAGGTCTGGTGCGCTTATCATCCTAACAGGCCCCGGTGTGTCGTATTAATACAACGCACCAGTGCGTCACATTTCTGTGCACCGGAAACGAATAAACACAAATAAAAAAAAAGCAGCTCTATTTTGTTTAAGTTAAAAAAAGCGGCAATTTGAAAAATGGACGGCAAGATATTTTTGAAAATCTAATTTGATAAAATAATTCTTTAAATACTAAACACTTTTCATTATTTCGCTATTTTTGCTAAAAAATTTCAGTCAGATTTTTGCAGGAGACAGATGTGGAGCAAGAGAGCACGAGGGCACTGTGGATGGCGAAATATGTCCGAACAGAAGTATTCAGACAATCAGAAACCAAAACTCTTGTGATTCAAACCCTTTATCATAGAATTTCAAACCATTTCGTGATTAAATTTAATTCTTTTTTTTACTTTTTTTCTGCAGTTTTTTATTTTTTCTTGCAGTTTTATCCATTTTTACCCTGAACCCTTTTTTTTTTTTGCCCTTTCTTCTCCCTGTTTCTGTGATTTCAGAATTAAGTTTTTTCATTTTAGATTGACGTCCAACCCACCGGACGACTTGCATAATCGGATCCCAATCCTTTCAGCCATTGCGTGAATTTTTGAAAAACTGGATTTTTCTTTATCGGTGCGCCCTGCGTACGCCACTAGCTTTGTATTATTACAGCGCATCGCGCAAGTTTTGTGTCATAAAAATTTGAAAACATTTTTTTTAAATCCGTGCGCCAAATCTGAAATAGGGCACCGGTGCTCTCTTTAATTAGGAAAGCACCGTACGGTGTATTACACCGTTTTTGCAGTGCGTTTATAATACCCCACGCACCGTTAGGTCTATTACACTTTTTTTGCGGTGCGTTTATAATACCGAATGCACCGTACGGTGTATTATACTGTTTTGCGGTGCGTTGTTAATATATCCATGCACCGGTAGCGGTGTGGATTTCATGAAAGGCGCACTGGTGTCTCGAGATTTGTTTTCTACCTGAAAAGTTGAGAATTTATTTATAAATATATTAATGAATGATATGTTATAGGTTTCAGATTGATAAATAAATGACTCACAAGATATCAAGTAACAAAAATACTGTTAACACATCAAGAAAAGCAAAAAAGGCAAGTTCTTTGTAAATTCTTTATAAAAAATATTATTTTTGAACTATATGTAACTTTAACTAATATGTATTGTTTACTGTGTATCATGTAGAGCCACAAAATGACGAAGCTCGATATGATTATTTATGATCTACGACCAGAAGAGCGTAAAAGTTTAATGGAAAAATTGCAAAAAGATGAATCAGGTGAATGAAACAATACTATCGATCCAATATGAGTTTATTTTTTTAATTATCATTAATAATATGTAGGTATTAATTAACATGTCTCCGAATAGTCTACTATTCATATAGTAACTTTACTGATTAACAACTGGAAAAATGAATGTTGTTCTAAGAAAAGAAAAAAATAGAACACTTTTAAATGAAAATAGGTGTCATAGCTCATCTTTACGTTAGTGGCGGAAGTTATGAAAGAGACTTTACAAAAGTTTGAGGATCTAGTGCGACGAATACAACATATTCAAATATAATATGTTATCATTAATTTTCGATCATTAAATGCAATAAATAAAAAAAATTTAGCATTAAATATTATTTTCAAGAAGATTTCTTGTAGAAAAGAAAAAATGAACCGATGGAGGCTATAAAGCAGAATGACAAGAAGAAATGGTTGATCTCTAAGTTTAGCGAGCAATTATTTGCGCTCATATAACAACTTAACTAGATTTCATTTTTGTATTTTTTTAAGTTGTTTTACAAAAATCATCATTGAATATCTTCAAATAGGTGCTAACATACAAAGAAGAATCATCAAACAAATTGATTGAAATTGGGTTAAATATGGGTTATGAGTATATGTTGGCATATCAGATATTAATTGTAGAATTTGTAAGCATCTATCGATCTTGTTTTACTTATGTCCATCTATAATTAATAGAACAAAAACATCTTTTATATTAAATATATGATTTGTTATGGGGTATAAACTTGCGAAATACAATGATTTTGTGTTTGCACAACGGATGAATAGATTTTGAAAGATGGCATGGTACATGGTTTTGAAAGAATGTGTATATAGTTTATGAGTCAATTGTTGCTGCAGTACGTCATTTTTCTATTCGATTTACATTGATGTATATTATTTAATATTGGAATTTTCATTATTCTCACAATGTATATACACTTTTAATTTTATTTTATGTTTGTAGATGGAAAGTGAAGAAGAAGAAAACAATCAACGTCGTGAACACAACATTCCTGAAAATAACCCAAGTCATGGAAGTAGCTCTAGCAGTGACAGCAGTTCAAGCGAAGAATGATGATCACTATTTAATTTGGATATCAAAGCAAGGCGTTTTATTTTTTGAAATATGTCTGTGAAATCAGGGATTTTGTTTAATGTAATGCACATAGTGTCCCAATTGAAAGACAAAGGGATACGAATAATTGTCCCATTTTGTATGATAAAGATTGTCTTATATATATATATATATATATATAATCATAAAATATGTTTTAATTTATTCTATTGTGTTCTCCATTGTTGCTATTGCGTTCTCCATTGTCGTTCTCAAATGTACTAATAAAAATTTAATTCATATGAATATTGTTATAAGATTATATATATGTGCCGACTTTTGAAGAATAATGAATTTAAAAAAACCACAATAATTCTGATATGATATAACAAATTAATCCAAACAGCACATTCAAATGCATTAATAAAAATGTAATTAATATTAATATTGTTATAAGATGTGTCGACTTTTGATGAATAATGAATTTAAAACAATCACAATAATTGGACTGTCAGAGATGGATGCTTCTAAAAAAAACAAAATGAAAACCGGTGTGTTTATGTGTCTATACATGCCGATGCGTTTATGATTCTATGGGCACCGCACTAATACCGATTCCAGTTATAAATATCGGTGTGCTTGTGTGATATTGCACACCAGGGCATTTATGTATCTAGAAGAACTGGTGCATTTGTAGATTCCATGTGCACTGCACGAATACCGATACCAATTATAAATCTCGGTTCCTTTATGTGATACGGAGCACCGGTGCCTCATAAAGATACAAGCACTGGTGCGCCTATACGACCTATGGGCACCACTCAAATCCAAAGACCAATTAGAACGGCCCCGTGCGTTGTATCACAAACACCAGGCCTGGTGCTGTTGTTTTCCTTAACGGCCCGATGCATTCTCCTTCGACCGCCCCGGTGCGCTGTCTACCGATACGCACCAGTGCGTTAAAACCTGATAAGAGCACCAATGAAAAAACATTCGTAATAACCTCTGGCCGCCCTTTTTTTTTAGTTGTGTTGAATTTCTGTTAAAAGCTCTGCCAAAACCTCCATTACCATAAACGGATGTGGTAGCATATGTTTTTTTGACAATTTTGGCCAATTTTATAACACTAAAAACCTCCTTTATAACCTTCGCTAGAGGGTCTTTTACTTGTAGTGAGAAATGGATCTAAGGGCCTTGGTGATACAGGCACCTTCTGCTCCCTCTGAAAACTGATTTCCCTCCTTGGAAATCTGTCAAATCAACTATGAATCAGCTCTCTTTGATCCTCTAATCAAGCTACAGGTTTATTTGGCTAGAAACTCTCTGAGAAGTTGATCTTCTCCCCCTCTTTGTCACTTGTGCTAAGGTTAAAAATCTGAAAACTTCAGAAGTTTAACCCCACCAACACCTTCTGAATTTTTGTAGCTTTTCTTCAGTCTTTTCTGGATCTGACATATTTAGATCTGAATCACACTGGCTGGCTTCAGTCCAATCCAACGTTATTTTTGAGCTTCCTCTTAAGCAGTAATTATGTGGGCTTTCTAGGAGATATCGTTAGACAATGTCACCCTTCCCTCTACGTGAATCTGCCTCTGAAAACTGCGTTGTCCCTTCAGATCTACGTTTTTGCTACTTTTTCAACTGCTTCCTGTAGCTAGAACCTTCAGATTCTTGCTGGTGACGCTCCTAGATCTGTAATTGCTCTGATACCATGTGGAAATTTCTGAATCTTTACACTCTATGCATAAATTATTTATTGTTAATCTGGTTATGCTCCTCCTACTTAGACAAGTTATTAACTGAATAAATTCAAGTTAAAATTGAAGCAAAACACATAATAAATCTCCATGAATCCAGACCTAGAACAAGTTCATGCACACATTGACAAAGTGACACAATTATTTCTGGAAAAATAGTCCCCAGAGAAACCCAATGCGGGAAAACCAGTCTTTGGCTGTTGGAGGGTTTTATTATTAAGAATTTTTATGAATACAACAAGCCTGGGTTCCAAATCTGGAAAAACTGACAGAGAAATATTAGATCTACAGCTCATTAGCTGTTCTAGGGCCAAAATAATGACTGATCCACACCCTCAAATGGGATTTACAGAACTCAGCCAAGATTAGGGCCTAAAAAGCCCAGCGCTTCCCCTGAAAGCCTCTGTGTCAGCCTTTGAAGCCCCTCTGACTCTCAGCGTTGCTCTGCAAAGGTCTGCGTTACCCTAGCCTGGGTGACACATGCCATATGCTGCCCCTTAGGGTCTCCGCATAACCCTTTGAGGGTTTCTTGCTGAAAATCATGTTTTCCTTAGAGGGAATGCATTGTCCTTGTTGCTACAGCTTCCCTTCACCTCTGCGCTATTCTCTGAGCTGATCTCTGCCTCTTGTATATTCTAGACCCCGAGATCAGATCATCCCCTTGGCCAAAATTCCCCTCTCTGTAATTGAAACAATTCTGAGTATTCTTAGCATACTTTGCACTAGAATCTCAGCTTAGTTTCAATGCCCTGCCTTTGTGTGTCTTTACAAATGATCCCAAGCCTTTCCTTTATACTTTTCTCATTGGCAAATCAACGACCATGATCAAATCTTTAATCAATGGCTAAGATTAAAAGAAAGCTTGATCCGTGTGACTTAAGACAATTTCATCACATATTTAATTAAATTCACTTTAATTATTTAAGTTCCCTAAGTTTTAACTTAAGAAATACATTAAAATGATTAATTAATTTAATATCTCCTAAACCTGATGAAATTTCCCAAATCCTTTTTTGGGTCTTGTAGATCAAGTTTACTCTAATCCCTCCACAAAATTTAGGAGCTAGAGCACAACTGATGCTACCCCAAATACACAAAATCTCAACACTTAGATGATCCAGTTAAGAACATATCATATACATATAATACCAGAATTAGCGGCTCATCCCCCACTCTTAGATAGTAGACATTGGGATCTGCGTCACTCTTGGAATTTCCCATCTTCTGCAGGTAGTTATCAATTCTTTCATACCATGCTCTAGGGGCTTTATTCAGTTCGTACAAGGCTTTCTTAAGCCTGCATACATGAGTCTTCTGCTCATGCATCTCAAGGACCTCTGGCTGTTTTATGTACACTTCCTCTTCTATCACTCCATTAAAGAACGTTGTCTTGACATCCATCTAGTGAATTTCCCACCCCATTTGCGTTGCAAGAGAGATGAAAGATATGATTGAAGTGTACCGGGCTACAGGGGCGAAGGTTTCTTCATAATTGATTCCTTCCTTATGTGCATACCCCTTAGCCACAAACTTGGCTTTGAACTTCTCTATGCTGCCATCTGCAACATACTTGATATCGTAGATCCACCTTGATCCTACAACTGATCTGCTTTGAGGTCTAGGGACTACTTCCCACACATCGTTTGTCATTATGGAGTTGTAATTCCCCACCATAGCATCTACCCACACCTAATGTTGAGTTGCCTCTCGAAAACTATAGGGTTCTCCAACCTGTGCTACCAATGCCCGATACCTATCTGGTTCCCTGCGTACCCTCTTCTCATTTCTAGGGGCTCCAATAAATTTCTCTGCATCCATAAGAGTCTAATGGAGTTCTACTCATCCTTCCACTAGTGGTGGGTGGATTTACCTGCTCTCCTTCTTGCAGTTCTTTGGAAGAACTTTCCTTAGAATCCTTGTATTGTGGAGAGGCACTAGAGCCATCTTCTGTAGGTTGTTGTGGTTGTACTAGCGGATCCTCCTTAGAATACATATCTGTAGCCATTTCCTAGGATCCTGTGAAGGCTCTCTCCTCCATGAATTTCACATCACGCCTTATTATGATCTTCCTGTTCTCGGGAAGATAGATGTGATATGCCTTCGCAATTTCTCTATATCCCACAAGGTAACACTTCTTTGCAGTCTGATCTAATTTCTTCCTCTTCTCATTGGGTGCATGGAAATACGCTATACTGTCGAATCTCCTGAAGTGGCTCACCTTGGGCTTGCTGCCAATGAACACACTCTCTTGAGTCACTTTTCCCAATGCTCTATGAGGCACCTTGTTCTGCACATACACTGTTTTATTGTAAGCTTCAACCCACAGAAATTTGGGCATGTCTTGATCATACAACATCGCCCTTGCAGCTTCCACAATGGTCCTATTCTTCATTTTTGCGACTCCATCATGCTTCGAATTGTATGGAGTTGTCCATTCTAGTCTGATGCCTTCCTTTGTGCATAATGTTGTGAAGTATTTATCAATATATTCTCCACCGTTATATGATCGAAATTTCTTGACCCGCTTTCCGGTTAAATTTTTTGCCAAAGCCTTGAATTCTTTGAATCACTCAAAGAATTCATCTTTGGTCTTGAGAAAGTAGATCTAGGTCTTCCGAGAATGGTCATCAATAAAGGTGAAAAAATACTTTGCACCACTGAGAGCATTCATGGACATTGGTCCGCAAATATCTGAGTGTATCAAATCCAACACACTCTTGGCCCTACTGTTGCTTCTTGGAAATGCTGACTTAGCATACTTCCCTAGTACGCACCCCCTGTAGACACCATATTTCCTTGTGCTAAGTTATGGAGCTCCCATGACAGTCTTCTTGAGGATCTTCAAGGCTCCATGATGTAGATGCCCCATTCTTTTGTGCCATAATTCATTCAAGTCCCTTTCATCCGTACTACCTATTAGTGCCATTGGAGAATCGAGCTGTAACTTATACAGTTTATGGCTCCTTACTCCAATTTGTGCCTTCCTTTTCCAACTAGGGTGTTTGACATAAACCTTATTTCCAATAAATTATACATCGTAACCCTTGTTCTGAAGTTGAGGCACCGAGAGCAAGTTCATCCCCAATCCCGATACATGCAGTATGTTGGTGGCCCGAAGCTTGTTACTAGCTTCTGTTTGAAATATTATGGTTCCTCTTCCAACGGGGGTACACTTGGCCTTGTTTCCCACCATGATCTGAAAATTCATCTGCTCTTCCTGGTAGCTCGAGAAGCATTCTCGAACTCCCGACATGTGAGAAGATGCTCCACTGTCAATATACTAGACCCCTGGAGAGGTCGTGCTTGACACACAAGCGAAATCCTCTTCTAGTTTCGATGCAAGAACTAAAATTTCATGACCCCTCTGTTTCTCCATGTGTTCTAGAGGACTGCGTGAACCCTTCCAAGCTACTGCTGCATTGATGTCAGATCTTAGTTCCATTGCAGAACCTCCTCTTCTGTCTTTTGCCTTTTGCTCTGATACCATGTGAAATTTTCAATTTGAAATACTACTGTGGTGATTGGTTTATTTCGCCTACTTATTTATGATAAGTTATTTACAGATGCTTCAGTAAATTATGAAGTAAACACAGCTGCAACATTCACTTAATAAAAAACAAATGGAACACATATAACACAATAGAAACAAGCACGTGAACACAGTTATTTTTAGATAATTGTCCCCGAAAAAATAAAATGTGGGAAAACCGGTGCAACATATGAGGGTTTATATTATTCTTCAATAGTAGAAAATCTTTTACATAAAATATGACGAGCAGATGTCTAGCATACACTTGAGATAAATTTTCCAAACACTTCGGAAGAATTTCTGACACATTGGAGGCACCCTTCCTCCCTCTGCATCACTCTGCGTGGCCTTTTGCGCAGTCATTGCGTTGGACTGCGTCACTCAGCATGAAGGGCCAGTGTTGTTGCTCAACGCTACTCCCTCCGTGTCCTCATTTTTCCTTCTTCTTCCTCTATTTACTTCCCCTTCTTCCTTCTACTTCTGCAACTTCGCCTCTACAACCTCACCCTTTGAAATCCAATTCTCTTACTTCAAAATCGATTTCCTTCGGATTCTGAGAGTGTGAACGACTTGCTTTCCAAATGACCCTCAAGCCTTCTCTTATAGTCTTCTCGTTGATGAATCAACGACCCAGATTAGATCTCTAATCAATGGCTTAGATTAAAATATGACTTGATCTTCGTTTTCTAGAAGATTCACACCTTGCTTTATTAATACCCTTTAATTATTTAATTTCCCTAAGCTTAGACTTAGGGATCACTTTAAAATAATTAATTATTTTAATAAAGCATGATCCGAGTGGAATTTCCACAAACGGTTTCTGGGTTCTCTGGAATATTGATATCCAAGCCTCTTCCCAAAATATGAGACTTGGAACACTTTCCAATGCTATAAAAATCAACCCAAGTGATTGACTTCCATGAAAGTGTAAGGTGTCACCTTAATATCACGATTCTTAATGCTAAATTCCATGGATGCTTCGTTTTTTTCTTTAGATTCATTCATACCAAGGGTCTCCAAATATGGCACCCACTCTTATATGGTATAGGGGAATTATAATCATCTTCATCACATTTCTTACAACATTTTTGTTAACCAAAAATTGTGATATCTTTTTTTAAATAATTTATAAATACTACAAACTATTTATGGTCATTTTCCATTTAAACCACTACAAGATCCTTCCCTTCTTTTTTTAAAGATGATATATCATGATTGTATGAGGACATGATTTCATTCACAAGATCCACATGATCAAAATTATAATACTTTTTTGAAATCATCATTAAATTCTACAAAGTTTTTTTTGATAATTTTATATTTACAACAACACGGGATCCTTTTCTTCATAGAAAGCCACGCTTTCATTCTTCAAGAGAGACACAATTTGTAAGTGAAATAAATAATGTGCAACCTCATACCTTACCAAATTGGAGAGGCTCTGAGTCACTAGGGTGAATACTCAATGGCAACACAATGTTGCCTACTTCATCTTACAAGCAAAAGGTCTTCAATTTTTCTAAGAGAAATGGGCTTCTTTCCCTCATTGGAGTAGACAAGTAAGTCAACATAACTACAAATATTTGAATCCTACTCACCAAAAGTTAAAACAAAACTTCTAATTACCAAGGAACTTATTTTATTCCTAACCATGACACCAAAATGTAACCATTCAAACTCTCTTGTTTGAGTTTAAGGCTTTCCCTCATGGGTATGAGTTTGAATGGTAATAAGATGGATCCAAAAGCTCTTGATAATCGAATACTAGAAAGAAACTCTAGCTTTCAAAGGTCAATTGCTCAAAAGACAAAGTGGAGCCTCAACTCAAAAAGTGTTATTACATCCATCAATAGGGTTTTGCAAGAGGATAGTGGTAGTGGTTGTCCTTATTGGAAGGTTTTAATAGTTTTGAAAAACTACACTTGAATGTCAAATCTCCATATTAAATTAAATAAAAAAAAACTACTTTTAGAATTCGATAAATAATCACATTTAAATCTTACTCATTCATTTGAGCGTTCTTTCATTGAAGATTTGTTGCACTCATAACTGTCATGATGAATGGGAACACCCCACAAGTAGGTAGTCTCCACTGGCATTGGGTTGGAGTTCACTTATTGTATTCAACCTACTTGGACTCTAAGGCCCACCTCCTAGTTATGGTTGTTCAATGCTCCTACTCACTCTCGCAACAAAACCTTGACAACATGGAAGTTTAATGATTATTGGGGCATCCCAATGCCCATTTGTTGCAAGATGTTGTCTTTGTCCTCAATTTCAAAATATTATCACATCATGCGTAGCTAGGTGTTTTACAATCTAGTATGGGGAAAATGTTGTCAAGTAAAGTTATATTAAATATAAAAATAAATTAAGTAAACAATAAATCAAATAAAAAGTAAATAACTATATAAATGTGTGAGTGAATATTTAAAAATATTAACCCACTTAGATCTATCTTAAACATAAATTTATCAAATGTTCAAAGGATCAAATTCTTTTAATATATCATTTTTTAAATAATTTAATATAAAAAAAACTGATTTATAACAATGATAAATTTTTATTTTATTTTTTAATTTTAATTTTAATTTTATTTTTTATTATTATTTTTATTATTATTTATTTATTTTTCCATACTTTATAAATTTAGATTTAAGCATTTCATTTATAATTTTTTTGTTATTATTTATATGTATAAACTTATAGACTGAATGACCTTTTTTCAGAACATTATTTGGTTAATTTTAACTAAATTCGGTAGAAATTTTAAAAAACTTGAGTTTAAGTTGTTTAATCTTCAGAATTTGAGTGTCTAAAGCGTTTTTTAAGTTGCTAAATCCATTTATGCATTCAAAATTACATTTTAAATAACAAAAAATCACATTCTTCTTTAAAATTGTTTTACCAAATTCAATTGAAAAAATCTATTTCCACTATAAGTTAAACTATGCCTATATATATACTATTATATCTCTATAATTAATTTTTAAAATAAAATTTATAAATATATAAATTAATCTTCTATTCGATAAAAAAAAAACAACAAATGCAAATTTCAATTCCCAAGGCTTCCTCTCTTGCAATTGAAAACCACAATATCCACTTAAAAAAACAGTTTAAGTAAACCAACTAAAAAAGTACTATATTGTCTGTTGAGTTTTTAAAAGTTTTCTGGTCTAATTTACTCAAAAATCGATAAAGGTTAATTTGCTCAGACATTTTTCCCTCTACCAAAAAGTGTTAACAGGTAAACAACGCCTAAAAAAATTGCGATAGACATGGATGCCGAGTTCAATGACTCGGCAAAAAGCATGCGTACAACATTTCGTACCCAAAAGTTTAATAAATTGATAGCGTGTCTCTTTTAATCAAATTGAAATAAATATATTTTTCATTACATTATCCGAGTGACGAGGGAGGGTTCTCAGTATTCCAGCATTGGACTATATGCTTTGCCATTTTCTGAGGGTGAGGCTCTCTGTCATCACTGATAAGAAATGGCTCCTATGTTAACCAGTTTTGTTGCTCCAACCACCAAGCCATACATACCCATGGTGCCGACGTTGAAACCATTTCTATCAACTTATGCAATTGTTGCCAAAATGACTACTCTGCTTCCATCTCCAGCCATGCATTCCGTCGTCGGTGGTCATTTAAACAAAGGGTTGACAAGGAACGCGTTTAAAGTTCAAGTTCGAGGCAGACTACAAGAAACGTCAGAGGTTGACCCAAGAGCTGGAATTCCATTATACAAACCCAAATCTTATGAAGTTCTAGTTGCCGATGCAGCAAAGGCTCTCATCTATGCACTTGACGATGGCAAAACTCGTCTTGAAATTGAATTTCCGTAAGTATTGTGCCTCCCACTATTATTATTTCAGATTGAATTTTCACAATTTGTCATTCTTATTGTGATTTGTTTGACATTTTTACTACGTGTGGTGTTTCGACTTCATCTGATTCAACCAATCAACCAGTCCTCTACCAAGCAGTATTTCTTCATATAAGGTATTTATAGCATCTGCTTTCTGAAGAAGTACAGTTCTTGATTGTTTGGTTGTAGTTTCATATCACCATCTTCTGTGAATTGAATGGAGTGAAATTTGAGTTGTATTAAAGTTTAGAATTTAGGTAGGAGTGATGCATTGTCTATGGTACAATGAATTTGGTTGGATAAGGCTAATTCCAGTTGAAACTGACCATACATACAGCTCCAGGGGTTCCTGATTGAGATAATAAAATGGTCATAGTGACTGTTCTAAGGGTACCAACCATCGACCAAGAGGTACAGAATGTTACTATCTGGCATGGAGCAACAATGCGGGGAAAACCAGAAAATAACAGATAAACTATCTAAAGAACAACAGACAACACTGGAATTAACCATTAACAAAATACCTGGACTCTAAGCCCTAAATACACTCAAAAATTGAAACAGGCTTATTACAGAAATCCCAACTTCACTAAATGCAATGCGACGTTCATCCTGTCTGTTCCTACAAATACATCTCAGCCCTTTAAACAGGGAACTTTCCCAGTATTTTCCTACCAACCTTCTAAAAATAGCTCGTAGAAGTGCACTACAAGTAAAATTCCGATTTTAACTGCTTGTCAAAATCAGAAAGCAAATTTGTTTTGCAAACTCTTCTAATAAAAGCATGCCCCTTTATCAAACCCTCCTTGCTCAAAAGTTTTCAACTTCCTGTGTCAATCTTTAACAATAAATATATTCTTCCAATGTAATTCTGCCAGCAATACTTCTTCAAGTTTATCTAGGTAGCATCAACTTGGTGGGGTAATGTAATATCCCCAAATGGGATATTTTACTAAATTTGCAGAAATCACACTAACTCAACATATTACCATAAAATTTCTGAATTAATAAACATAAGATTGCCGTGTAAAATAAAACACATAAGCACTGCAATCTATCAACACATCAAATAGGAAGAATCTCAACATTTTATTATAGATAATAACTGGGGTTACAAATACATCTGACCCAAAGAAAGAGCTGAGATGGAGAACTGGCCACCAAGATGAATTGCTGCACTGCGCTGGCCTCAAAACTGAACTGCTGCACTCTCCCTCCGGCAACAGTTGTCACTGAACCCACTGAAGATAATGAAGCACAAGTTGCAGATCTGAATGATCCTTACACCAATCCCTAAAGCTTTGCGAAACATCTGAATGAAGTCTCCTCAAGAGAGTTGGGTTTTCGTCCAACACTCACAAATCACCTGAGGGTTTCCATCATGGGGCTACGGTTGAAGTAGAGAACCACGTCTCAAACTTCTCATACAAGAAAATGATATGATCCAAAGATATCACTCAATTCCCTCCTCCCTTTCTTTTATAGATCTCTTGGAGCCTTTTAGAGCCTTATTTTAATATTATTTTATTCATGGAGCACTTTTCCCTCTTATTAAAATATTCTTTTTTAATGCAGAAAAGGGTAAATCGGCTACCACGCCTCCTTTGGTCATTGAAACTCGTGTCCAACCGTCCCATCATGTAGGTATCCTCGTCCCGGTTCCAATGAGCTATTACACTAAGGTGTTCCATCATGTATTCCTCTCAGAATGCCACCTTGAGCATAATCTACTGAGTTAAGCCCATAAATAACTCAAATTTCTGAAAGTTGTCGGAATGCATCGAAACGAAAGCCACACTGCTCGGATGATGGAATATATCAAGCAAATGACACTCGACCGCATAGAAACTCCTCAAAACTCCTCCAAAAAGCCCCTGGGCCCGCTGATGACACCAACCTGTACCTGTGACTGGTCTGCTTCTAACTCTGGAAGTCCATCCTAGCCCTGTCATAAGTGACACCAAAAAAAGGAAATATTACAGAGCTTCCGCCCCAATATTGCTTGCCCTCAAGCAATCCAAATATGTGGGCCACCCTGTTGGCCTGATGCAACTGAGACCCAATGCTCGGATCCCATACAAACCCATGGGTACTCCTATGCATCTGTGTCAAGCCACTCGGAATAGACCCCTCAATGTCGGGATCCCAAACTGATCTCTCACTGTATCGGTCAACAAACAATCTTCCTAGACCCCAACGCCACCATGGCCAAGCATCGCTCAAATCCCACGGCTCAGACTGCGCACTGCCTCTGGCTATAGCTAATGCCCCATGAAGTGAAGTCCGCCAACAAGCATCAATGCTCCCCGGCTCCTGCTGTGCTGTACCTCTAACTGTATAAGCTGCCCCACCAACTGCGTACCAACTCATCACCTCTCTCCAATCCAAGTCCTGACTCAATCCCATGCTGATCCTGCTCTCCTGAAATCGGGATGAGTCTTTGAGAAAAAATGACGACACCTTGCGCGGTTCGGAATCGTAATGTGAGGCCTACAAATCTTATATCTTGTAAGAATTATTCTTGTTAATCGGGTTAGCTCATATAACATATGTAAGTTATCAAACCGAATAAATTCAAGCTAACCTTGACAAAACACATAACAGATCTCTACCAATTCAGATCTAGAATAAGCACATGCACACATTGACAAAGTGACACAGTTATTTCTGGACAAATTGTCCCCGGAAAAACCCAATGTGGGAAAACCGGTCTCTGGTTGCTGGAGGGTTCTATTATTAAGAATATTTTTGAATACACAACTCTGGGTTCCAGATCTGGAAAACCCTACAAAGAAAACTCTAGATCTATAACTCCTGGTTGATCTAAGACCAAAAATACTGATTAATCCACATCCTCAAACGAGATTTACAAAACTCAGTCAGATCTAGGCCTAGAAACCCCAGCGTTGTCCCTGAAATGCACTGCGTCAGCCTCTAAAGCCCCTGAAAGCCTCTACGTTAGCCTTGGATGGCCTCCAAACCCTCAGCGTTGCTCTTGAAAGGGACTGCGTTACCCCAGAATGGGTGATGCAGTCACTACGCTGCCCCTAAGGGTCTCTGCGTAACCCCTGAAGGGTTTCTTGAAAATTGCACTGTCCCTGCTGTTGCTGCCTTTCTCTGCGATGTCCTTGAGTTGATCTCTTCTCTGCCTCTTGTGTATTCTAGACCTTGGGATCAGATCATCCCTTTGGTCTAAATTCCCCTCTCTGCAGCTGAAGCACTTCTCAGTATTCTTAGCCAACCCTACCCTAGAATCTCAGGTTAGCTTCAGTGCTCTGCCTTTGTGTGTCTTTACAAATGACCCCAAGCCTTTCCTTTATACTTTTCTCGTTGACAAATCAACGGCCATGATCAGATTTTGAATCAATGGCTAAGATTAAAAGAAAGCTTGATCCGTGTGACTTAAGACAATTTCATCATATGTTTAATTAAATTCACTTTAATAATTTTATTTTCCAAAGTTTTAACTTAGGAAATACATTAAAATAATTAATTAATTTAATATCTCCTAAACCAGATGAAATTTCCCAAATCCATTTCTGGGTCTTGTAGATCAGGTGAATTCTAGTCCCTCCACAAAATTTGGGAGCTAGAGCACAACCAATGCTACCCTAAATACACAAAATATCAACACTCCCTCTTAGCATCAAGGGTGTGCTCTAGCAGTACACCACACTTATGCATTACATGATTTTGGGCACTGGTTCTGTGCTGCTGAAGCTTGGCCTCCTGCCGCTCAACTTTGCACTACTGCTGCGATTCTGTATTGTTGCCCATGACTCTGCCACTGCCACTGCCATTGCAACCACTGTACTACAACTCCCTCTCAAAATGCTGCATCTGTGTTGCTCATAGCACTACCACTGTTGATCTGCTGCACTGCAACTACAGTTGTTGAGAGAAACAACTGAATCTCCTGCCCAATCTTTGACAAACAAGTCAAATGGGCTGCATCCTCATCACTGAAGCTCCTCCATAGGCTATAGATCTGTGCTGACATCTAAAGAACGATGCACAACTACAACTTTGCCTGCGTAATCAGACTCCCTCTGCACTATTGAAGTCACATCATCTCCTTGTGCTGAAATCTATCACGCTGCTATTGTACTACACTGTCCTTCTGAACCTCTCTGCGTTGCTGCAGCTCTGCACTATGTAAGCAGCACTGCACTGCGCTGCTGAAGTCACATCAGCCTCTGCGTTGCTACTGCTTCTACGCTGCTGGTGCTTTGCTCTGCGCTGCTCCTCCCAGCCTCCAGATCTGCCTCTGCCTCTGCCTCTGCCTCATTTGTGATCTATGCACCCACTGCTCCACTTGTCCCGCTACTGCCTTTAAGGCTGTCGTAGCTCACTTGTGATCCAAGAGATGAGCTGCTCAAGGATCTTGCCTCTCTTCCAGGTAGCTTCTCTACATGTCCATGTCACCCCACCTCCGTGGTTCATGAGCACTCATGGCTACATCATCTCCTTACCCATCATCTACCACTGCTGCTTTGGAAGAAGATGCTTCCTTGTCCTTTTTCTTTTCTGGACAATGGCTGGCAAAATGTCCCATTTCGCTACTCTGGAAGCACTTGATCTTTGAAAAATCCTTCTTCTTCTTCGGCTGCTTGTTCGGTGCCAAGGCTGCATCTTCCTCATCTTCTTTCTTTACTTTGCTCAACCCGGAGCTGTCTTGGTGAATCTGCGTAGTTCTTGCCGCAAAATTGACCACAAGCTGTCCCAATCTGGGAGGTCCGCTCTGCCCAAGATACTTTGGACAAAGGTTTCCCACTTATCCGTGACTGCATTGAGGGCAGTCCTGACTATCACTGCATCATCTACGGTTGCACCCGTTGAAGTCAGCTGATCCCTGATTGACTGTAATCTGAAGAGAAAATGCTCGATGTCTTCTCCCTTGGTCATCATGAATGACCTCATTTGGGCCTCCAACAACATCTTCCTTTGGACAGACTTTATCTCATACAGGGAAGTCAAGGCCTTCCACATTTCGTTAGCTGTCCTCTTCTTAGCTACATGTGGTACAATATGGTCCTTGATACTGTCCATTATCAGCCGCTTGGCATGCCCAGCAGCTTCCTTATGCTTCCGTAGGAGATCAACATCTGTCGGTGTGGTCAAAGTCTGCTCTGCATGGTCTCTTAGACCGTATGCCTCAAGGACAATTAGGATCCTTGCTTTCCACACCGAAAAGTTTGAAAGGCCCTCTAGCCTATCCTGATCACGTAGTCCATGAGGAGCCATCTGCTCAGAATGTGTCGGAGCTCCTCCTCCTTATATTAGAGATCTGGATCTAGGGTCCTTCACGAACTCGGCACCCTCTGCTCCCTCTGACACTTGATTTCCCTCCTTGGAAATCTACCAAATCAACTATGATTCAGCATCTTCTTTGATCCTTTGATCAAACTGCAAGTTTCCTTTGGCAACAAACTCTCTAAGAAGCTGATCTCTTCCCAATCTTTGTCAGTTGTGCTAAGGCTAAAAATCTGAAATCTTCAGAGTTTTAACCTCACCAGCTCTTCTGAATTTCTGCAGACTTTTCCTGGATCTGACAGATTTAGATCTGAATCACACTGGTTGGCTTCAGACCCAACCAACGCTGTTTCTGAGCTGCCTCTGCGCAATAATTGCGTGGCCTTGCTAGGACACAACGCTGGACAACGTCACCCTTCCCTTTGCGTGAATCTGCTCCTGAAAACTGCGCTATCCCTTTAGATCTGTTTCTCTGCTGCTTTTCCAGTTGCTTTCTACAGCTAGATCCTTCAGATTCTCCTGCTGGTGACCCTTCTAGATCTGCAATTGCTCTGATAGCATGTAGAAATTTCTGAATCTTATATCTTATGCAGAAATTATTATTATTAATCTGGTTAAGCTCCTCCTACTTATATAAGTTATCAACTGAATACATTCAAGTTAACATCGAAGAAAAACACATAACAGATCTCTGCCAATTCAGATCTAGAATAAGCACATGCACACATTGTCAAAGTGACAGTTATTTCTGGACAAACTGTCCCCGGAAAAACCCAATGTGGGAAAACCGGTCTCTGGCTGTTGGAGGGTTCTATTATTAAGAATATTTCTGAATACACAACTCTGGGTTCCAGATCTGGAAAACCCTACAGAGAAAACTCTAGATCTACAGCTCCTGGCTGATCTAGGATCAAAAATACTGACTGATCCACACCCTCAAACGGGATTTACAGAACTTAGTCAGATATAGGCCTAAAAACCCTAGTGCTGTCCCTGAAATGCATTGCGTCAGCCTCTGAAGCCCCTGAAAGCCTCTGCGTCAGCCTTGGATGGTCTCCAAACCCTCAGTGCTGCTCCTGGAAGGGATTGCGTTACCCCAGAATGGGTGATGCAGTCACTACGCTGCCCCTAAGGGTCTCTGCGTAACCCCTGAAGGGTTTCCTAAAAATTGCTCTGTCCTTGCTGCTGCCTTCCTTTGCGTTGTCCTTGAGTTGATCTCTTCTCTGCCTCTTGTGTATTCTAGACCCTAGGATCAGATCATCCCCTTGGTCTAAATTCCCCTCTCTGCAGCTGAAGCACTTCTGAGTATTCTTAGCCAACCCTGCCCTAGAATCTCAACTTAGCTTCAATGCTCTGCCTCTGTGTGTCTTTACAAATGACCCCAAGCCTTTCCTTTATACTTTTCTTGTTGACAAATCAACGACCATGGTTAGATCTTGAATCAGTGGCTAAGATTAAAAGAAAGCTTGATCCGTGTGACTTAAGACAATTTCATCACATGTTTAATTAAATTCACTTTAATTATTTTATTTTCCTAAGTTTTAACTTAGGAAATACATTAAAATAAATAATTAATTTAATATCTCCTAAACTAGATGAAATTTCCCAAATCCATTTCTGAGTCTTGTAGATGAGGTGAACTCTAGTCCCTCCACAAAATTTGGGAGCTAGAGCACAACTGATGCTACCCCAAATACACAAAATCTCAACATGTAACATCTACTATGTCTAAGGGTCCCTGCTCTATCGTGCTTCCTACGAAGAAAATCGTACCATCAAGAGGGTACCAGTTCAAGATCTCCCACCAATCTATCTTGGAAGAAGAATCCAATGTGGTGTCAACTGCATACGGAACATGCCTAGAGAGCTGTCGCCAACTCATAATCAAATCACGCTGCTCCGTCTCGTTTGTCGATGAAATCTGCTTGTAAAAGAAGGCCCCTCCCTCTATAATGGGCCAAAGTGGGCAAGATACACTGCAAGTCCCATCGATGTACTCCTGGAGAGTGCTACTCCCTGAAAACATTGCAACTCTGCCGACTGCATGTGCATCTATCTGCTCCTCATCAATGTGTCGGCCCAAAGATGGGTGCTCCTCAATCTCCAACAGTTCCTCCCACTCCTGATCAGGAATGTCATGCTCCTGCTATCTACTAGCCCCCTGCAGAATGATCCCATCAACCTCCAACATCTCCAGAGGATATGGATCTGCAACTGCTGTCACCGTACTCGATGTCTGTGCATCTGACTGCTCCTTCTCAATGGCTGACCTCAAGGTTAGCTGCATATCCATCGTAGACTCAATGTGAGCCTCCATCTGGCTCTCCCTCAAAGGACTATCATGCATGATGTGGATAGTATCCTCCTCTACTGACTCAGGCTCCGTCATATGCTGCTCTGGCTGAATCGTCACAAGTGACTCATCACCCAGAGTATCTCCCGTAGAGTCCCCTGACTGCTCACCCTGCATACTGGAATACAGCTTCAGCCTACTGTCATCATCTTTGCATGACTACTCTCGCTCCCCAGAAGCATCCTCAACTGATCCCATGGACTCATCTGGAGAAGAGTCCTCACCCTGGCATACAGAAAGAATGCCCTTCTGTTCTGCCTCTGCCACATCATCTACATCACTCAAGCATGAGTGATCGGGCCCCCAGGGTTATTTGCAAATGAAGCAAAGTCCCTTCCTCAACTCATTTCTGCTGCCTGATCCACCAAACTGGAGTAGCTCCTCCATGGTCAATTGTCTCCTGAAAAGCTCGATGTTCTGCTCAACTAGCCCTTGGGCTAGTTCATAAGCAGCAGGTGAGACCCATTGCTCTCTCCTCCAAATGCTCAACAACGTAGTATGCAACTCCCGGCAAATGGCCTCACGAGCTTCCATTCATGACGACAGGATGGACTGCATGTGAGCTATGGTTGTGTCAGAATGATGTCTCCTAATGTTGAAGAAGCATTGGAACATCTGCAGAATCAAGCCATCAGACTCAAGATCGATCATGACCTCATAAGTTTGGGTCATGGCCATGACTTCTAAAACCTTAAGCTTCCTCCCAACTATAGGGCCTGCACAGTTGTCCAAATCCTGAAAAGTTCCTACTATCAATCTGAAAATTCTCTTCATAACATCATCATTGTAGGGAGGAAAGGGTGTTGTTATCCTCAAAATATCACTGAAACAAGAGGCAACTATAAGCTTGACTCTCTCGCTTGGATGTTCCATGAATCTGGCTTGTACCAATGCAAGCATAGTTGGCTCCAAAGCCCAATTTAAACTCCAATCAGATTGTTCTATCTTTGGGAGACAGGATTCCAGTTTCTCCAACATGGGAAAGTCATTTTCTTGGAGAAGGGTCTGTTATTCTGTCTTGTTTTTGGCTCGTCAAAAGAAGCATGGTAGTTTAAGGAACCAATCTCTGCGCTGTTGGGTTGATTTAATTGTTTTAATTCCTTCAGAAGTTCTGTGAACTTGTCCATAGTTTTTCCTGATGATGACAACTATAATAGTGATATTGATACCACTAAGTCTACTAAGTGTGCCTTTTCCCTGGTTAGATAATATGAGCATATATAACCAGAATATAAACTCCTAAACACCTAGGACAATAGTTTGATGCCAGTGACACAGTTAGCAGAGAAAATGCATCTATGTTTATTGGGACAGTAGTACATATTCATTTCATTATTAAATATAATCCAGAAATTGCATATTGATGAGAGGGCTAAAGATAAGGTATAGAACGAGAGAACTTGGAACTTGTCCTCAATAATATCTGCTGTAGCTGTTTGGCTGTCAACTAAACTCCGTCCCCCATTTGGTGATCCGATTTTCAATTGCTCCGAACAATTGCTGGAAAGGATATTTTTAGCTTTGTTGGCTCAAGGACAAATTATGTTCACGAATTTCCACTCGCATTCTGCCAACCGCTGCACCAAAATCAATCACGTGGCATTCCGTTCGTCTCTCCCCCACCCGTAGAGATCTCTACAATGGACAGGCTTGAGATTGTGGGCCGCTTGCCCCGACTAGGCTGCTCGTAGGGTCAGTGCACCATGCACCGATTACTGAATCGAATGTTATCCCTGTCAGGATGAACGCCCTCGACTTTGGCCTTTAATGCCTAGAAATGCGACATCTACATGTTATCCAGACCCACAGACTTTCACTTCAGTCCTGCAACGGGATTTCACTTCGGTATTGGAGACAATCGCTCAGTTTTTAAACTTGATTCGACCCCCATTTTGACGGTGGCTTGAAAATAAATGTAGCTTGGTCGCTACTGTAATGTTCCCCTGTAATAATTCTTGGCCTTCCAAAGAATCGTGTATTCGGACCTCAAATGTGCCCACAACGTCAGCAACGTGACCATGGGAGGCAATTTACGACCACAACGTTTGACGCTTTGGAATGGCGATGCAAAACTCGGTCAGATGGAAATCAACTTGTGCCATGTTGAATTGCGACTATCCCTGGTTTAACAAACATTTTGGTGTCTGGCAGCTGGCTTTCAACACAAAAGAGAATGGCTCTCAAAAATAAAATGAAATCGCAGCTTCCTGTAATAAGTCACCGGCCTTGGTGCTCGACGGCTTAAAGATTTTGTCCTCGATTTATAAAGTCGGTCGCTTGAACAAATTCTTGGCATCATATGAACCTTGGCTGATTGCACTCAGTTGCATGCGCAACCCATCTCCAGAATCGACCCACGCATGGTGTGTGGCGTCAATCACCACTGTGTTATTGGCCGCTGCCACATATGTCGTGATACTCTCCTTGCTTAGTCAACGAGTGGCCCGCCTTCAAATTTGCCTATGGGCTTCAAGATCCTTATACTTCGCTTTTAGCCAGTGTTTGATTTAGGAGTGAAACAAAACTAAACCCATTGATTCCACGACAACACGAATTCATTATTCGTTCCTACTTTTTAACAAAATTTTGGCCCATAAAATGTCTGACCTCTTTATACTAAGCACAATTTTTTTTGTCCCTCCTTTGCGAAAGAAAATTCTCCTGCAACAGGGTGTGACCTCGAAAGATTTGGCACTTTCAAAATTAAACTCTTGAACCTTGCAATAAAATTCGCTCCAAGGTTAGAGTAAACCCTTGACTTGGCCTTCTCAAATCAATCCCATGGTTGAACCAAGATCAGCGCTTTGATACCATTGTAATATCCCCAAATGGGATGTTTTACTAAAGTTGCAGAAATCACACTAACAAAACATATTACCATAAAATTTCTGAATTAATAAACATAAAATTGCCTTGTAAAATAAAACACATAAGCACTGCAATCTATCAACACATCAAATAGGAAGAATCTCAACATTTTATTATAGTTAATAACTGGGGTTACAAATACATCTGACCCAAAGAAAGAGTTGAGATGGAGAATTGGCCACCAAGATGAGTTGCTGCACTGTGCTGGCCTCAAAATTGAACTGCTGCACTTTCTCTCCGGCAACAGCTGTCACTGAACCCACTGAAGATAATGAAGCACAAGTTGAAAATTTGAATGATCCTCACACCAATCCCTGAAGCTCTGCGAAACTTCTGAATGAAGTCTCTTCAAGAAAGTTGGGGTTTTGTCCAACACTCACAAATCACCCGAGGGTTTCCGTCATGGGGCTATGGTTGAAGTAGAGAACCACGTCTCAAACCTCTCATACAAGAAAATGATATGATCCAAAGATATCTCTCAATGCCCTCCTCCCTTTCTTTTATAGATCTCTTGGAGCCTTATTTTAATATTATTTTATTCATGGAGCACTTTTCTCTCTTTTTAAAATATTCATTTTTAATGCAGAAAAGGGTAAATCGGCTACCATGCCTCCTCCGGTCACTGAAACTCGTGTCCAACCGTCCCATCATGTAGGTATCCTCGTCCCGGTTCCAATGAGCTATTACACTAAGGTGTTCCATCATGTATTCCTCCCGAAATGCCACCTTGAGCATAATCAGCTGAGTTAAGCCCACAAATAACTCAAATTTCCGAAAGTTGTCGGAATGCACCAGAACGAAAGCCAAACTGCTCGAATGATGGAATATATAAAGCGAATGCCACCTGACCAGATAGAAACTCCTCAAAACTCCTCCAGAAAGCCCTTGGGCCCGCCGATGACACCAACCTGTACCTGTGACCGGTGTGCTTCTAACACTGGAAGTCCATCCTAGCCCTGTCATAGGTGACACCAAAAAGGGGAATATTATAGGTAAGGTTCTTTGATCATCACCATGATGGTAATGTTGAGATTTTGTGTATTTGGGGTAGCATCAGTTGTGCTCTAGGTCCCAAATTTTTAGGAAGGACTAGAGTTCACCTGATCTACAAGACCCAGAAATGGATTTGGGAAATTTCATCTGGTTTAGGAGGTATTAAATTAATTAATTATTTTAATATATTTCCTAAGTTAAAACTTAGGAAAATAAAATAATTAAAGTGAATTTAATTAAACATGTGATGAAATTGTCTTAAGTCACATGGATCAAGTTTTCTTTTAATTTTAGCCATTGATTAAAGATTTAATCTTGGCCATTGATTTGTCAATGAAAAAAGTATAAAGGAAAGGCTTGGGGTCATTTGTAACACACACAGAGGTAGAGCACTGAATCTAAGCTGAGATTCTAGGGTGGGGTTGCTAAGAATTCTCAAGTGTTTCAATTGCAGAGAGGGGAATTTAGATCAAGGGGATGAGCTGATCTCGAGGTCTAGAATACATAAGAAGCAGAGAAGAGATCAGGAAAGACAACGTAGAGGAAGGCAGCAACAGCGGCAGCAGACGGCAGTAGCAGACGGCAGCAGCAGACGACAGCAGCAACAGTAGCAGCAGTAGCAGACGGTAGCAGCAGCAAGGACAACGTGATTTTAAGGAAACCCTTCAGGGGTTATGCAGATGCAGCGTAGTGACTGCGTCACCCTGTTTGGGGTAACGCTGTCCCTTCCAGTGACAACACTGAGCATTTGGAGGCCTTCAGAGGCTCACGCAGTGTCTTTCAAGGGCAGATCTGGGGTTTCTAGGCCTAGGTCTGGCTGAGTTCTGTAAATCCCTTTTAAGGGTGTGGATAAGTCAATATTGTTGGTCTTAGATCAACCAGGTGCTGCAGAGCTAGAGTTTTCTCTGTAGGGTTTTCCAGATCTGGAACCCAGAGTTGTGTATTCAGAAATATTCTTAATAATAGAGCCCTCCAGCAGCTAGAGAACGGTTTTTCCACATTGGGTTTTTCCAGGGACAATTTGTCCAGAAATAACTGTGTCACTTTGTCTATGTGTGCATGTGCTTATTCTAGATCTGAATTGGTAGAGATCTGTTATGTGTATTTCTTTGATGTTAACTTGAATTTATTCAGTTGATAACTTGTATAAGTAGGAGAAGCTTAACTGGATCAACATAAATAATTTCTGCATAAAGTGTAAAGATTCAGAAATTTCTACATGGTATCAGAGCAATTGCAGATCTAGAAGTGTCACCAGCTAAAGCATCTGAAGGATCTAGCTATAGAAAGCAGCTGGAAAGGCAGCATAAAAGCAGGTCTGAAGGGACAACGCAGTTTTCAGGAGGAGATTCACGCAGAGGGAAGGGTGACACTGTCTAGGGTTGTGTCCTAGCCAGTGTTGCAAACATCACGGTTAAATCGCAATTTTTTCTGCATGACGATTAAATTGCCGATTTAATCGGCGATTTTTTCAAAAATGAAAAAATCGCCAAAAAATCGTGAAAAAATCGCCAAGTTTTTTTCCAAAATGAAAAAAATCGTGATAAAAATCATAAAATTCACGATAAAATCGTAAAAATCGCCAAAAAATCGTCAAAGATCGTGGATGCTTTAGATACTTGAAAATTTGAAAAAAAAACATTTTTTAATGTTTCCGATCTTTTGCCGATTTTTTCTCGATCGCGATTTTCACAACATTGGTCCTAGCAAGCCCTTGCAATTACTGCACAGAAGAAGCTCAGAAATAACGCTGGTTGGGTCTGAAGCCAGCCAGTGTGATTCAGATCTGAATCTGTTAGACCCAGAAAAAGTCTGCAGAAAAGTTGCAGAAATTCAGAAGCGCTGGTGGGGTTAGATTTCTGAAGTTTTTAGATTTTTAACCTTAGCACAAGTGACAAAGTTTTGGAAGAGATCAGCTTCTCAGAGAGTTTCTTTCCAAAGGAAACTTGTAGTTTGGTCAGAGGATCAAAGAAGAAGCTGAATCATAGTTGATTTGGTAGATTTGAAAGCAAGTGTCGGAGGGAGCAGAGGGTTCCCAGTTCGAAAAGGACCCTACATCCAAGATCTCTAGCATAGAGAAGAGGAGCTTCGACACATTCTGAGCAGATGGCTCCTCATGGACTGCGTGATTAGGATAGGCTAGAGGGCCTCTCAAACTTTTCGGTATGGAAAGCTAGGATCCTAATTGTCTTAGAGGCATATGGTTTAAGAGATCATGCAGAGCAGACCCTGACCACACCAATAGATGCGGATCTCCTACGGAAGCATAGAGAAGCTGTTGGGCATGCCAAGCGGCTGATAATGGATAGTATCAAGGACCATATTGTACCACACATAGCTGAGAAGAGCACAACTAATGAGATGTGGAAGGCCTTGACTCCTTATATGAGGGAAAATCAGTCCAAAGAAAGATGTTGTTGGAGGCCCAAATGAGGTCATTCATGATGACCAAGGGAGAAGACATCGAGCATTTCCTCTTCAGATTGCAGTCAATCAGGGATTAGCTGACTGCAACCTTAGATGATGCAGTGATAGTCATGACTGCCCTCAATGCAGTCACGAATGAGTGGGAAACCTTTATCCAAAGTATCTTGGGCAGAGCGGACCTCTCAGAGTGGGACAGCTTGTGGTCGAACCTGTGGCAAGAAGAACTACGAAGGTTCACCAAGAAGCAGCACAACCCTGCGTTGAGCAAGGTTAAAAAGGAAGAGTAGGAAGATGCAGCCTTGGCATCAAAGAAGCAGCCGAATACAAAGAAGGATCTTTCTAAGATCAAGTGCTTCCAGTGTGGCAAAATGGGACATTTTGCCAGCCATTGTCCAGAAAAGAAGAAGGAAAAGGAAGCATCTTCCTCCAAAGCAGCAGTGGTAGATGATGGGTGAGGAGATGATGTAGCCATGAATGCTCATGAACCACGAAGGTGGGGTGACATGGACATGTAGAGGAGCTACATGGAAGTAAGGCGGGATCCTTGAGCAGCTCATCTCTTGGATCACATGCAAGCTACGACAGCCTTAAGATAGTAGTGGGACAAGTGGAGCAGTGGGTGCATAGATCACAAATGAGGCAGAGGCAGATCTGAAAACTGGGAGGAGCAGCGCAAAGCAAAGCAGCAGCAGCGTAGAAGCAGTAGCAGCGTAGAGGCTGATGTGACTTCAGCAGCGCATAGCAGTGTTGCTTACGTAGTGCAGAGCTGCAACAGCGCATAGTAGTGCTGCCTACGCAGTGCAGAGCTGCAGCAACGCAGAAGGCTTCAGAGTGACAGTGCAGTGCAGCAACAGAGTGATAGATTTCAGCACAAGGAGCTGATGTGACTTTAGTAGTGCAGAGGGAGTCTGATTACGCTGGTAGAGCTGTAGCTGTGCATCGTTCTTTAGATGCTTCTGTAGCCTATGGAGCGTCAGTGATGAGGATGTAGCCCATTTGACTTGTTTGTCAAAGATTGGGCGGGAGATTCAGTTGTTTCTCTCAACAACTGAAGTTGCAGTGCAACAGATCAGCAGTGGCAGTGCTATGAGCAGCATAGATGCAACATATTGAGAGGGAGTTGCAGTACAGTGGTTGCAGTGGCGGTGGCAGAGTCATGGGCACCAGTACAGAATGGCAACAGTAGTGCAGAGTTGAGTGGTAGGAGGCCAAGCTTCAGCAGCATAGAACTAGTGCCCAAAATCATGTAATGCATAAGTGTGATGTATTGCTAGAGCACACCCTTGATGCTAAGAGGGAGTGTTGAGATTTTGTGTATTTGGGGTAGCATCAATTGTGTTTTAGGTCCCAAATTTTGAGGAAGGACTAGAGTTCACCTGATTTACAAGACCTAGAAATGGATTTGGGAAATTTCATCTGGTTTAGGAGATATTAAATTAATTAATTATTTTAATGTATTTCCTAAGTTAAAACTTAGGAAAATAAAATAATTAAAGTGAATTTAATTAAACATGTGATGAAATTGTCTTAAGTCACACGGATCAAGCTTTCTTTTAATCTTAGCTATTGATTAAAGATTTAATCTTGGTCGTTGATTTGTCAACGAGAAAAGTATAAAGGAAAGGCTTGGGGTCATTTGTAACACACACACAGGCAGAGCACTGAAGCTAAGCTGAGATTCTAGGGCGGGTTTGCTAAGAATTCTTAAGTGTTTTAGTTGCAGAGAGGGGAATTTAGACTAAGGGGATGATCTGATCCCGGGGTCTAGAATACAGAAGAAGCAGAGAAGAGATCAGGAAAGACAACGCAGAGGAAGGCAGCAGCAGTAGCAGCAGACGACAGCAGCAGCAACAGCAACAACAACAGAAGGCAACAACAGCAACAGTAGATGTCAGCAACAGCAGCAAGGACAACGTGATTTCCAGGAAACCCTTCAGGGGTTACGCAGAGACCCTTAGGTGCAGCGTAGTGACTGCGTCACGCAGTCTGGGGTAACACAGTCCCTTCCAGTGACAACGCTGAGCATTTGGAGGCCTTCAGAGGCTGACGCAGTGTCTTTCAGGTGTAGATCTGGGGTTTCTAGGCCTAGATCTGGCTAAGTTCTGCAAATCCCGTTTGAGGGTGTGGATCAGTCAGTGTTGTTGGTCTTGGATCAGCCAAGTGCTGCAGATCTAGAGTTTTCTCCGAAGGGTTTTCCAGATCTAGAACCCAGAGTTGTGTATTCAAAAATATTGTTAATAATAGAGCCCTCCAGCAGCCAGAGACCGGTTTTCCCACATTGGGTTTTTCCGGGGACAGTTTGTCCAGAAATAACTGTGTCACTTTGTCTATGTGTGCATGTGCTTATTCTAGATCTTAATTGGTAGAGATCTGTTATGTATTTTGCTTTGATGTTAACTTGAATTTATTCAATTGATAACTTATATAAGTAGGAGAAGCTTAACCGGATTAACAGAAATAATTTCTGCATAAAGTGTAAAGATTCAGAAATTTCTACAGGTAATGCAATCACTTCATCTCCATAATTCTTTCAACTGTCCTGAATGGCATTTTAGGCCAATTCCATAACGTAATTTTGTAGCTGTCCTGTTGCTACATTAACTATTTGATCAATGTTTTCTTCTATTGTATAATCATAAAGATTGGTGATATTGAATATAGGAGAGATATCCAATTCTGATCAAATGATAAGCAATGCACAAGGGCCAAGAATTTTTCATATTTAATTTTGCTTACAGGCCATTGGGAAACCAGAATTTCCGTAAAGTGTAAACACACCATTGCCATACTACAAATCTGAGATTTTGTTTTCCTCTTTCATTCACAACATTTCTATCCTTGTAGAATTTGTTATGTTGTTCAATTTTTTTTTTTTAATTTGCTCAAAGAATTATATCTTTCCTTATACTAATTGTTCAAGGTTAACATAAAAATGAGCATATGATGGCATAGGTTCCTTTGGGAGAGTCTCTATATACTATCTTGATGTAATGTCCCCTTTTCCTGACATTGGGAAAGGAGAGTATTTCATTAGCATGGGTTACAAATTAAAATTAATTATGGGTTGTAATATTCCTAATTAGCAATTAGAATATTAATTTTTGATATTTTGCTAACTATTACATTTTGACTACGAGGATGTGGGTTTGGGGGCCCACAATTAGACTTAGGAAACTTTAGAGATCAAAACATTAGGCCAAGGCAAATATTGTGGCTGTAGTGGAGGATGTGGGCATAGTGAGGAGAGACTGCATCCCACATGTGGCAGCGCAGCTCATTGGTACGAGCTAGAGGCAACGCAGTTTGAGGTGGGGCCCAAGGGAACGTTGGGCAGGCTTAGTTAAAAGGAAGCAAGCTGCTCATTTTGGAGCATTCATTCATTCAACTATTTTCTTCTTGTCATTTTGATAGAGCACGCTTGAGCCGGAGAGCCAAGTCTGCAGTGTTGTTTAGCACACGAGATCTGCAAGCGGAGATCTCAACCTCTACCTCAAGGGACATCGAGTGCCCACTCAGGAGAGGAGTTCCACACCTTGTGAGGAGAATTTCCATCAGCAGCATCAGGAGGAAGCGTATACCATTTTGGACTACGTCGAGGAGGAGATTGCATAGGGGAGGATGCAGTGCAGAGAGGAGTTGGTTGTTCCGGGAGGTGAGAAGAGAGGGAGTTGCAGCTGAGATTTGGTGGGGAGGATTGGAGCTTCCTAACAGGGATGTTTGTGGCATTTTGGAGACTTCCAATAGCAGGATTTACAGGAGGATCGATTTACTCAGCAGTATAGTGAGCCAAGCCCAAGAGGGCCAATTTTTGGGGTCAAGATTTGGGCGAACCCTTTCTGGGTTTTGCTGGGTTTATTGAGCAGAAGCCAAGATTAATTTGGCAGAATTTTCTGGGCAAATTTGAGATGTCAAACAGTGATCCTAACTCAGCCAACAACTATAGGAGCTAGGGGAAATTGGGCCGAAATTCCGGGGTCAACATTTGGCCAATTCCTTAGGGGGTTTTTGTGGGTTTCTTGAGTAGAGTTCGGGGTTAAAATCCCAGAATTTTTTGAGGAGTGTAGTAGGCTCTAGCGGCATTTCTTCGGGAGCAGCAACAACATTTCTTGCAGATTACAGCACAGAGCTATAGCCATACATCGTACCATCAGTGGGGGATTTCAACATTTATTCAGAGGGCTTCTCTAGCTTGCCTTGAGCAAGCTCAGGTGCCTTCATTCCAACACCTTGATTGTACTCATTTCTAGCAAATTAATAAAATGGCTCAGCAATATTTTATGGCTCCGTTGGTGTTTTGATATCAGTTTTTGTTTTATTGTCTCCTTAATATCTTTTAGCTTGTTATTACTGTTATTTTCCCATTTGGGATATTATAGTGGTATCAGAGCTTCGTTCTTGGCTTAACCGTGGGGATTTTTCCCTATGAACGAGGACGGTAGGCAGAACATTACCCCTCGAAGGCAATAGAGGTGGCAAATATGGGGGAGTTAAGGTGCAAGGGCGAAGCAACATTTGGTAGTCTCTTAAAGGCCCTGAATGATTTAGCCAAAGGGCAGAAGGGGATGTTGGAGGGACTCGAGCAACATAATAAGGATAAGAGCATCCATCATGAATTCCTAATTGGGGAGACTTCAGGGGTCTCACAACAATGTGACCACCCTTCACCAACCACTCACCCACCAGCCTTTAATAGGCCAACTAGGACCCAGGTTGCCTACATTTTTACCTTCATTACCAAGTGAGCAAGGTAGGCGGGATGATTAGATACCCATGGGCGATTATTTCTTAGAATGGCAGTCCATGGGGGAAAACTTCAGAGCAACTTTGTCCTTCAGAGATTATTGCTAGCTCAAACAGGACGAGAAAGGCAGGAATAGTGGGGGGTCTAGCATGGAGAGTTCAAAGTTGCAGTGTACCATGTGAAAATTTCTGAATACAAAATTACAGAAACCCTACTGCAGTATCTTGATTTACTTCTCCTACTTGTGATTTAATTATACAAGTTATCTTCAGAAATATTCAGAAAATAATGAAGGAAACACAACTTGCGGCCTTCACATATGCAAATCATTTACTGAAGCATAACGAACATATGACAAAGGACACACATGATTTTTCGGACAAATGTCCCCGGAAAAACCCAATGCGGGAAAACCGGTGCAACAACTCTTTGAGGGTTTTATTATTAAGCAGAATCTGAATACATCTAGGGCACTAGAAGTGGTTTGCCCCACATAGAAATTCACGACAATTGTACCTTATCACTTGGAGACAAAAAATATAGCTAATTCGAACCCTTTAGGAATTACTGAATACTAGCCCTTTCTGGTTCACTGGAACCCTCAGCGCAACTCCTCCAGCCTCTGTGTCAGCCTCTCCTGCCCAATGCAGCACAGTCTGCCCTTGCATCACTTTGAAGGCCTCTGCACTGCCTCTGTGCCACCCAGAAGGGTCTGTGTCCTTCTCTGCGTGGTCTCTGCGTCAGCCTGACTAGGCTGCGTCCCTCTCGCTGGCCTCTGTGCTGCCTGGTACGAAATTACCTATCTGATGTATGTATTCTCGGCCTCGAATCAGAACATCCCTTGCCGATCTGCCCCTCACTAGCACTGCAAGCTCACTCAAAAATTCTCAGCAAACCGTGCCCCAGAATTTCGACTTAGCTCAAGTGCTGCTACTCTGTGTGTCTTCTCCAACTGATCCCAAGCCTTCCTATAATACTTTTCTCATTGAGAAATCAACGACCGTGATCTAATTTCTAATCAACGACTCAGATTAGAAAAAGCTTGATCCACGTCACTTAGAACATTCTCACTCACATGTGTCAATTAATTCACTTTAATTTTTTAATTTCCCTAAGTTAGACTTAGGGTCCCCATTAAAAAAATTAATTATTTGAATAACTTTTACACTAGGTGAAATTTCTCCAAACGATTTTTGGGTCTTGGAGATCTCATGTGTTTTAGCCCCTCCACAAAGTTTCGGAGCTAGAGCACATTTGATGCTACCCAAAATCTCAACACTCCCTCTTAGCAAGGAATGTGCTCTAGCAACACTTCACCATTGAAGCATCACCCTGATCTCTGGCATCGGTCTCCGCGCTGCTGATGCTTGGCCTGCTGCCCTCCATCCACTGCACTGTTGCTTTCTGTACTGCTGCCCATGTCATTGCAACTGACACTGCGACATCTGTACTGCAGCTCCCTCTCAAATTGCTGCATCATGTTGCCTATAGCACTGCCACTGCTAACTGCTGCACTGCAACTTAGTTGCTGAGAAGTAAGCAATTGAAGGAAAAACACCCAACAACTGACAGACAAGTTAGTATGGCTGCATCTCATCATGAAGCACCCTCTGCTGCTGCTACTGCTCTGCACTACATAAGCACTGCCCCTTTGCGCTGTTGAAGTCCCATCAGCCTCTGTGTTGCTGCTGCCAATGCACTGCGCTGCTCCAATATTCAGCATTCAAGCATTGCTTTGTGCCTTTCCATGATCCTCTGCATCCACTGACTCCAGTCATCCTGCTACTGTCTTAAGGCTCCCGTAGCTCGTATGTGATCCAAGAGTTTGGGCACCTCAATGATCCTGCCATCCACCGTCTGTAGCTCACTCTACAGATCTATGTCACCCCACCTCTTCTCTTGAGGTACATGAGCACTCATGGCCACATCATCTTCGCTTCCATCGTCCCCTTTCACTGCTGCTGCCTTGGAATCTGAATATTCCTTGTCCTTCCTCTTAGGACAAGTGCTGGCGAAGTGTCCCAATTTGCCACATCTGAAGCACCAAACCTTGGATAGGTCCTTCTTCTTCTTCCCTTGCTACTGCTGTCCCTTAGATGCTAGGGCTACATCTTCCTCCTTTTTCTTTGTCTTGACTCCTCCACTGCTGAATTCCCTCTTGGTTATTCTCTGAATCTCCTCCTGTCGAAGGAATTGCCCACATGTCTCCCCAATTTGGGAGTTGTGCTCTGCCCAAGATACTTTGGACAAAGGTCTCTCACTCATCGGTGACTACATTCAGGGCAATCCTCACCATGAGTCCATCATCAGAAGTTGCCCCCATGGTAATCAACTCGTCTCAAATAGTCTGTAATCCGAAGAGGAAGGGATCGATCTTCTCTCCCTTGCGCATCTGGAACATCGCCATCTGATTCTCCAGAAGCATCTTCCTCTGGACGGAGCTACCTTGATACAACGTGGTCAATGTTGTCCACACCTCGTTTGTCGCCTTCTTCTCGGCAGCTTGCGGGACCATGTGATCTTTCACTCCATCCATTATCAAGCGCTTAGCCCGCGCCTGATTTTCATTGAAATTCTTCAGAGCATCAGCATCAATTGGCATAGCCAGGACATTCTCTACGTGGTCTCTGATACTATACCTCACCAGGACTGTCAGGATTCTGGCCTTCCAGATAACAAAGTTAGACACACTGTCTAACCTATCCTGATCTCTCAGTCCGTACGGGGCCATCTCTGCTCAAATAGTCGAAACAGGTGCTCTTCTCCTTTCTACTGTTGCTACACTCAGCACAAGACTGGATCTGGGTTTCTTGGCGATAGAAACCCTCTAGATAATCTACTCCCTATGACAACTGATTTCCCTCCTGGAAATCCTCCGCTAATTCTGTCGAATCGTCCCTTTATGGTCACCCTCCTGATCGAATCTCAGATTTCTTGGCAAGAAAATCTGCTGAGGGACTGCTTCTCCTTAATTTGTCAAGTTTGCTAGGCATTGTTCTACACCGACAAAACCGATGCCCCACTAACAACTTTGAAGATCAGAAGCTGCACTTCCAGCGTCGACAATCGGGACAACGTCTCTCCAACTTGGACTGCGTCACCCTCTAGAGCCTGCGTCAACACAGTGTGAGCCTGACAGTCTCTGCGTCACCAACTAGGGCCTACGTCAGCTCTGCATGAGCAGATTGGCTCTGCGTCCCTTTTGTTGGGTTTGCGTCCCTCCTGGTGCTGCGCTGCCTTCTTCCTGGATATGTGCTGCTTCAGTTGCCCTTCCTGTAGCAAAAATCTTCAGCCCCTTGCTGATGGCTTCAACTTGATCTGCAATGCTCTGATACCATGTGAAATTTTTTGAATACAATATTACAGAAACCCTACTGCAATATCTTGATTAGCATCAAGGGTGTGCTTTAGCAATATATCACACTTATGCATTACATGATTTTGGGCACTGGTTCTGTGCTGCTGAAGCTTGGCCTCCTGCCACTCAACTTTGCACTGCTGCCCATGACTCTGCCACTGCCACTGCAACCACTGTACTATATCTCTCTCTTAATATGCTGCATCTGTGCTGCTCATAACACTGCCACTGCTGATCTGCTGCACTGCAACTTCAGTTGCTGAGAGAAACAACTGAATCTCCTGCCCAATCTTTGACAAACAAGTCAAATGGGCTGCATTCTCATCACTGAAGCTCCATAGGCTATAGGTTTGTGCTGACATCTAAAGAACGATGCACAGCTACAACTCTGCCAGCGTAATCAGACTCCCTCTACACTATTGAAGTCACATCAGCTCCTTGTGCTGAAATCTATCATGCTGCTGCTGTATTGCGCTGTCCCTCGAAGCTCTTTGCGCTGTTGTAGCTCTGCACTGCGTAAGCAACACTGCACTGCGCTGCTGAAGTCACATCACCTCTGCGCTGCTACTGCTTCTACGTTGCTGCTGCTTTGCTTTGCGCTGCTCCTTCCAATCTCCAGATTTGCCTCTGCCTCTGCCTCATCTGTTATCTATGCACCCACTGCTCCACTTGTCCCACTACTGTCTTAAGGTTGCTGTAGCTCGCTTGTGATCCAAGAGATGAGTTGCTCAAGGATCTCGCCTTTCTTCCATGTAGCTCCTCTACATGTCCATGTCACCCCACCTCCATGGTTCATGAGCACTCATGGCTGCATCATCTCCTGACCCATCATCTGCCACCGCTGCTTTGGAAGAAGATGCTTCCTTGTCCTTTTTCTTTTCTGGACAATGTCTGGCAAAATGTCCCATTTCGTCACACTGGAAGTACTTGATCTTTGAAAGATCCTTCTTCTTCTTCGGCTGCTTCTTTGATGCCAAGGCTGCATCTTCCTCATCTTCTTTCTTTACTTTGCTCAACCTAGGGCTGTGCTGCTTCTTGGTGAATCTGCGTAGTTCTTCTTGCCGCAGGATTGACCATAAGCTGTTCCAATCTGGGAGGTCCGCTCTGCCCAAGATACTTTGGACAAAGGTTTCCCACTCATCCGTGACTCCATTGAGGGCAGTCCAGACTATCACTGCATCATCTACGGTTGCACCCGTTGCAGTCAGTTGATCCCTGATTCACTGCAATCTGAAGAGAAAATGGTCGATGTCATCACGAATGACCTCATTTGGGCCTCCAACAACATCTTTCTTTGG
The DNA here is from genome assembly GCA_034641835.2 of Pinus albicaulis. Taxonomy (NCBI): domain Eukaryota; kingdom Viridiplantae; phylum Streptophyta; class Pinopsida; order Pinales; family Pinaceae; genus Pinus; species Pinus albicaulis. Next base: position 360,795,859 of record CM076574.1, on the reverse strand, counting down.
ATTGATTTTCCCTCATATAGGGAAGTCAAGGCCTTCCACATCTCATTAGCTGTCTTCTTCTCAGCTATGTGTGGTACAATATGGTCCTTGATACTGTCCATTATCAACCGCTTGGCATGCCCTACAGCTTCCTTATGCTTCCGTAGGAGATTCGCATCTGTCGGTGTGGCCAAAGTCTGCTTTGCATGGTCTTTTAGACCGTATGCCTCAAGGACAATTAGGATCCTTGCCTTCCAAACCGAAAAGTTTGAGAGGCCCTCTAGCCTATCCTAATCATGCAGTCCATGAGGAGCCATCTGCTCAGAATGTGTCGACGCTCCTCCTCTCTATACTAGAGATCTGGATCGAGGGTCCTTTACGAACTGGGCACCCTCTGCTCCCTCTGACACTTGATTTTCCTTCTTGGAAATCTACCATATCAACTATGGTTCAGCTCCTCCTTTGATCCTCTGATCAAACTCTAAGTTTCTTTTGGCAAGAAACTTTTTAGAGAAGTTGATCTCCTCCCAATCTTTGTCACTTGTAAGTTGTGCTAAGGCTAAAAATCTGAAAACTTCAGAATTTTAACCCCTCCAGCTCTTCTGAATTTCTGCATCTTTTCTGCAGACTTTTTTGGATCTGACGGATTCAGATCTGAATCGCACTGACTGGCTTCAGACCCAACCAGCATTGTTTCTAAGCTGCCTCTTCGCAGTAATTGAGTGTGCTTGCGAGGACACAGTGTTGGAAAACGTCACCCTTCCCTCTGTGTGAATCTGCTCTTGAAAACTGCGTTGTCCCTTCAGATCTGCTTCTCTGTTGCTTTTCCAGCTTCTTTCTGTAGCTAGATCCTTCAGATTTTTCAACTGGTGACCCTTCTAGATCTGCAATTGCTCTGATACCATGTAGAAATTTCTAAATCTTATATCTTATGCAGAAATTATTACTGTTAATCCGGTTAAGCTCCTCCTACTTATATAAGCTATCAACTGAGTAAATTCAAGTTAACATCGAAGTAAAACACATAACAGATCTCTACCAATTCAGATCTAGAATAAGCACATGCACACATTGACAAAGTGACACAGTTATTTGTGGACAAATAGTCCCCGAAAAAACCCAATGTGGGAAAACCGGTCTCTGGCTGTTGGAGGGTTCTATTATTAAGAATATTTCTAAGTACACAACTTTGGGTTCCAGATCTAGAAAACCCGACAGAGAAAACTCTAGATCTGCAGCTTAATCGCTGATCTAGGGCCACAATAATGACTGATCCACGGCCTCAAACGGGATTTACAGAACTCAGCCAGATCTAGGCCTAGAAACCCCAGTGCTGCCCTTGAAAGGCTTTGCGTTAGCCTTTGAAGCCCCTGAAAGCCTTTGCGTCAACCTTGGATGGCCTCCAAACCCTCAGCGCTACTCCGGAAGTGATTGCGTTACCGCAGAATGGGTGATGCAGTCACTACGTTGCCCCTAAGGGTCTCTGCATAGCCCCTGAAGGGTTTCCTGAAAATGACACTATCCTTGTTGCTGCTGCTGCTGCTGCCTTCCTCTACGCTATCCTTGAGTTGATCTCTTCTCTGCCTCTTTGTGTGATCTAGACCTTGGGATCAGATCATCCCCTTGGTCTAAATTCCCCTCTCTGCAGCTGAAACACTTCTGAGTATTCTTAGCAACCCCGCCCTAGAATTTCAGCTTAGCTTTAGTCCTAGAATCTCAGCTTAGCTTTAGTGCTCTGCCTCTGTGTGTCTTTACAAATGACCCCAAGCCTTTCCTTTATACTTTTCTTGTTGACAAATCAACGACCATGATCAAATCTTGAATCAATGGCTAAGATTAAAAGAAAGCTTGATCCATGTGACTTAAGACAATTCCATCACATGTTTAATTAAATTTACTTTAATTATTTTATTTTCCTAAGTTTTAACTTGGGAAATACATTAAAATAATTAATTAATTTTTTATCTCCTACACCAGATGAAATTTCCCAAATCCATTTCTGGGTCTTGTAGATCAAGTGTACTCTAGTCCCTCCACAAAATTTGAGAGCTAGAACACAACTGATGCTACCCCAAATACACAAAATATCAACACTTTCCAGCTTAACCGGATGACAGAGGGGGAAGCCATCAAAATGGCTACCTCGCACTTGATGGATGATTACACATAGGATTGTGGGGAGCTCGTAGATACACCTAGTGTGACGCAAGAGTGACCCTTGTTGGAGACTCCTTTGATTGCTTTGATTGACATCTTAAAGGAGAGAGTGGAGCATACACCCATAGGGCCATCCATTGATGATGCCAAGGGATACAGTGGCATTAGGTGATGGTCCCCCACAACAGTTTCATCAATTCCAGGCAGACCTTCTTGCGTTGAAGAAGAAGGCCACGATAGTGCGAGAGGCTATCCTACAACAAAACGAGGGGTTGGAGGTCATGAGAGCAGTTTGTGCCGAGTCAACAACCAAACTGAATCACGTTGGGGGGTGATTGGATTCCCTAATGGTCCAGCTAGACTGCACATTAGGGCATAAGAGCAACCCTCTTCAGACATACATAGATGGGGCTTGTAGCACTAGTAGGTTGCCTCGGCACAGTGGAGAGGGAAAGGCAGAGTTACCTCGACAGATTTTGGGTGTTGACCATGATGGTGAGATGAGGCGACATGAGTTGCGCAGGGTGCAACACTCGCTGGATGGAGGGCTTGTTCTATGTGCGGGGATTCTTGCATTCAGGGCAGACTTGGCTAAACAAATCTTTGTGCTAAACAAAACTGCAGACTTGGCTAAACAACTCAAGCTTGCTCAGTCAATGAAGATATAAAATCGATAGATGAATGAATGAGGAATGAGCTGCTCTCATTCCCTTTTGTCAAAACCGAGCCTCCAACGTTCCCTTGGGCCCACAAGGATTGTGCTGCCTCCTTCTCCAGCCTACCACTGTGCTGCCCCCTCCGTGCCTCTCCCACGCAGCCACCTAGGTTGCTGCCTCCATTCGATGGGTGCCCACATGGACCCCACTAAAGTCGCAATATTTCCTTAGGGACTATGGGGAAGTGCTTTTAGCTGCTTAGTTATTATTTGTGGGTCCTCTTACCCACTTTATTCCTGCTCAATGTTAGAAAAAGCAAAAATTAGCCAAAATTAATATTCCAATTAGTTGACCGGCACTGCTAATTTGGAATATTACCGTCCTCCCCGCCAAAATGATGCTTGTCCTCAAGCAACTGCAAAGATGGGTACTGAAGTATCTTCTCCCCCTCCCAAGTGGCATCCTCATCTGGGAGGTTCCTCCATCTAATCAGGTACTCCTTCGCCACCCTACTCCTAAAGTGTCTCTCGCTGGTGTCCAAGATGGATTCAGGTTGTAGCACTAAATGTCCCTCATCATCTGTAGGAGGGAGCTCAATAGCTTCTGTCCTAAAGCCTTCTTCAGGCATGACACATGGAAAATGTTGTGGATCCGACTTCCCTGTGGCAACTCTAGCTCATATGCCACCTCTCCAAGCTGTCGAACAACTCTATACGACCCATAGAAGCGAGGCTTGAGCTTTTCAGCTCCCTTCTGCTTTAGCGTAGACTACCTGTTGTTGAGAATTTGTGTATTTGGGGTAGCATCAGTAGTGCTCTAACTCGTAAATTTTGTGGAGGGACTAGAGTACACTTGATCTACAAGACCTAGAAATTGATTTGGGAAATTTCATCTGGTTTAGGAGATATTAAATTAATTAATTATTTTAATGTATTTCCTAAGTTAAAACTTAGGGAACTTAAATAATTAAAGTGAATCTAATTAAACATGTGATGAAATTGTCTTAAGTCATAGAGATCAAACTTTCTTTTAATCTTAGCCGTTGATTCAAGATCTGATCATGGCCTTTAGTTTCCAACGAGAAAGGTATAAAGGAAAGGCTTGGGGTTATTTGTAAAGACAAACAGAGGCAGAGCACTAAAGCTAAGCTGAGATTCTAGGGTGGGTTTGCTAAGAAATCTCAGAAGTGTTTCAACTGCAGAGAGGGGAATTTAGGCCAAGGGGATGATCTGATCCCAGGGTCTAGAATCAGCAAGAGGCAGAGATCAGCTCAGAGAGGCAGCGCAGAGAAGCAGGAGGGCAACAACTTGTGCTATACAGGTGCTGCGCAGTTCCTCAAAGACGGCGTGATTTTCAGCAGGAAGCCCTTAGGGGTTACGCAGAGACCCTAAGGGGCAGCGTAAGGCCTGTGTCACCTAGTCTGGGGTAACACAACCCTTTCCAGAGCAACGCTGAGGGTTAGAAGGGCTTCAGAGGCTGATGCAGAGGCTTCGAGGGCAGTGCTGGGGTTTCTAGGCCCTAATTTTGGCTGAGTTCTGTAAATCTCGTTTGAGGGTGTGGATCAGTGTAAATTTATGTAGATGTTCTATGTTTGATGCAACTTTACTTTGTCTTCTATTTCAGACAACAATGACATAAACAATAAAGTAAAATGCTGATAGAACATACTAGTTGATCGACAAAAGACAAGCCAAAAGTTTATATTTGTGTTGGTGCATTACAGCGGTCAACAGGATGCTTCAACCAGCAAAGTCTCAATATGGTCAGCTAACCAGCAATGTCACACAACCCTTAGGACAACCAAACGGTTAACTCAAAAGTCAACGCTGTCAGTCAATGGTCAACGCAAATAGCAGCAACAACTAGGTCAACGTTGAAAAGTCAAAGTCAACGTCTTGCCTCGAAAATAGTGCCAGAAAATGCGGATTAGGGAAATCAAGATTTTGGGAGAGTTTCGGGTCGATTTGACCTTGCGTTGACCAAAGTCAACGTTGGTCAAACTTTGCTATAGAAACCCTAGATCGAAAAACAGAATTGCTGCTGCTAGATTTCCCACGTGTGGAGAGAGAAGAGACTCCAAATGATCGAACCAATCAGATGAGGAGAGAGAATGTGTGAGGATGAGATGAGTGAAATGTCCTCCAACGTTGACCTTATTTATATCCATTAGTGAGGGTGTGTGACACATCTGTTGGGGTACAAAACCTTAAAGCCGACCTGCACATATTTTGAATAGATTAAAAATAAATTCAAAATAAATGTTCTGCTCATCGGATCAAGATGATTTTAGATCGATCTTGCACCTCTCCGAAAGAGGAACCCAACAAAAATATTGGTATCTTCATCTGAGCATCACAACATGGAGTTTGGACCTAGTTGTCCAAAATTAACACTCCCTCTCAACTAGGGAGAACTCCATCCACTTGTGCAATCCAAACATCGTGCGTCATCCTGCCGTAACTTGCTTTGCTGGCTTCTTTATTTTTGAACATAAGTGGGTCAGTCACAAAGACATCATTCCCGGCTGACAGATTTAGCCCATAGGTCCGAAACCTCTATAGGACTCACAGAGAGTCTCATACCAACCCGAAGTTGGTTTATCTGACTCGAAGTCAGTAGGAGGTCCGAAACCTCACTAGACTTGATCCTAGATCAAGTGGTTGGACTGTGCCATCCTAGATAGAGAGTACGACAATCTCTAATGCGTCCATCAGTCTTTTCTACTAGTCTCTAGCTTTTCCCACTTCACTGGCCAAATGAGAGGTACTTCCCATGAGCCCTAAACTCAATGGGCAGGATGCATACGGGGCACAGATAATGAGAGGTGAACCAACTCAATCATCACAACGGTGGGGCAGAAGCACACCAACAAGGTTCGGCAAGCCTAGCCCTGTGGTTGCTTATATCTCCGAGAAGCTATCCCCAAAGCCCCCAGAGCTCCCAGAGCTCATCGTCCAACAAGACCCTCATCATAGGGTCGTTCCACGATACCAAGACTCTCACGGAAGGTTAGGAACTTGACCTTCCCTAGGAGCTTTGTGAGAATATCCGTGACCTGCTCATCAGTTCCTATATGATCGAGCCTTACGACGCCTCGCTGTACCATATCCCAGATAAAGTGGTACCTAATATCAATATGCTTGGATCGATCGTGGAACACGGGATTCTCGGACAAGCGAATCCCACTCTGGTTATCACAGTGGTATCTAGCACATGCTCAAACAACTCACTGAAGAGCTTTCGCAACCAAACTGCTTCACAACAGGCCATACTCGTTGCAATGTATTCGGCCTCCACGGTGCTCAAAGCCACCGACTTCTACTTTCTGCTCATCCATGATATCGAAGCAAAACCAAGTGTGAAGCAACATCCTGATGTGCTCTTAACTTCTTACGATCCACCACACTGCCAGCCCAATCGGCATCAGTGTATCCAAGGAGTGTCACGCTCCCGGCAGTGTATCTCAACCGATGGTTTATCGTGCCCCGAAGATCTCTCAAAAGATTCTTGGCACCAACCTAGTGAGTGTGATGAGGCTCAACCATCTGTTGACTTAAAGTGTTCATTGCAAAACATATCTCTAGACAGGTGTTAACTAAGAACATCAGGGCCCCTACGAGTTGACGATACTTAGTAGGATTTGCTAACACGGGCCCAGCAGCGCTGCCACTCAACTTCTTAAAGTTGAGCTCCATCGGTGTCGACACGGACTTACAGTCCACCATACCAAATCTTTCCAGAAGCTTCTGAGCTGTATTTTCCTTGAGAAAGGAAAATCTCGCCGATCTGCGGGACCTCCGGAGCCTGGGGAGTAGTCACATCGGTCCTGGGTCCACCATCCTAGAACTCAACGGCCCGAGCTCCTCTTGCCTTTGATGAATGAGAGGGTCAACACACATCGAGAGAGGTCATCCACATACGGCACTAGAATGAGAGGCTTTTCTCTATCAACCTTGAAGTAAAGGTTTGGATCAACATTACTACGAGTGAAGCCTAGCTTCATGAGGTAGCTATCTATCCTCTCGTACCAAGCTCTGGGTGCTTGCTTCAACCCATAGAGGGCTTTCTTCAACCTGCAAACATGGGTGTCTCGATCTTGGACTTCGAACCCTAGAGGTTGCTCCACATACACCTCTTCCTTTATCGTACCATGCAAAAATGCGGTCTTCACATCCATCTGATGAAGACTCCATGCTTGCGTAGCAGCAAGGGCTATGATAGATCAGATGGTGGTATATTGGGCCACAGGTGAAAATATGTCATCATAGTTTATGCCTTACTTTTGAGAGAGGCCACGGGCCACGAATCTTGTCTTGAATTTTCGGCACTTCCATCGGATCCATGCTTGATCTTGTAGGGCCATTTCGAGGTGACAGCTTGCTTTCTCCTCTTTGTCTTGGAACCACATCCTAGACATCATTCTTCATTATGGATTCATACTCTTTGTTCCATAGCATCCTTCCGGGCTTTATGCTTTTCGACTTCCTCAAAAGATCCGGGCTTCGTTATGCAATGGTATACGTTTTGCTAGATACCCTTGGTATCGCAAGCTTCTTGCTTTCACGGAATGTCCCCTTGGGGCCATATGTCCCTCGACATCCTTAAGTGTCCCTAAGCCATGATGGTCTCTTCCCCGGTGAAGGAGGTGGATCAATCGGGTCCATTGGTCCTTGACGTGGGCATTGTCTCATCATCGGTTCTTCTTGATTTCCGAGGCTTGGCTCGCAGTCTTCCTCGGATCTCGGAAGATTGACTACTCCTCGAGGAAGCATCTTCATGAAAAGTGACATCATGGCATATCTCCACTTCCCTTTGACCAGGAACATAGACTCTATAGGCCTTCGAAGTTTCGCTGTAGCCCACAAACATTCCTTTCTTCCCAGAAGCATCCAGCTTGCTCCTATTCTATTTTGGCACATGAAAATAAATAGGACATCCAAAAATTCTAAAATGTGAGACGTAAGGTTTCTACCAGTGAAAACCTCTTCGGGAGTTTTGGAGTCCAGAGCGGAATGCATGCATCGGTTTTGTATGTACACAACAATGTTTGCAGCTTCTCCCCACAGAAACTTCGGTTGACCCTGGTCACATAGCATGGCACGGGCAACTTCCACAATGGTCCTCATCTTTCGTTTAACAACGCCATTCTTCTCAAGAGTATAGCTAGTTTTGGTCTCCCTCTTGATGCCAGCTTCTCTGCAAAAGTTCTTGAACTCGTTCATCTCATATTCAGTGCCATTATCGGTCCTCAAAATCTTGATCTTCTTCCTTGTCATATTTTCCACCAAGGCTTTTAAGGTACAGAACCACATGAAAGCCTCATCCTTCTTCTTCAAGAAGTATATCTAGGTTTTGCAAGAGAAGTCATCTATGAGCCTCATATAATAAGAACATCCTCCCAAGGATGTCACGGGCAACATACCAGACATATCAAAATGTACTAATTGCAAGACATCAAATGTCTTTGTGATGCTTGAGGGGAAAGGTCCCCTTGTATGCTTTCGTTTAGCACAACCTTGACATACACCTTCATGATTATTTGAGAACTCGGGCATCCCCATCACCACCTTCCTTGCTTTGGGAAGGGCCTTGTAGTGAAGGTGTCCAAACCTTTGGTGCCATAGTTCAGTCTGTCGGATAGTATCACATGTCATCACTCCCAGTGGACTTCATCCAACCTGGTAAAGTGTATAAACTCTAAACCCAATTGTGATATCTTCCTTGAAGATCTTCTTCCACATGCGCACCTTTCCATCAATGAATGCCACATTGAAACCTTTGTCTTCCATGGCCTATATAGACACAAGGTTTTTCTTCAAATTAGGTACATAGAGTACATCCTGCAAGCGGAGGACTTGACCTTGAGACAAGTGGAGGGTCACAGTCCCTGTCCCTTTTACGGGATATGTGGCATTATCTCCAAGGATAATTTCCAGATTAGTATCCTTCTCAACTATATCAGAGAGTGCTTCCTTGAACCTAGTGATGTGCCTTGAGGCACCACTATCTATCAACCAGACATCCATAGTGTTGGGTGGAGATGCAACAGAGAGGGCAGATACAAGAATGAATTCATTTCTTTTATCAACAACATTTGATTCCTCATACCTGGAATTTCTCGACCTTATGAAAGGTTGACCATTTCCGCCGGAGGGAGCCTTCCTTTTTCCCTTGAACCTGTTGTTCCTTTGATTGCCATTCCTCCAGTTGTTGTTGTTGTCATCACCATCGGGAGAATCCTTCTTGAAAGGGCATTCTCTAGCATAGTGACCTGGCTTATGACAAGTGTAACACTTGCCCTTCTTTCCTTGGGCCCCTGCTCTTCCTTTGTTCTTTGGACCACCAAAGTAGTTCTTCCTAAAATCAGCAGCGTAGGCAGCATTTCCTTCATTTTCATACTCCTTCATCCTTGTCTCTTCTTGTACGCATCTCGATAGTACTTCGTCAAAGTCAGGTATCACATTGTTATTGAGAATGGAGTGTTGAACACATGCCATTCGGATGAGTGTCCTCCAAGTGCGGTGAGTACCATCTCTTGATCAGCTATTGTCTCCCCAATAGCCAATAGATTGTTCTTGATCTCGGTCAACTTTAGAAAATATGATTGAATAGACTCATCCCTGCCTTTCTTCAGATTCTTCAATTGATTCTTGAAGAATAGGACTTGATTCGCATTGTTGGCCTTGAACATGTGGACCAACTTATCATACATCTCTTTGGATGTGCCCAACTCAGAGTCGTAGGCAACCAGATTCTTGTGAATTGAGTCCCTGATCATCAGCTTTGCTTTGATCTCTTCCTTTTTATACTTTGTTTTGGCAGCAACAGTTGCAGTGGATGGAGGCTCTTGGATTTTACCCTGCACATAGTCCATGACATCTTGGTCTTCCAACATAAGATCCAATGTCATCTTCCAAGCATGGAAGTCATCTTTCCCAGTGAGTTTGTCATTAGCCTTGAAGCCATTGTAGTTTGAGGAACCCATCCTCTTCTTCGGTGATTGCTACAAATTAGGGCTTTGTCTTCACCTCAGCTCTGAAAACATGTAAATTTATGTAGATGTTCTATGCTTGATGCAACTTTACTTTCTCTTCTATTTTAGACAGCAACCACATAAACAATAAAGTAAAATGCTGATAGAACATACCATAGATCGACAGAAGACAAGCCAGAAATATATATTTGTGTTGGTGTGTTACGGCAGTCAATAGGATGCTTCAACCAACGAAGTCTCAATATGGTCAGCGAACCAGCAATGTCACACAACCCTCAGGACAGCCAAACAGTCAACTCAAAAGTCAACCCAAAAGTCAACGTTGTTAGTCAACGGTCAACGCAAACAACAGCAACAGCTAGGTCAACACTGAAAAGTCAAAGTCAACATCTTGCCTCGGAAATAGTGCCAGAAAATGCAGATTAGGGAAATCGAGATTTTGGGAGAGTTTCGGGTCGATTTGACCTTGCATTGACCAAAGTCAACGCTGGTCAAACTTTGCTGTAGAAACCTTAGACCGAAAAACAGAATCGCTGTTGCCAGATTTCCCACGTGTGGAGAGAAAAGAGACTCCAAGTGATCGAACCAATCAGATGAGGAGAGAGAATGTGTGAGGATGAGATGAGTTAAATGTCCTCCAACATTGACCTTATTTATATCCATCAGTGAGGGTGTGTGACAGATCTACTGGGGTACAAAACCTTAAAGCCAACCTGCACATATATTGAATAGATTAAAAATAAATTCAAAATAAATGTTCTGCTCATTGGATCAAGATGATCTTTAGATCGATCTTGCACCTCTCCGAAAGAGGAACCCAATAAAAATATTGGTATCTTCATCTGAGCATCACAACATGGAGTTTGGACCTAGTTGTCCAAAATTAACAATCAGTCATTATTTTGGCCTTAGATCAGCCAGTGAGTTGTAGATCTATTATTTCTCTGTCGGGTTTTCCAGATCTGGAACCCAAGCTTGTTGTATTCAGAAAATTCTTATTAATAAACCCTCCAGCAGCTAGAAAACCGGTTTTCCCGCATTGGGTTTTTTTGGGGACTATTTGTCCAGAAATAACTGTGTCACTTTGTCTATGTGTGCATGAACTTGTTCTAGAACTGGATTGGTGGAGATCTGCTATGTGTTTTGCTTCGATTTTAACTTGAATTCATTCAGTTAATAACTTGTCTAAGTAGGAGGAGCATAACTAGATTAATAGTAAATAATTTCTGCATAAAGTATAAAGATTCAGAAATTTCCACATGGTACTAGAGCAATTGTAGATCTAGGAGGGTCACCAGCAAGAGACTGAAGGTTTTAGTTGCAGGAAGCAGCTGGAAAAGCAATAGAAACGCAGATCTGAAGGGACAGCGTAGTTTTCAGAGGCAGTTTCATGCAGAGGGAAGGGTGACGTAGTCTAACGCTGTCTCCTAGCAAGCCCACGCAATTATGCGCAGAGGCAGCTCAGAAACAATGCTGGATTAGTCTGATGCCTTCCAGTGTGATGCAGATCTGAACCTGTCAGATCCAGAAAAGACTGAAGAAAAGCTGCAGAATTCAAAAGGTGTTGGTGGGGTTAAATTTCTGAAGTTTTCAGACTTTAAGCCTAAGCACAAGTGACAAAGAGCGGGAGGAGATCAGCTTCTCAGAGAGTTTCTAGCCAAAGAAACTTGCAGTTTGATTAGAGGATCAAAGAGAGCTGAATCATTGTTGATTTGGCAGATTTCCAAGAAGGGAAATCAATTGTTTGAGGGAGCAGAGGGTGCCCAGTTCGTAAAGGACCCTAGATCCAAATCTCTAGTATAGAAAGGAGAAGCTCCGACAAATTTGCTGAGCAAATGGCCGAAGATGACGTGGCCATGAGTGCTCATGAACCACGGAGGTGGGGTGACATGGATATGTAGAGAAGCTACATAGAAGTAGGCGGCATCCTTGAGTAGCTCGTCTCTTGGATCACATGCAAGCTACGACAGCCTTAAGACAGTAGCGGGATAAGTGGAGCAGTGGGTGCATAGATCACAAATGAAGCAGAGACAGATTTGAAGACTGGGGGGAGCAACGCAGAGCAAAGCAACAGCAGCAGAGCAGAGGCTGTTGTGACTTTAGCAGTGCAAAGCAGAGCTACTTACACAGTGCATAGCTGCAGCAACGCAGAAGGCTTCAGAGGGACAACGCAGTGCAACAATAGCGTGAGAGATTTCAACCCAAGGGACTGATGTGACTTCAGTAGTGCAGAGCTGTAGCTGTGCATCATCCTTCATATGCCAGCACAGATCTGTAGCCTATGGAGCTCCAATGATGAGGATGCAGCCCATCTGACTTCTCTGTCAAAGATTGGGCAGGAGATTCAATTGCTTCTCTCAACAACTGAAGTTGCAGTGTAGTAGATCAGCAGTGGCAGTGCTATGAGCAACACAGATGCAACATATTGAGAGGGAGTTGCAGTATAGAGGTTGCAGAGTCATGGGCAGCAGTGCAGAATGGCAGCAGCAGTGCAGAGTTGAGTGGCGGCAGGCCAAGCACCAGCAGCACAGAACCAGTGCCCAAAATCATGTAATGCATAGTGTGATGTATTGCTAGAGCACACCCTTGATGCTAAGAGGGAGTGTTGAGATTTTGTGTATTTGGGGTAGCATTAGTTGTGCTCTAGCTCCCAAATTTTGTGGAGGGACTAGAGTACATTTGATCTACAAGACCCAGAAATTGATTTGGGAAATTTCATCTGGTTTAGGAGATATTAAATTAATCAATTATTTTAATGTATTTCCTAAGTTAAAACTTAGGGAACTTAAATAATTAAAGTGAATTTAATTAAACATGTGATGAAATTGTCTTAAGTCACTCGGATCAAGCTTTCTTTTAATCTTAGTCATTGATTCAAGATCTGATCATGGCCATTGGTTTCCCAACGAGAAAAGTATAAAGGAAAGGCTTGGGGTCATTTGTAAAGACACACAGAGGTAGAGCATTGAAGCGAAGCTGAGATTCTAGGGCGAGTTTGCTAAGAAATCTCAGAAGTGTTTTAGCTACACAGAGGGGAATTTAGGCCAAGGGGATGATCTGATCCTAGGGTCTAGAATCAACAAGAGGCAGAGATCAGCTCAGAGAGGCAGCGCAGAGAAGCAGGAGGGCAGCAACTTGTGCTACGCAGGTGCTGTGCAGTCCCTTAAGGACAACGTGATTTTTAGCAGGAAGCCCTCAGGGGTTACGCAGAGACCCTAAGGGGCAACGTAAGGCTTCCGTCACCCAGTCTGGGATAACGCAGCCCTTTCCAGAGCAACGCTGAGGGTCAGAAGGGCTTCAGAGGCTAACGCAGAGGCTTCAGCGACAACGTTGGGGTTTCTAGGCCCTAATTTTGGCTGAGTTTTGTAAATCCTGTTGAGGGTGTGGATCAGTCTTTATTTTGGCCATAGATCAGCCAGTGAGCTGTAGATCTATTATTTCTCTGTCGAGTTTTCCAAATCTGGAACCTAGGCTTGTTGTATTCAAAAAATTCTTAATAATAAAATCCTCCAACAACCAGAAGACTGGTTTTCCCGCATTGGCTTTTTCCGGGGACTATTTGTCCAGAAATCACTGTGTCACTTTGTCTATGTGTGCATGAATTTGTTCTAGATCTGGATTGGTGGAGATTTGTTATGTGTTTTGTTTCGATTTTAACTTGAATTCATTCAGTTAATAACTTGTCTAAGTAGGAGGATCCTAACCAGGTTAACAGTAAATAATTTCTGCATAAAGTGTAAAGATTCTGAAATTTCCACACCTGTATGGCTGAAGCGGAACATACACCAAGTCTCCCACCTCAAATTGCCTATCTACGCGACCCTTGTCTGCATATATTTTCTGTTGATTTTGTGCTGTCCTCAAGTTATCCTTGAGAGCCCTGAGGATGTCTTGGCACTCTTGGATCCAGTCTTTGGCCCTGGGGGGCTTACTTGCTGTAATATTCCCAATTAGCAGTAGCTAATTGGCAATATTAATTTTTGGCCAGTTTACTTTTATAAAGTTAAGTCAGTTAATAAAGTGGGTGAGAAGACACTCAACCTACACTTAGGAAATAAACATTCCCTAAAGTCACTTAAGCACATTATTATTTGACAGCGTGGGGCCCAGGGGTCGAAGTGGCAGCGTGAGGGAAGTGGTAGCGTGGGCAGTGTGGGCCCATGACAACGCAGAGAGAGAGGGACAGCGTGGCCAAGAGGGATAGCACAATTTTGGTGGGGCCTAGGTGAGAGTAAGGCTCTCCAAGCATAGAGGAAGAGGCTCCTCATTCATTCATTCGATTATGCATCTATGTTTTGTCTCTTGACATTGAGCACGCTTTTGCTGTTGAGCGAAGTCTGCAAGTGCTGTTCAGCACACCGGGTGTCTCTGAGCGGAGATCCCAACCTCAGCCCCGGGGGACTTCGAGTGCCTGCTCGGGTGAGGAGTTCTATCCATTGATTTTAAGGTGGGAGCCATAGCATCTTCAGACAGGGATTATGCACTTGCTTGGATGGCGCAGTCTTGAGGAGAGATCACGCAATTATTGGAGGAGGTAGTGCCGGGGGTGGAGATTTATCAGGGGATTCAGCACGGGATAGTGAGAAGGGATCAACCCTTAGCTATTCCTTCATTTTGGTAGAGGAGGAGGCCACCATTTGTAGAGATACATTCAGGGCCAGCGTATCCCACTGGTATAGCGTTATTACTCAAGGGAGGTGATTTCCTGGGGTCATCCATTCCGGAAACCCTTTCTGGGCTTTTCTGAGTATTAGGAGGAGAGCTAATTCCCAAGATTTCGTATTTTTCTGAGCAGGGGATGAACCCCAAAGAGCCATCCTATTCCAGTAGTAGCAACAGTCCGGCAGTAGTAGCAGCAGCAGTTTGGAGATAACGCAGTCACTGATAGAGCAGCCATTCTGGGAGTATTTCTGAGAGTATTTCCAGCTTGCCTTGTGCAGGCCAAGGTGCCATCATTCTGATCACCTTTGTACTCATTGTGTCTTTCAGTTATATAATAAAATGGCTCACCGTTCTCGATATTTTGCATTATATATGTGATGCCTCTCTATTTGCTATAGTTTCATGTTTATGTTGCTTTATAGTGCTGTTTATTTCTACTCGGAATATTACAGTGGTATCAAAGCTCATAGACTTGGCTCAGCCTGTGGAGCAGATTGTCTATGACACCAGCAGGAAAACCATACATCACTTACCGGGGAAGGAGGTATAAGGACCAAGAGAGGCGGCTTGAGGCCACTTTTGGAGAGGGTGACTGCATTCCGGTAGTGGACACAGAAGAGGAGGAGCCAATGGCAGAGGAGAAAGATGAAGGGAAGGAGTTCGGGGAACTTCTCCCAAAGTCGGTGCAGGAGTTGTCAAGGAGGATAGAAGAGATGGGGCAGAAGTTTACCACAGACTAGATGAAACCCCAAGGGGTTTCCACACTGGAGAAGGGTACGACACCTCCCATCACTTGCAGGAGCAGCTCATAGCGCAGCAGATGGCATCACTGACTCCCCCACGTTTCTAGCTACGGGCACGGGAGCAGGAGCACCTCAGGAACCGGAACTGGTTCACATGGGGGATTATTTTGCCGAGTATCAGTCCTATGGGTGAGAGTTTGGTGAGGCTCTCACTTTCTATGACTTTGTGCAGCTCAAGAAGGACAACAGAGCCCGCAGCCAGAATAGAGGGGGCAGATACACATAGGATGGGGATGTACAACTTACAATGGGCATATTTTTCTTGCCGACATTTGACGGATCCTCCAAGTGTTCGGCAAAGGCTTGGGTAGAGAAGCTGGATATCTATTTCCAGCTCAATCAGATGGCAAAGGGAGAGGCCATCAAGGTGGCAGCACTGCACCTAGAGGGAGAGGCCTATGATTGGGGGTTCCGCGGGATGGCCACACTGGGTCACTCAGCGATGACAACATATTTAGAGTTTACACGGAGGTTGGTAGAGCGGTTTGGTCGGAGGGATCCAGAGGAGCACTTTGTTGAGCTAACCAAGCTCAAACAGACTAGGAGCCCGGACACCTACATTTCCGAGTTTTTGAGACTCTCCGTGATGGTACCCAACTTGTCTTCGGCCAGGATGATATACATATTCATTGATGGGTTGGCAGAACCTCTGCGGGGGTTAGTTAGATCTACGAGGGCAACTACACTTCATGATGCAGTTGGGAGGACCAGGGATTTGCAGGATGCCCTGCCCAAGACCAGAGCTCCTTTCCCTAGAGACCATCATTCCAACCGAAGGGGAAGGACACGAGGGTTCCACCTTCGAAGGGGAACCAAGGCCGGGGGCCTTTGGACGATGAGACCCGGAGAGACCTGAGACGAAAGAAGCTATGCTTCACATGCCAGGAGACGTGGGCACTGGGACATTGTTGTGCCGCTGGGAAGGCACACTACATAGAGGTCTTCTTCGACAGTGACAGGGAAGAGGATGCATACGAGGAGATGGAGGCAGGAGGCAGCGGTGTAGTACAGAGGGGATCATCCACCACCTCCACCACCAGGAGCAGGAGGGGCAGCGTTTGCACCTACTGGGGGAGTCCTTGCTTCCTTGCGAGGGGTTCCCAAATACTTGACACTGCGTGTCCGGGGTACTATGCGGGGACATCGTGTTTCAGTATTAGTGGATAGTGGGGCTACCCATAATTTTATTGATGCACAAGTGGTAGAGCGGAGGAGCATACCAACAGAGAGCTTTGATGGGTTTTCAGTATTGGTACCAGGTGCCAGAACCATGCAGTGTGCTAGGTATGTGCCAGCCTTGGTAGTGACCATGGGGACTTACACTCTGATGGATCATTTCTTTGTGGTGGACATTTTGGACACCAACGTGATACTGGGAGTGAAGTGGTTGATCACGCTGGGGAAGGTAACTACAGATTGGGAGACCTTGGAGATGGAGTGGACAGACAAGAAGACTGGGAAGCATGAGATGATTCGGGGCATGCACACTTATCAACCACAGACAGTTTCAGCACACCAGATGGAGGCAGACTTCTGGAAGGGAGATATAGAGTGGGCAGTAGAGTTGCGTGTTTCAGAGGCAGGGTCTAAAGGGCAGGTCGTACACCCAGATGTGCAATCGATTTTGGACATGTATGCCACAGTTTTCGGAGATATACCACTAGGGCAACCAACGGATCGTGTTTTGAGCACACCATCGAGTTGGAGCAGGGCATCCAGGCTGTGATTACCACACCCTATAGGCATCCTAAAGCCTACAGTGATGAGATTGAGAGAGCTATCCATGAGCTCTTAACACTGGGACACATTCGACCCAGCACTAGCCTGTTTGCTTCTTCTATTGTACTAGTGAAGACGAAGATGGCACATCGAGGATGTGCATCGACCATTGGGCTCTCAACAAGAAGACCATGAAGAACTGATACCCCATCCCATGGATTGGTGAGTTGAGAGGATAGAAGTTCTTCTCGAAGATTGATCTAAGATCGGGTTACCATCAGATCCGCGTGAGGGACCAGGATGTTCCCAAGACTGCTTTCAGATGTCACTACAACCACTTCGAGTTTCTGGTGATGCCCTTTGGGCTAATTAATGCACCAGCCACCTTCCAGTCCTGCATGAACCATATCTTCCGTAGTCAATTGAGGAAGTTTGTGCTGGTATTTTTCAATGACATCTTGATATAAAGCCGGACGTGGGAGGAGCACCTGCAGCACATTGAGGTTGTATTGCGCATACTGGAGGAGCAACATTTCTATGCTAAGCTCTTCAAGTGCAAATTTGAATTGACAGAGATGCTCTATTTGGGGCATATCATTGGGGTGGACGAAGTGAGAGTCCACGAGGAGAAGATCAGGGCCATTCGAGATTAGCCAGAGCCGAAGAACGTGACTAAACTTCGGGGGTTTGTGGCATCTGCACCTACTACTGGAAGTTCGTCAAGGGATTTCCCCAACTTGCTGCACCACTCATAGATCTTACGAAGAAAGGGGCATTCAGTTGGACGGACACAACGTAGAGGGCTTTTGACAGGTTCAAGGAGGTGATGAGCAGCTGTCTAGTTTTAGTGTTGCCAGATTTCATGCAGCCTTTTGTCCTTGAGTGTGATGCATTTGGAGAAGCGGTAGGCATAGTCTTGATGCATGGGGGCCACCCCATAGCTTTCGAGAGCAGGAATCTATTGCCGCATGAGAGGTTGTATCCCATATACGACAAAGAAATGCTGGTTATCATGCATGCACTAGCCAAGTTTCGGCAGTACTTGGTGGGGAACAGATTCAGCGTGAGGACTGACCACAACTGCCTTGGGTTCTTTTTAGAGCAGATGCAGTTGCAGGAGAGGCAGCAAAAGTGGGTCAGCAAGATCCAGGCATATGATTTTGACATCGAGTATGTCAAGGGGAAGAACAACATGGTGGCCGATGCTCTTTCACGCAGACTGATAACGTTGTCTATGATGAGTTTAGACACGGATTGGAGGGCTCAGCTGTTGGTGGAGTACTCCAAAGACTGTTTTGCCTACGAGATCTTGGACGGATAGGTCACGAGTGACAGATTCAGGGTGATGGATGAGGTGATATATTTCAGGGATCAGATCTTCTTGACTGGGAGTTCTCAGCTCAAGGAGAAGGTGCTACGTGCCTCACATGACTCCCACTATTAGGCCACCAAGGGTTCACCAAAACCTACAGGGTCATCAGGGAGAGGTTCTCTTGGAAGGGCCTCAAGGAGGACGTACTTTGGCATGTCCGGGAGTGCGAAGTGTGTTAGCAAAACAAGGGGGAGATGAGCCATCTAGCAGGATTACTACAACCTCTTCCCATTCCATAGGGGAAATGGGAGAGCATTTCGATGGATTTCATCACAGGGTTGCCCACGGCGCAGCGCAAGGATTGTATCTTTGTATTCGGTAATTGGCTAACAAAGTACGCACACTTCTTCGCTATATCAGCACGGTACACAGCAACACAGGTGGCAGAGTTGTTTTTCAGGGATCTTTTTAGGTTGCATGGTCTCCCAAAGACCATTGTTAATGATCGGGACAACCGTTTCATGGGCGGCTTTTGGCAGGAGCTCTTTCGTTTGGTGGGTACAGAGTTGACTCCAAGCACCAGTTAACACCCTCAGACGGATGGGCAGACAGAGATAGTGAACAAGTGGCTGGAAGACTACTTGCGAAACTATGTTACAGGGCAGCAGAAGGCATGGTTACGTTGGTTGCACTTGGGAGAGCACTGCTACAACACTACTTTCCATATGTCCATTGGTATGTCTCCGTTTTACGCTTTATATGGATATCATGCTTTGTCTTTTGCTGATGTGATGTTTGGTGCTAGTAAGGCCCCCAGGGCCAAGGACTGGATCCAAGAGAGTCAGGATATACTCCAGGCTCTTAAGGACAACTTAGCTACAGCATAGAACCAACAAAAACTGTATGCTGACAGAGGATGGGTTGAGAGGCAGTTTGAGGTAGGGGACTTGGTCTACCTATGGCTTCAGCCATACCGACAGTCCACACTGAAGTAGAAGGGGGCCGAGAAGCTCAAGCCCCGCTTCTATGGACCATACAGGGTGATATGCAGGATTGGGGAGGTTCCATACGAGCTGGAGTTACCCACAGGTAGCAGGATCCATAACATATTCCATGTATCTTGCTTGAAAAGGGCATTGGGGCAGCAGGTGACTGCAACCGAGGAGCTTCCACCAACAGATGGTGAGGGGCATTTTGTTTTACAGCAGGAAGCCATCATAGATACCAAGGAGAGGCCGCTGCGGAGCAGGACGGTCAGGGAGTATTTGGTGAGGTGGAGGAACTTGCCGGATGAGGATGCCACTTGGGAGAGTGAGAAGATTTTGCAGCATCCATCATTGCAGTTGCTTGAGGACAAGCAACATTTTGGCGGTGAGGACTGTAATATTCCCAATTAGCAACAACGAATTGGTAATATTAATTTTTGGCTAGTTTACTTTTATAAAGTTAAGTCAGTTAATAAAGTGGGTGAGAAGACACTCAGCCTACACTTAGGAAATAAACATTCCCTAAAGTCACTTGATCACATTATTATTTGACAGTGTGGGGCCCAAGGGTCGAAGTGGCAGCGTGGGCCCATGACAGTGTATAGAGAGGGACAGCATGGCCAAGAGGGACAACACAGTTTTGGTGGTGCCTAGGTGAGAGCAAGGCTCTCCAAGCATAAAGAGAGGAAGAGGCTCCTCATTCATTCATTCGATTATGCATCTATGTTTTGTCTCTTGACATTGAGCACGCTTTTGTTGTTGAGCGAAGTCTATAAGTGTTGTTCAGCACACCGGGTGTCTCCGAGGGACTTCGAGTACCTGCTCGGGTGAGGAGTTCTATCCATTGATTTTCAGGTGGGAGCTATAACATCTTCAACCAGGGATTACGTACTTGCTTGGACAACGCAGTTTTGAGGAGAGATCACGTAGTTCTTGGAGGAGGTAGTGCTGGGGGTGGAGATTTATCAGGGGACTCAACCCGGGATAGTGAGAAGGGATCAACCCTTAGCTATTCCTTCATTTTGGTAGAGGAGGAGGCCACCATTTGTAGAGATACATTCAGGGCCAGCGTATCCCACTGGGATAGCGTTATTCCTCAAGGGAGGTGATTTTCCGGGGTCATCCATTCCGGAAACCCTTTCTAGGCTTTTCTGGGTATTAGGAGGAGAGCTAATTCCCAAGGTTTCGTATTTTTCTTAGCAGGGGAACATCCCCAAAGAGCCATCCTATTCCAGCAGTAGCAACAGCGGTTTGGAGATAACGTAGTCACTAATAGAGTAGCCATTCTGGGAGTATTTCTGAGAGTATTTCCAGCTTGCCTTGTGCAGGCCAAGGTGCCATCATTCTGATCACCTTTGTACTCATTGTATCTTTCAATTATATAATAAAATGGCTTAGCGTTCTCCATATTTTGCATTATGTATGTGATGTCTCTGTATTTGCTATAGTTTCATGTTTATGTTGCTTTATATTGCTGTTTATTTCTACTCTGAATATTACACTTGCCCCAAACATAGCATCAACAAAAGTTAATGCATCATAATCATACAAGGCACGAAAAGGGGATATACCAATAAACATGTGGAAGGTGGTGTTGTAGCAGTACTCCCCCAAGTGCAGCCAACGCAACCAGGCCTTCTGCTACCCTGTGACATAGTTTCGCAAGTGGCCTTCCAGCCACTTGTTCACTATCTCTGTCTGCCCATCTGTCTATGGATGGTAGCTCGTGCTTGGTGTGAGCTCTGTGCCCACCAGTTGGAACAACTCCTGCCGGAATCCCCCCATAAACCTGTTGTCTCGGTCATTGGCTATGGTCTTTGGAAGACCATGCAGTCGGAAAATGTCCTTGAAAAACAACTAGGCCACGTGTGAAGCTGTGTACTGAGCTGAAATGGCAAAGACGTGGGCATACTTCATCAATAGGTCAACAACGACGAAGATGCAATCTTTGCCCTGTGCCATGGGCAACCCCGTGATGAAATCCATAGAGATGCTTTCCCATTTCCCCTCTGGAATGGGAAGCGGTTGCAGCAACCCTGCAGGATGGTTCAACTCCCCCTTATTCCTCTGGCAGACCATGCACTCCCTGACATGCCGGAGTACGTCCTCCTTGAGGCCCTTCCAGGAGAACCTCTCTCTGATGGCTCTATAGGTCTTCATGAACACCTGGTTCCTTGACAGTGGAGAGTCATGTACTGCATGCAAGATCTTCTCCCTCAACTGGGATTTGGCTGTAAAAAGGATCCGGTCATGATAATAGATGACCTCGTCCATCACCCGATATCGGTCATCTATCACCTGCCCATCCAACACCTCACATGCAAACTGGTCTTTTGAGTACTCCACCAGCAACTATGCCCTCCAATTTGGGTCTATACTCATCAAATAAAGGGATGTTGGGCTCGGGACAATGCATCAACTACAACATTGGTCTTCCCTTTGACATACTCAATGTCAAAGTCATATGCTTGGATCTTGCTGACCCACCTCTGTTGTCTCTCTTGCAACTATTTCTGCTCTAAGAAGTACCGCAGACTATTGTAATCAGTCTTGACTTTGAATCGGTTCTCCACTAAGTACTATTTGAATTTGGCCAAGGCATGCATGATGGCCAACATTTCTTTGTCATAAATGGGGTAGTGCCTCTCATGGGGCAAGAGCTTCCAACTCTCAAAAGCAATGGCGTGTCCGTCCTGCATCAACACGGCCCCAACTCCTTCTCCGGATGCATCACACTCTAAGACAAAGGGCCTGGTAAAATTGGGGAGTGCAAGTACCGAGTAGCTAGTCATCACCTGTTTGAGGCGGTCAAAAGCCTCCTGCGCTGTGGGTGTCCAAGTGAATGCTCCCTTCCAGGTCAAGTTTGTGAGGGGTGAAACCAACTATGAGAAGCCCTTCACAAACTTCTGGTAATATGTGCAAATGCCCACAAAGCCTCTAAGCTCAATGACATTCTTGGGCTCTGACCAATCTCTGATGGCCCTAATCTTCTCTTCATGCACCTGCACCCCATCTTCTCCTATGATGTGGCCCAAGGATAACATCTTTGTTAAGACGAACTCACACTTGGACAACTTAGCGTAAAATTTATGTTCCTTTAGAATACACAACCGCCTCCACATGCTTCAAGTGCTCCTCCCATGCCCAACTTTATATCAAAATATCATCAAAAAACACCAGCACATACTTCCGTAGCTAGACACAAAAAATTTGGTTCATACATGACTGGAAAGTGGCTGGAGCGTTGGTTAGCCCAAAGGGCATCACCAAAAACTCAAAATGCCCATAATGGCACCTGAACGCTGTCTTGGGGACATCCTTGTCCCTCACTCGAATCTGGTGGTACCCCGATCTCAGATCTATCTTGGAGAAGAACTTAGCTCCCCTCAACTCATCCATCAACTCATCTACCCGCAGGATGGGGTAGCGGTTCTTCATCCTCTTCTTGTTCAGGGCCCTATAATCAATGTACATCCTCTGCATCCCATCCTTCTTCTTCACCAAATCAACTGAAGAAGCGAAAGGACTAGAGCTGGGCCTGATGTGCCCCAAAGCCAAGAGCTCATGAATAACTCTCTCAATCTCATCACGATAGGCCTTGGGATGCCTATATGGAGTAGAGATCACGACCTGAATGCCGAGCTCCAACTCGATAGTGTGCTCAAATCTTGTCAGGCGGTTTCCCTGGTGGAATGTCCCCAAATACCATAGAGTAACGGTCTAGGAGGGCCTGGATATTGGGGTGCGTGGGCTGGCTTGAAACACCTACATCCGAAATTCTCAACTCAACTGCCCACTCTATGTCTCCCCGCCGGAAGTCTGCCTCCATCCTATGCGCAGAAACTGTCTGAGGGGGGTAGGTATGCATGCCCTAAGCATCACCTGTTTTCCACTCTTCTTATCCACGAACTCCATCTCTAGTGTCTGCCAATCAATAGTGACTCTACCAAGGGTGATGGGCCACTAAACCGCCAACACCATGTTGGTGTCTGGAATGTCGACCACAAAAAAATGATTTGTCAATGAGTATGTCCCCATGGTCATTGTCAACGCTGGGACATAATGCATGCACTACATGGTCCTGGCCCCCGGAACTAGCACATAAAACCCATCAAAGCTCTCTGTCTGTATGCCCCTTCTCTGCATCATCTAAGCATCAATGAAGTTGCACGTGTTGATTTTTGTAGCATCAAAAAGTGATCTAAGTCTCAAATTTGGTGAGGAGACTTAGACACCAGTATTCCAAAGAACCCAGAAACCGTTTGTGGAAAATCCACTCGGTTCAAGTTTTATTAAAATAATTAATTATTTTAATGGAGACCCTAAGTCTAAATGTAGGGAAATTAAATAATTAATGTTTATTGATAAAACAGAGTGTGAATCTTGTAGAGAACGAAGATCAAGTCAAGTTTTAATCTTAGCCATTGATTAGACTTCTAATCTGGGCCGTTGATTCATCAATGACAAGATTATAAAAGAAGGCTTGAGGTTCATTTGGAAAGCAAGCCGGGCATACACTCAGTTACCTGAAGGAAGTCGATTATGAAGGAATAGAATTCAATTTCAGAGGGAGAGTTGCAAGGCAGAGGAAGCAGAGGGCATCAACAGTGTTAAGGCTCGAGGGAAAAAGGATGTAGAAGGCCGGAGAGGGCAGCATAGAGCAGCAACGCAGAGAGCTCACGTAGGGTGACGCAATCTCAGGTAGGCTCTATGCAGAGAGACACGCAGAGGTGACGCAGACTGGGGCAGTGAGTCCTTAGAGTGTTAGAAATTCTCCAGAGTGTTGATGAGAATTTATCTCAGGTGTTTTCTCACGAAGTTTCTTAGTTAGTCTGCCAGTCTTTCCTTGTAAAGAATTTACTGCTGAAGATTAATATATAAACCCTCATCTACTGCATCGGTTTTCCCACATTGGGTTTTTTTGGGGACAATTGTCCAAAAATAACTGTCATTGTGATTGGTTCTTATACTTGCATTTTGCTGTTCTTTTCTCTATATGTACTTGAGTGATAACTGCAGTAGTGTTTATTTCAAAATTTGCTGTAAGGGTTTTGTAAATAACTTATTGTGGAAATAAGTAGGAGAAGTAGATCTATAACTGCAGTAGAGATTCACAATTGATTTTTTCACAGTGCATATGTAATATCCCCAAATTAGCAGTCAGCTAAGTTGGGATATTAATTTCGATAAATTTTTGCTTTTCCTAAGTTTTACAGGAAATAAAGGGGTGAGGGGACCCACGAATAAAACATTATATTATAAGCACTTTCCTAAAGTCACTTGAGCACATATTTACTTGACAGCGTGGGGCCCAGGAGGGTGAAGTGGCAGCGTGAGGTTTATGGCAATAACTCTTTGTTATTAATTCTCGTCGACCTCCACTTGACCTTTCTTGAACTCGCGGCCATGAGTCATCGATCCATTGTATGGCGTTCTGACGCGTGCCACCTGTAGGGTCGAGATGTTTGAGGGTTTCGTCCTGACTCCTGATACTTATGGTTCACATTCTCCAGCGTAATATTCATTTGATTTTCTACAGAGCGATGTTTAGCTCTGGTTCTATGTTCCTGGTTTGTTCCTATGGCGACCATGTAACTTCTATGAGTACTTCCACAACGCAGACTTGCACCACGTCTCTTTCTCTTGGTAAGACTTACCTCTACTATTTATTCCATCATTATAATGCGTGTATGTTCTTGGAAGGCCGAGCTCTGGTTTTCTTCAATTTTTGAGGCAGCATGGGCAGCGTGGGCCCATGACAGCGCAGTGAGAGAGGGACAACGTGGGCCAAGAGGGACACCGCAATTTGGTGGGGGCCAGATGAGAGCAAGGCTCTCAAAGCATAAAAAGGGGAAGAGGCTCCTCATTCTAGGATTCTATTATGCATCTCTGATTTTTGTCTTTTGACATTGAGCACGCTTCTGCTGTTGAGAAGTCTGCAAATGCTGTTTAGCACACTAGGTGTCTCCGAGCGGAGATCCCAACCTCAGCCCCAGGGGGACTTCGAGTGCCTGCTCGAGCGAGGAGTTCTATCTATCGTTTTGCAGGAAGGAGCCATAGCATCTTCAGCTAGGATCACACAGTTGCGTGGACAACACAGTCTCTTGGAGGGATTACATAGTTTGTGGTAGAGGCAGTTCTGGGAGTGAGGATTCATCTGGGGATTCAGCCTTAGATAGTGTGGAGGATCCAACCCTTCACTGATCATCATTTTGGTACAGGAGGAGGCCATCATTTACAGAGTTATCTTTCAGGGCCAGCATATTCACTGGGAGAACGTTATTTCCCAAGGGAGGTCAAATTTCGGGGTCAGCCATTTCGTGATTCTTTTATGGGCTTTTATGGGTTATTGGAGGAGAGCTCATTCCCGAAGTTTCACAATTTTCGGAACAGGGGAATAGCCCCAAAGAGCCATTCCATTCCAGCAGTCCAGCAGCAGCAGCAACAACATTTGGAGATTACACAGTCCTTGACAGAGCAGCCATTCATTGAGCTTTTCTGAGAGTATTTCTAGCTTGCCTTGTGCAAGCCAAGGTGCCATCATTTTGATCACCTTTGTACTCATTGTTATCTTCCAATTATATAATAAAATGGCTCAACGTTTCTCCATATTTGCTTCATTTGTATGATGTCTCTCTATTTGCTGCAGTTTCTGGTTTATGTGGCTTTATATTACTGTCTATTTCTATTCGGGATATTACAGTGGTATTAGAGATCTACTATAATGGAGGGATTAAGTTTTGCTGCATCTCTCTTTAGAACTATGAAGGATCTCTCCAAGGAGATCAATGAAATGAAGAAAGAAAGGCAAAGAGAAACCTCAAGAAGGTTTCAGGATGAAGAAGGTCCCAATACTTCTTATCAGCAGCAAAGAGGACCGGAGAATCATAGATCTCCTCAAAGACCTACTATGCCCACTTTCTTTGAAGAAGGTGACTTGTATAGAGATGAAGAAAGAAGAAACATGGAACCAGAGACTCATGAGACTCTCAGTTTATATCTTGAAGAGCATAAAGCACAGTCTAGAGCATTCAAGGAAAATCTAACTCTCCAACAATTCTTCCAACTCAAAGAAGAAATAAGATCCTATAGCAGCAACAGGAGAAAGAGGCACAACAGATTCTATTTGCCTACATTTGATGGATCTTCCTCAAGCAGTGTAAAGGCTTGGAGGAAAGAGTTAGATGCATTTTTCAGGCTACATCCTCTAGTTGAAAAAGAGGCTGTTGAGATTTCAGCACTTCATCTTCATGGTGAAGCCAATGATTGGTGGTTTGGTCACATGGAGCATGCAAAGGTGACTAAATATTTAGATTTCTTTCACAAGTTGAGAAAGAACAGTGATATGAGAAAACCAGAGATATGTCACAAAGAGACATTTCCTAAGGAATCAAAGGAGGATGTCACTCTTGTCACTCTGGACAAAGAGTCACTACGTTCACCACCAGCTGCAAAAGTACTTGTATCCGGAGGAGAGCCACTTGCATCTTTGCAAGATAGGTCTTAAGCTCTTGACATATAGAGTCCCAAGCATGATTTAGGAGATGCATGAGGAAGAGGAGGTAGATTCCAGCGCTAGTACATTGATAGAAGAGCAGCCATCACTCTTACCAGCAGTTGGAGAGACCATTGTCTCGGTTGGAGGAACTCTTGTGGTTTTGCAAGAGGTTCCCACACATCAGTTGATCCAAGGTATGCATCCACTTTCATCTCATATTGTTTCAGTACCTCTTATTGAAACTTATGGGGACATGCCATCAGGGCTATTGCATGACCAAGGATTAGAACAACATGCTGATTTGAAGCAGCAACATATCATAGCGCAAAGGATCCTTGATCTAATCAAGGAGGAGATGAAGAGCTATCCTAGCTCATCATTATTGAGCTACATTCAACCCTTTGAGTTGAAGTGTAGAATTTCAGAAGATGGGATGAGCATGATCCTATGTACAATGGCTGGCTATGAGTTCAACATTGTGCCTTACCATGAGACAACATATGTATCACCATGCATATACACACAGGACGGGGATGTGCAACATACTTTGGGTAGATTCTTTCTGCCTACTTTTGATGGGTCACCTAAATGCATAGCTAAGGCTTGGGTGAAGGAGCTAGACACCTATTTGCAGCAGCAGCAAGTTTCAGAAGAGGAAGCCATTAGAGTAGCAACACTGCATCTTGAAGGTAAGGCTTATGCCTGGTGGTTTTATGAATCTTCTTCATTGAATAATGAAAATATATCTACTTATGCAAAGTTCACTAGGAGGTTAGTGAAAAGATTTGATCAAAGACATCCTGAAACTTCATTGGGTGAGCTAGCCAAACCTAAGAAATCATAACCTTTGCATAGGTTGGGAGGATCCATGAAACCAACTCCATTTCAGAATATTGTTGAGGGGGTTAAAGATTTGCAGAATTCTTTGCCAAGGGAAAAAGCCCCACTTCAGCAAGAACTTTCTTCTCAAGAGGAAGACATGGAGATTTCTCCTTCAAGAGGGGATCAAGACAAAGGATCTCTTAATGATGAGGTGTTCCCCCATGATGAGGAGGAAGAAAAGGAAGAACTGGAAAGGGCCTCTAGCGCTGTAACAGCAGGAGGAGATCCACCACTATTTGGAGATGGAGATGAAGCCATTGCTTCAACTAGAAGAGCTCTTGTATCCTTGCAAGAAGTTCCAAAGGATCTCACATATGAAGATCAGGAGCAACATGTGTCTATTTAGATAGGTAATGAGACAAAACAATGGAGGAAGTGTTTTCCAACATTGACCATAGTTTTGGGGACATACAACATGATAGATCACCTCTTTGTGATTAAGACTCGTGACACCAATATGACTTTGGGTGTGCACGGGTTGATTACATTGGAGAAGAACACCTTAGACTGTGATATCTTGCAGAAGGTAGGAGAAGATGAGAAGGATGACCAACATCAAGTGATTGGGAACATACACACCCATCCTTTTTAGGAGATTTATGCCCAGAAGCAAGAGGATGATTTGCGTAGTGAGGGCAGGGACAAATCAGTCCACTCACATATACAACCTGTTCTAGGCCTTGATGTTTCATTACATGGAGGCATTCCACCAGGGAGAACCCCTGATTGGAAGATGGTCAAAGAGTTCTCTCAACATGGTGCAGCATTGATATATTTGGCTAAGGAAGGAGCTTTGGGAGGAGCTAGCACAGCGCAGAGAACCTTTGATGGGTTCAAAGGAGGGAGGAGCAATTTTCTGATATGGACATTGTCATCTCCCACTCAGCGATTTGCATTGAAAGATGATGATTCAAGAATCTATGAAGGCACAAGCATGGTGTCAAAGGGCTACTCCAATGCCTTGGAGCAACAAATGATACTTCCACACATGAGGAAGATTTCTGAATATGACAAGAGATTATTGACACTCTTGTATGCATTGGCCAAACCATGGAAATTTTGGATGGGCAATACCTTTCAAGAGGAGGTTGACCTCCATGTACTTCAATCTTGTCTTGGGCAAGATCAGCTGCAAGGGAGGCAACAAAAGTGGTGTAGCCATACTCCAACATGTGGCTTTGGCATGGAGCATGTCAAAGAGGAGATCTATGATGTGACAGGTGCTTCATTTCAAATTTCAATAGCGCTGTCATTGTTGGGGAGCATAGACCCATATTGGGAGTACCAACTATTGGTGGAATATTCCAAGAAGCTCTTCACATGTAAGGTTCTTGATGGGCAAGTGATAGATGGGAGGTATAGAGTGGTTGATGGAGTCATTTATTTCCATGATCAAATCTACTTGACTAGAGACTCGAAGCTCAAGGAGGAGATTCTACATGTAGCATATGAGGCACTCTTTTCAGGACAAGTAGACTTCATTGAGTCTCATCACACCATCATGGAAGGATTCTATTGGGAGAATCTCAAAGAAGATGTGCACCAACATATCAGGAGATATGTAGCTTGTTTGATGTATGAGGAGGAAAGAAACCACCTTGCAAGGTTGTTTCAATCACTTCCCCTTTTGATGAAGAGATGGGAAGGTTCATCTAAGGACCTCTTCACCAACTTGCCTACAATATATGGTAAGGATTGTCTCTTGATGCTTATTGATCAACTAACCATGTATGATCATTCCTTTGCCATACATTTGCAACACATTGCTCTACAAGAGAGCAAGCCTCTCTTTGGATTTCATGGTCCTTTTGGGACTACGTTCAGTGATGGGATTGACCACTTTCTAGAGGACTTTGGGCAAGACTTGTTTTGCTTGGCTCATATTCAGTTAACACCTAATGTCCTTTACTATCTTCAAGCTTAATGTCCTTTACTATCTTCAAGCTTTTGAGAAGCTTATGGCAGCAAACAAGTGGTTGGGTGGCCACTTATCATATCATGTTTTGGGACAGCAAGAAGCAAAACAAGGCTGGTCTCACTTGATGGACTATTGTCACCATCCAGTTTGTCAATTGACACTTAATTCATGTTTCTTTTGGATCCCATATGGTGAAGACACTCTATTCACTATATGTGGGATGGATTGGGCAAGAGGGATTCTTGGAGCCAAAGAGTGGGATCATGAGAGTCCAAATGCATTTTGACTTCCTAATGACCGCATTATTCCAACTCAAGGTCAGCAGTTCCATATCTATCATAAATGGAGAGAGAGACAACATGAGTTGAACAATTTAATCTCCCATTTTCAGCCATACAGCCCCTATACATTGCAAAAGCAAGGGATTGGTAATTGTTTTTTTGAGCTACCAATGATGGCTCACTTTGTTTGGATGATAGCATGGAGATTGGAGTTTCTCATTGGGGATGAGGCACCCAACATTTACCTTCTCTCATGCCTTGAGGAGACCAATGGACAACATATAACTTTTTCCATATATCTCCCACTTCTTCATAATGAGAGCTATTTGGTTTATCTACCAAAGGCTAACTCATATACTTGGGAGGAGACATATCCATTGGAGGTTTTGCAGTATCCTTGCAGTTTCTTGAGGACAAGCAACATTTTGGAGGGGAGGACTGTAATATCCCCAAATTAGTAGTCAGCTAATTTGGGATATTAATTTCGATAAATTTTTGCTTTTCCTAAGTTTGACAGGAAATAAAGGGGTGAGGGGACCCATGAATAAAACATTAGATTATAAGCACTTTCCTAAAGTCACTTGAGCACATATTTACTTGACAGCGTGGGGCCCAGGAGGGTGAAGTGGCAGCGTGGGCCCATGACAGTGCAGTGAGAGAGGGACATCGTGGGCCAAGAGGGACAATGCAGTTTGGTGGGGGCCGGATGAGAGCAAGGCTCTCAAAGCATAAAAAAGGGAAGAGGCTCCTCATTCTGGGATTCTATTATGCATCTCTAATTTCTGTCTTTTGACATTGAGCACGCTTCTGTTGTTGAGCGAAGTCTACAAGTGTTGTTCAGCACACCGGGTGTCTCCGAGCGGAGATCCCAACCTCAGCCCCGGGGGACTTCGAGTGCCTGCTCGGGCGAGGAGTTCTATCTATCGTTTTGCAAGAAGGAGCCATAGCATCTTCAGCCAGGATCACACAGTTGCTTGGACAACGCAGTCTCTTGGAGGGATTATGCAATTTGTGGTAGAGGTAGTTCCGGGAGTGAGGATTCATCAGGGGATTCAGCCCGAGATAGTGTGGAGGGTCCAACCCTTCACTGATCATCATTTTGGTACAGGAGGAGGCCATCATTTACAGAGTTATCATTCAGGGCCAGCGTATTCACTGGGAGAGCGTTATTTCCCAAGGGAGGTCAAATTTCATGGTTAGCCATTCCATGATTCTTTTCTGGGCTTTTCTAGGTTATTGGAGGAGAGCTCATTCCCAGAGTTTCACAATTTTTTGAGTAGGGGAACAACCCCAAAGAGCCATTCCATTCCAGCAGTAACAGTAGTCCGGCAGCAGCAGCAACAACATTTGGAGATTACGTAGTCCTTGATAGAGCAGCGATTCATTGAGCTTTTCTGAGAGTATTTCCAGCTTGCCTTGTGCAAGCCAAGGTGCCATCATTCTGATCACCTTTGTACTCGTTGTTATCTTCCAGTTATATAATAAAATGGCTCAGCGTTTCTCCATATTTGCTTCATTTGTATGATGTCTCTCTATTTTCTGTAGTCGCTGGTTTATGTGGCTTTATATTACCGTCTATTTCTATTCGACATATTACAGCGTAGCCTCGTTGTTCTTGAACTGTCCCCCGGACCCTCAGTGTTAGGTACTTGGGTACCCCTCGCAAAGATGCAAGGACCCCTTCGGTAGGTGCAAACGCTGATCCTGCTGCTGCTGCTGCTGGAGGAGTTGGTGATGGAGGATTGTAATATTCCCAATTAGCAGTAGCTAATTGGCAATATTAATTTTGCTCAGTTTTTCTTTTCTAAAGTTAGTCAGTCAATAAAGGGGGAAATGGGACCAATAACCCACACTTAAGAAACAATAATAACCTATACTCACTTGAGCAAATATTATTTGGCAGCGTGGGACACAGGAGGGCCAAGTGACAGTGCAGGGAAGGGGCAGCATGGAGGCAGCGTGGGCCAGGGCAGCGCAGTGGCATGGACAACGTGGCCAAGGAGGGGCATCACAGATGAGTGGGGCCCAAGGGGGAGCTAGGCTCTCAAGCATAAAAGGGAGAGGAGGCTCACCATTCAATTATTCTATTATGCATCTTATGACTTCTGTCTTTTGACATTAAGCACGCTTTTGCTGTTGAGCGAAGTCTGCAAGTGTTGTTCAACACACGGGTGTCTTCGAGCGGAGATCCCAACCTCAGCCTCAGGGGACTTCGAGTGCCCGCTCAAGTGAGGAGTTCCATCATTGTTTTTCCGAGCTTAGCACTCAACTTCTCACATCCAGGAGCACACAGTTTCTTAGTCAGCGTAGTCCCTCTAGGAGTTTACGCAGTTTGGAGAGGAGGCAACATCGGGAGAGAGGGGAAGTAGGAGATTTCAGTCCAGGAGTATTTGTGAAGGGATCAACCCTTCACAAATCATCTTTTGCAGGTGGAGGAGGCTAGCAATTACAGTTTATCAGTCCAGGGCCAGTGTACTCATCTGGAGTGCGTGATTTTCCAAGGGAGGTCAATTTTCGGGGTCAACCATTCCGGGATTCCTTCCTGGGTTTTTTCGGTTTATTGGAGGAGAGCTTGTATCCCGAGTTTCACATTTTTCTGAGCAAGGGAACAGCCCCAAGGAGCACCTCCATTCCAGCAGTAGCAACAATTCTGGCAGTAGCAGTAGCAGCAGTTTCTGGAGTTACACAGTCCATGAGAGAGCAACCATTCATTGATAGATTTTGAGAGTATTTCTAGCTTGCCTTGTGCAAGCTAAGGTGCCATCATTCTGATCACCTTTGTACCTATTGTTATCTTTCAATTTATAATAAAATGGCTCAGCGTTTCTCCATATTTTCAGTGTTTTTATGATGTCTCCCTATTTGCTGTAGTTACTTGTTTATGTTGCTTTATATTACTGTCCATTTCCTATTCGAGATATTACAGTGGTATTAGAGCTCATAGACTTAGCTCAGCCTGTGGAGCAGATCAGTCTATGACACCGGGGGGAAAACCATATATCACCTACCGGGGAAGAAAATACAAGAGCCAAGAGCGGAGGATCGAGGTCACTTTTGGAGAGGGGGGCTGCATTCCTGTGGTGGATGCAGAGGAGGAAGAACCTATGGCAAAGAAGAGAGATGAAGGGAAGGAGTTCAGACAACTCCTCCTAAAATCTGTGCAGGAACTCTCGAGGAGGATCAAAGAGATGGGACAGAAACTCACCATGGAACATAGACAACACGAAACCCTAAGCAGTTTTCACATTGGCGAGGGATCCGGTACTTCCCATCACATACAAGAGCAACCCACAACGCAGCAGGTAGTGTCACTCACTCCCCCACGTTCTATGATGCCCACATTCCTGACTACAGGCATCAGGACGGGAGGACCTCATGAGCCGGAGCCGGTTCATATGGGAGATTATGTTGCAGAGTATCAGTCCTATGGGCGAGAGTTGCCAGCTCAAGAAGGACAACAGACCCCACAACCAGAACAGAGGTGGTAGGTACACGCAGAATGGTGAGCTGCAACGTACAGTGGGCAGGGTTTTCTTGCCAACATTTGACAGACCCTCAAAATGTTTAGCAAAAGCTTGGGTGGAGAAGCTGGACATTTATTTCCAGCTCAACCAGATGGTAGAGGGAGAGGCCATCAAGGTGGCAGCGCTGTGTGAAAAATCCTAGATCTGGATTCCTACTGCAACAAATTTGAATTACTTCTATTATTTGATAATTATTTCATTACATTGAAATACTGAAGTAATTACTGAAGCAGTCTACACAAATAATACTGCGAAATAAATTTAAGTGCTGAAACAATCTAAACAAAACTCAATGAAAAACAACCACATTGACATAGTTATTTTTGGACTAAGTCCCCAGAAAAACCCAACTTGGGAAAACCAGTGCAGCAGATCTAAGGGTTTGTATTATTAAGCAGCAGAATCTTGAATACAACTAGGGTGCCAACATCTGGAAAACCCTTTAGAGAAATCTAGACAACAAAAATGACTGTGAGATATACCTCACTCAGTAAGTCTCCAGCTGATCAAAACAACGCTGATGAAGCCCTCACTGCCTTTGCGTGATTTCTTATGCTGGATCTGCGTAAGCATGCGTAGGCAAGCTAGAGGAACTGCGTCACCCCTTCCTGTAGCTGATCTGGCTGATCTGAAGCTGGATCTTGACTCTCCTGGCTCAGAACCCTAGCCTCTATCTTTCTCCAGATTGACTCCAAGAGACACTGCACTGGCTCTGTGTGATTCTCTGCAGTAACTGCGCCACCCTAGCCAGAAACTGCGCTGTTTCTCTCTTGTGTTGATGCTGCCTCTCTCTGAATTGTATTCTTGGCCCTCCTGACCAATCTCTGCTTCTGCCCCTCTCCAGATCTGGTCACTAAATCAAATCACTTAGCAAACCCAGCCCTAGTGATTTGTTCTTGACCAAAAGCTATGTCTTCTCACACAAATTTGAAAATGCTCAATGGCTCAAGTGTCAAGTGTATTTTCCATAGGCTCCTCACCCTCCTTCTTATAATCTTCCATTGACTCTTCAACGGTCCAGTTTAAAACATAATCAAGGGCTAAGATTAACTTGGAGGTGATCCATGACTTTAGCTAGAAGATTCACACTTGATTTAATTAATACCCTTTAATTAATCAGTGTCCCTAAGTTTAGACTTAGGAAAACATTAAAAAACGATTAATTAATTTAATTAAATCATCTCTAAGTGGAATTTTCCAAAACCATTTCTGGGTTTTATGGAATACATGTGTCTTAGCCTATATACAAAATTACAAGGCTAGAGAACATCCGATGCTACCCTAAATCAACACTCCCTCTTAGCGAGGAAAGTGCTCTAGCAAAATAGCTCACTGTGCTGCTGATCTGACTTCTGGAACATCTATGCTGTGATGTTGATGCTACTCACCAACATTGCACAAAAAATGCTGCAACTGTATTGCTGCTGACTCTGCATGCTGCTGTCAATTGTCACTGTACTGCAACCGTGCTGCTGCACTATGTGAGCACTGCTCTGCACTGCGTGAGCACCACTCTGCACTGCACTGCACTGCTGCTACTGTTGCTAATTGCAATAGAAAAACATCCGAAATTGGACAAGTAAATTTGCCACTGAAATCTAAGACTGACTGCTGCTAGTTTCTGCACTAGCTCTCTGAAAATACCGTGCTGTTGCTGCTTCTGCACTGCGTGAGCACTACTCTGCACTATGCTGCATCAGTGTGCACTGCGCTGTTGCTACTGCTGCCTCTTCTCTGCGCTAATCAGGGTCTAGTATTGCTAGCCACTGCATCATCTCATCTTCTTCTGCTGCTACTGTCCATCCTGCTATTGTCTTTAGGCTGTCGTAGCTCACATGTGATCCAAGAGTTTCGGAAATACTCAAGGATCCCGCCTCCTTGTAGATTCTGGATCTACAAATCCAAATCAGCCCACTTTTCTCCTTTCGGAATATATGAGCTAACATAGCATAATCTTTCTCCGCCTCAATATTGGCAGCTCCTGCATGTGGATCTTCCTTCTCCTTTTTATCGTTTTTTTTAAGAGGACATTGTGTGGCATAATGCCCCTTTTCTCCACACCGGAAGCACTTGATCTTGGATAGATCTTTATTCTTCTGCTTCTGTTGCCCTTTTGATGCAAGGGTAGTGTTATCTTCTTCCTCCTTCTTGACCTTTGAACTGCTATTGCCATCCTCCAAGTGGATTTTTAGGAGATCTCTCCTCAACTCCTCTTGCTGTAATGCTGCCCACATTGCTTCCCATCCTGGAAGCCTTTCTCTGCCCAATATACTTTGGACGAAGACTTGATAATCTTTGGAAACAGAGTTCAGCGTGAGCCTTACTAGCTCTGAGTCTTTAGGAGCAGATCCTACTGCAGACAGTTGATCTCGGTTCTCTTGAATCCGAGACAAGGAGTCAAACCGCTCTCCCTTCTTCATCCTAATATTCCACATCTTCTCTTCAAGGTACATCTTCTGCTGCTCGGAAGAACCTTGGTACAACTTTTCTAGCCCTACCCACATTTCTCTAATAGTGTTTTTGGCTACTATGTGAGGTACAATGTGATCCTTCACTCCATCTAGGATCAATCTCTTGGCTCTAGCCATATTCTGCTTGAACTGCTTCAGGTGTGCTACATCAAGAGGTTCTGCAACTGCGTTGTCTGAGGGCTTTCAGAGCATGTTCATCAAGGAGAAATTCTATCTTTGATTTCCAGATAACGTAGTTGGAGGCACCCTCCAATCTATCTTGGTCACGTAGTCCGTTGCTGGCCATATCCTCAACTGTCGATACCTTGCTCTAACCCTCTGCTCAGCTTTGACTTACGCACTCCTTATGGAGTAAGTCATTTCTTCTGCTGCTACACGGGAAAAAACTGAGTTTCTTTGAGTAAGAAACCCTCTGAGATCAAGAAATCCCCAATTTTGTTTTTCAGAATTTTCTGACGCTTATGCACCAACTCTTACTGCTGTGCAGTAACTGCGTCCTTCAGCTACGCTGCCTCTTTTGCAAGTGAAAAGCTTACCCCTCTGTCAACTCTCTCAGAGGGAGCCTTTTCTGCACTGGAATGCCCTGTTGGCCTGGACAACGTAATTTTCTGGGAGGGTCTGCTGCTGCTTACGTAGATCCTAGACTCTACAGCGCTGATCTGTTGGTTCTCTTTGTTTCTCCTGCACTTCAGCTTAAATATGCTCTGATACCATATGAAAAATCCTAGATCTGGATTGCTACTGCAACAAATCTGAATTACTTCTCCTATTATTTGATAATTATTTCATTACATTGAAATACCGAAGTAATAACTAAAGCAATCTACACAAATAATACTGCGGAATAAATCTAAGTGCTGAAACAATCTAAACAAAACTCAATGAAAAACAACCACATTGACACAGTTATTTTTGGACTAAGTCCCCAGGAAAACCCAACTTGGGAAAACCAGTGCAGCAGATCTGAGGGTTTGTACTATTAAGCAACAGAATCTTGAATACAACTAGGGTGTCAACATCCGGCAAACCTTTTAGAGAAATCTAGACAACAGAAATGTCTGTGAGACATACCTCACTCAGCAAGTCTCTAGCTGATCAAAACAACGCTGATGAAGCCCTCACTGCCTTTGTGTGATTGCTTACGCTGGATCTGCGTAAGCCTACGTAGGCAAGCTAGAGGAACTGCGTCACCCCTCCCTGTAGCTGATCTGGCTGATTTGAAGCTAGATCTTGACCCTCCTGGCTCAGAACCCCATCCTCTATCTTTCTCCGGACTGACTCCAAGAGACACTGCACTGGCTCTGCGTGATTCTTTGCAGTAATTGCGTCACCCTAGCTAGAAACTGCGCTGTCTGTCTCCTGTGTTGATGCTGCCTCTCTCTGAAATGTATTCTTGGCCCTCCTGACCAATCTCTGCTTCTGCCCCTCTCTGGATCTAATCATTGAATCAAATCACTTAGCAAACCCAACCCTAGTGATTTGTTCTTGATCAAAAGTTGTGTCTTCTCACACAAATTTGAAAATGCTCAAGTGTCAAGTGTATTTTCCATAGGCCCCTCACCCTCCTTCTTATAATATTCCATTGACTCTTCAACGGTCCAGATTAAAACATAATCAAGGGCTAAGATTAACTTGGAGGTGATCCATGACTTTATCTAGAAGATTCACACTTGATTTAATTAATCAGTTTCCCTAAGTTTA
Source organism: Pinus albicaulis (assembly GCA_034641835.2). Lineage (NCBI taxonomy): Eukaryota > Viridiplantae > Streptophyta > Pinopsida > Pinales > Pinaceae > Pinus > Pinus albicaulis. Next base: position 360,758,316 of record CM076574.1, on the reverse strand, counting down.
GACTTAGGAAAACATTAAAAAACGATTAATTAATTTAATTAAATCATCTCTAAGTGGAATTTTCCAAAACCATTTCTGGGTTTCATGGAATACATGTGTCTTAGCCTATATACAAAATTACAAGGCTAGAGCACATCTGATGCTACCATAAATCAACATGCTACACCTTGAGGGAGAGGCCCATGACTGGTGGTTCCATGGGATAGCCACGCTGGGTCACTTAGTAGTGACATCGTATGCAGAGTTTACACGGAGGTTGGTGGAGCGGTTTGACCGAAAGGATTCGGAAGAGCAGTTTGTTGAGCTGACCAAGCTCAAGTAGACCGGGAACCCAGAAACTTACATTTCCGAGTTCTTGAGACTTTCAGTGATGGTGCTCGACTTGTCCTCAGCTAGGAGGATCTACATGTTCATTGACGGGTTGGCAGAGCCTTTGCGTGGGCTAGTCAGATCTACGAGACCTGCTACACTTCAGGATGCCATCGAGAGGACTAGAGATTTGCAGGATGCTTTGCCCAGGACTAGAGCACCTTTCCCCCAGAGACCGGCATTTCAGCCGAAGGGGAAGGGCATAAGCGTTCCAACTCCAAAGGGGAACCAAGGCCGGGGGCCTTTGGACGATGACACTCGGAGGGACTTGAGACGGAAGAAGCTATGCTTAACATGCCGAGAGCCATGGGCACTGGGTCATCGATGTGCTGCGAGAAAGGCACATTACGTAAAGGTCTTCTTCAACAGTGAGGGGGAAGAAGATGCTTATGAGGGGTTGGAGATAGATGCTAGCACTGTAGTGTAGAGAGGGGATTATCCACCACCTCCTCCCCCAGGAGCAGGAGGAGCAGCGTTTGCACCCACAGGAGGAGTCCTTACATCCTTGCAAGGGGTCTCGAAGTATTTGACACTACGTGTCTGTGGCACTGTTCAGGGACAACGTGTTTCAATTCTAGTAGACAGTGGGGCTACCCACAACTTTATTGATGCCCAACTAGTAGAGAGAAGTGGCATACAAACAGAGAGCTTTGATGGCTTTTCAGTACTGGTACTGGGTGCCAAAACTATGCAGTGTGCTAGATACGTTCCGGAACTAGCCGTGACCATGGGGACTTACACGATGATAGACCATTTTTTTGTGGTCGACATTCCAGACACCAACATAGTGCTGGGGGTGCAGTGGTTGATCATGCTGGGGAAGGTCACCATAGATTGGGAGACTCTGGAGATGGAGTGGACGAACAAGAAGAGCGGTAAACATGTGATGATCCGCGTCATGCACACGTATCCTCCACAGACAGTTTCAACACACTGAATTGAGGCAAACTTCTGGAAGAGAGATATAGAGTGGGCAATGGATCTGCGTATCTCAGAGGCAGGGGCCTCAGGGTAGGCAGTTCACCCAGATGTGCAATGGATTTTTGACAGATATGCTATGGTTTTTGGGGATATACCTCTAGGACAGCCACCGGATCAAGGGTTTGAGCACACCATTGAGCTTGAGCAGGGTATTCAGGCTGTGATTACCACACCCTATAGGTATCCCAAAGCCTACAGGGATGAGATTGAGAGAGCCATTCACGAGCTCTTAGCATTGGGACACATCCGGCCCAGTACTAGCCCATTTGCTTCTTCTGTTGTACTGGTGAAGAAGAAGGATGGCACACTAAGGATGTTCATCGATTACTGGGCTCTCAATAAAAAAACAATGAAGAATCGATACCCCATTCCGCAGATTGACAAGTTGATGGATGAGTTGAGGGGATCAAAATTCTTCTCCAAGATTGATCTGAGGTCAGGCTACCTTCAGGTCCGAGTGAGGAACCAGGATGTCCCCAAGACAACCTTTAGATGTCATTACGACCACTTTGAGTTTTTGGTGATGCCCTTTGGGCTAACCAATGCACCGGCCACCTTCCAGTCTTGCATGAACCACATCTTCCGTGGTCAGTTGAGGAAGTTCGTGTTGGTATTCTTCGATGATATCCTCATATACAGCCGCACTTGGGAGGATCACTTGTAGCACATTGAGGCTGTACTGCGCTTCTTGGAAGAGTAGCATTTCTACTCTAAGCTCTCCAAGTGTGAGTTTGGGTTGACAATGATGCTTTATTTGGGGCATATCATTGGTGTGGATGGAGTGAGAGTCCACAAGGAGAAGATCCGAGTCATCCGGGAATGGCCAGAGCCGAAGAATGTGATAGAACTCTGGGGGTTTGTAGGCATCTGTACCTACTATCGGAAGTTTGTCAAGGGGTTTTCCCAACTTGTTGCACCCCTCACAGACCTTACCAAAAAGGGGGCATTCAGTTGGACGGACACAGCGTAGAGAGCCTTTGATAGGCTTAAGGAGGTGATGAGCAGCTGCCCAGTATTAATCTTGCCAGATTTTACGCAGCCTTTCATTTTGGAGTGTGATGCTTCAGGAGAGGGAGTGGGCGTAGTTTTGATGCAGGGAGGCCACCCCATAACTTTCGAGAGCAGAAAGCTGTTGTTGCATGAGAGGTTGTATCCAATATACGACAAGGAGATGTTGGTCATTATGCATGCATTGGCCAAGTTCCTGCAGTACCTGGTAGGCAATAGGTGTCGGGTGAGGACTGACCACAACAACCTCCGATTTTTCCTAGAGCAGAAGCAGTTGCAGGAGAGGCAGTAGAAGTGGGTCAGCAAGATCTAGGCATATGATTTTGACATTGAGTATGTCAAAGGGAAGAACAATGTAGTGGTCGATGCTCTATCCCGCAGACCGGAAACGTTGTCTCTGATGAGTATAGACTCGGATTGGAGGGCTCAGCTGTTGGTGGAGTACTCTAAGGACCATTTTTCCTGTGAGGTGCTGGATGGCCAGATCACAGATGACAGGTACAGGGTGATGGACGAGGTCATTTACTTCAGGGACAAGATCTTCTTGACTGAGGGTTCTCAGCTCAAGGAGAAGATATTGCGTGCTTCCCATGACTCACCATTATCGGGTCATCAGGCATTCACGAAGACCCATCAAGGAGAGGTTCTCTTGGAGAGGCCTCAAGGAGGACGTACTCCGGCATGTCCAGGAGTCTGAGGTATATCAAAGGAACAAGGGAGAGATGAGTCACCTAGCTGGACTACTACAATCGCTACCCATTCCGGAAGGAAAGTGGGAAAGCATTTCGATGGACTTCATCATTGGGTTGCCCACGGCCCAGGGAAAGGACTGCATCTTTGTAGTCGTTGATCGACTGACAAAGTATGCACATTTTTCGCCATATCCGCGCGATACACACCGACACAGGTGGCAGAGCTGTTCTTCAGGGATGTTTTTAGATTGCATGGTCTTCCGAAGACCATAGTCAGTGACAGGGACAACCGTTTCATGGGTGGGTTTTTGCAGCAGCTCTTTCGTTTGGTGGGTACAGAGTTGACTTCGGGTACTAGCTAGCACCCTCAGATGGACGGATAGACCGAGATAGTGAACAAGTGGCTGGAAGGCTACTTGCGAAACTATGTCACAGAGCAGCAGAAGTCATGGCTGCGTTGGCTGCATTTGGGAGAATACTCCTACAACACCACTTTCCACATGTCTATTGGTATGTCTTTGTTTTATGCTTTGTATGGTTATCATGCTTTGACTTTTGCTGATGTCATGTTTGGAGCTAGTAAGGCCCCCAGGGCCAAGGACTGGATCTAAGAGAGTCAGAATAAACTCCGGGCTCTTAAGGATAACTTAGCCACTGCACAGAACCAGCAGAAGCTGTATGCTGACAGAGGACGGGTAGAGAGGTAGTTTGAGGTAGGGGACTTGGTCTACATACGACTTCAGCCATACTGGCAGTCCACGCTGAAACAGAAGGGGGCCGATGAGCTCAAGCCCTGCTTCTATGGGCCTTACAGGGTGATCCGCAAGATAGAGGAGGTTGCATATGAGTTGGAGCTGCCCATAGGAAGCAGGATTCACAACATATTCCATGTATCATGCCTGAAAAAGGCATTGGGGCAACAGAGGAGCTTCCGCCTACAGATGATTAGGGGCATTTGGTGTTATAGCCAAAAGCCATCATTGACACCACGGAGAGACAACTGAGGAGCATGACAGTTAGGGAGTACTTGGTGAGGTGGAGGAATTTGCCGGATGAGGATGCCACTTGGGAGAGTGAGAAGATCTTTGTAGTTGCTTGAGGACAAGCAACTTTTGGCGGCGAGGACTGTAATATTCCCAATTAGCAGTAGCTAATTGGCAATATTAATTTTGCTTAGTTTTTCTTTTCTAAAGTTGGCAATATTAATTTTGCTTAGTTTTTCTTTTCTAAAGTTAGTCAGTCAATAAAGTGGGAAATGGGACCCATAACCCACACTTAGGAAATAATAATTCCTTGTAGTCACTTGAGCAAATATTATTTGGCAGCGTGGGACCCAGGAGGGCCAAGCGACAGCGCAGGGAAGGGGCAGCATGGAGGCAGCGTGGGCTAGGCACCGCAATGGCAGCATGGGCCAGGGCAACGCAGTGGCAGGGACAACATGGCCAAGGAGGGACACACAGATGAGTGGGGCTCAAGGGGGAGCTAGGCTCTCAAGCATAAAAGGGAGAGGAGGCTCACCATTCAGTTACTCTATTATGCATCTTATGACTTCTATCTTTTGACATTGAGCACGCTTTTGCTGTTGAGCGATGTCTGCAACTGTTGTTTAGCACACGGGTGTCTCCGAGTGGAGATCCCAACCTCAGCCTCGAGGGACTTTGAGTGCCCGCTCAAGTGAGGAGTTCCATCATTGTTTTTCCGAGATTAGTACTTAACATCTCACATCCAGGAGCACGCAGTTTCTTAGATAGCGCAGTCCCTCTAGGAGATTACGCAGTTTAGAGAGGAGGCAACACCGAGAGAGAGGGGAAGTAGGAGATTTCAGTCCGGGAGTATTTGTGAAGGATCAACCCTTCACAAATCATCTTTTACAGGAGGAGGAGGCCAACAGTTACAGTTTATTAGTCCGGGGCCAACGTACTCGTCTGGAGTGCGTGTTTTTCCAAGGGAGGTCAATTTTCGAGGTCAGCCATTTCGAGATTCCTTCCTGGGTTTTTCCGGGTTATTGGAGGAGAGCTTGTATGCCGAGTTTCACATTTTTCTGAGTAGGGGAACAACTCCAAGGAGCAACTCCATTCCAACAGTAGCAACAACAACAGTTCTGGAGTTACGCAGTACATGAGAGAGCAGCCATTCATTGATAGATTCTGAGAGTATTTCCAGCTTGCCTTGAGCAATCCAAGGTGTCATCATTCTGATTACCTTTGTACCTATTGTTATCTTTCAGTTTATAATAAAATGGCTCAACGTTTCTCCATATTTGCAGCATTTTTATGATGTCTCTCTATTTGTTGTAGTTACTTGTTTATGTTGCTTTACATTACTGTCCATTTGGATATTACAAGGATTATCCCCTAGTGCTCCTGTGTCGGTATCTCCTCCCATCTCAAAGAATGTCTCCTCTTCTTCCTCACTGTCGGAGAAGACCTCAATGTAGTGTGCCTTCCCTCCAACACACCTATGACTCGGTGCCCACGACTCTTGGCAGGTGAAGCAGAGCTTCTTTCGCCTCAAATCCCTTCGGGACTCATCATCCAATGGCCCTCGGCCCTGGTTCTCTCTCGGGGGTGGAGCTCGCGTGTCCCTCCCTCTTTGCTGGAAAGCCGGTCTGTTGGGTATGGAGTTCCTCATCCTTGGTAGTGCATCCTGCAAATCCTTGGTCCTCCCAATCGCGTCTTGCAACATAGTGGGCTGAGTAGACCTCACTAGCCCACGCAAAGGCTCTGCTATACCGTCTCTAAACATGTAAATCCTCCTTGGTTCCGACAAATTTGGAACCATCACCGAGAGTCTCAGTAACTCTGAAATATAGGTTTTCGGGTTTCCCGACTGTTTGAGCTTGGTCAACTCCACGAAGTACTCCTCTGGATCCTTCCGATCAAACCTCTCCAACACCCTCTTGGTAAAATCGTCATACACTGTCACTCCTAAGTGAACCAACGTGGTCATCCCATGAATCCACCAGTCATGGGCTTATCCCTCTAGATGCAACACAACCACCTTGATGGTCTCCACCTCCGTCATCTGGTTAAGCTGGAAATAGATGCCCAGCTTCTCCACCCATGCTTTGGCTGAACTTTTTGATGACCCATCAAAAGTTGGCAGGGAAAGCTTGCCCACGGTACGCTACAGGTCATTGCCTTGCATGTAACCTCCTCCTCTATTTTGGCCCTTGGGTTTGCTATTGTTCTTTAGCTGGAAAAACTCATTGAAGGTGAGATCACTTCCAAACTCTAGCCCATAGGACTGATACTCCGTGAAATAATCTCCATAGTGAGCCACCTCCAGCTCTTGTGGACCTCTTGCACCTGCTCCTGAAGCTAGAAACGTGGGGATGGTAGAGCGTGGTGGAGTGCGTGGCACCACCTGCTGCGTAGTGTGAGGACCGGGTGGGTGATACGAAGTACCAGATCCTTCCCCATTTTGGAATTCCCGTTGAATTCCCTTTTGCTTACTTTCTTCGCCAATCTTCTACCCCATCTCTTCAATCCTCTTGGCGAGGTTTTGCACTGATTTCAGAAGTAGTTGAACAAACACCCTCCCCTCATCTCTTTCCTTTGCCATGGGTGCCTTTCCTCTTTCTTCTACCACCGGAACGCTGTCAACTTGGTCGAGTGTAATCTCGAGCCTCTTTTCTCTGCTTCTGAATCTCTGCCTCCAGTATGTGATGCTCTGTCTATCCTCCGATGTCATAGAATACGTGCTCCACAGGTTGAGCCAAGTTTATGAGCTCTGATACCACTGTAATATCCCAAATTGGGAACAAAGAGTAATATAAAGCACAATAGACTAAAAACTACAACAAATAGAAAACAATATCAAAACACAAGAAATAGAGCCATAAATGACTGCTAAGCCATTTTATTAATTTGTTAAAAAGATTACAATAGTGGTGCCAAGAAAGGTAGCACCTGTGCCTACTCAAGGCAGGTTGAAGTTCAGCTCTAAAGCCAGACAAATATCATTGTTGAACCAGGTTCTGCGTGGCTCTCCCTCTGCGTTACCAGTGCTGGAATTACTGCTGCTGGTTGACTTTGGATAGTAGTTTGGTCCAACTCCCGTGCTCAGAAAATTCCGGGCTTTTAACCCCAGACTCTACTCCAAAGACCCACAAAAACCTGCAAAGGGTTTCTAGAAATCTCGACCCCGGAAAATGGTCCCTTTGGGCTTGGTATGCTGCTTTGCTGGGGAAATCAATCTCGTGGCTGGAGTTGCTGGGAAATGCCTACAAAACTCTGCCAAAATCCCTAGTAGGAGGTGGCTAGCCTCCCCTCCAAAACCTTTGGCTGAATCTTCTCTGCTCCTTTACTTCCCCACTTCCTTTAGGCTCGACTGCACAATCACTGCGCACTCTGGACTGCCTCTGCTCTGTCCTAAAGGGACTGCGTGTTGCTGCTGATATATCTCTGCAAGTTCCTTACAAAATGAATGAACCTCCTCTCCTGAGCGGGTAGTCGAAGTCCCCCGAGGTAGAGGTTGAGATCTCCGCTCGAAAATGTAATATTCCTAATTAGCCCCGCTAATTGGAATATTTCATTTTTGTATAGTTTTGCCGCCTTTAGTTAAATTAATAAATAAAGTGAGAAATAGAGGGTCAACTCACTTTAATAAAATAAAGTGCTTCCTAGTTGATGAACGTTGTAACTTAAAGGGGAAGGCCTTGGGGGTCCACACACACATGAGGGGAGGCCTCACGTAGGCTCCTAAGGTAACTGCGCTGGTCAAGGAGGAGGTCAAGGACGCAGTTAGGGTTTTTGAGGGAGCTAGCACTATAAAAGGTGGGGGTTTCACTCCAATTGGCATTATTGATTTGTTGATGATACTGAGAGCTAGACTTCTGTCTACTTCAGCACGCCGGTTGTTTAGTCGGTCTGCAGCACTGTTTAGTGCGAACTGAGTGTCTCCGGTCGGAGATCTCGCCCTTGGCTCCGGGGGACTTCGAGTGCCTGCTCGAGCAAGGTATTTCCTTCAGTTTCTTGAGGTGATTTGCAGTGGATTTTTGGGTGGACGTTTGCAGAGGAGCAGCCCCTTGGAGTGACTGCGCAGTCCAGGAGAGAGGACGCAGTTTCAGCAGGGAGGACGCAGTCATTGTGGTACAGCGCAGTTGTGAGGTGATTTGGTAGTGGTTTCCAGCGTTTTTCAGTCTTGGGAGGTTGTTGTTTCAGTCGGAGGTTTTGCAGGAGGATTTTGGCCCCTTTTCCCAGCGTTTCCTTGAGCTTCTGCGCTGTTCCTGGGAGAGACAGCGTTTTCATTGAGGAGGGGTTGTTTGGTGGATTTTCGGAGGTGGAGCACTTGCTTCACGGTTTCTGGGTTTTGTCCGGAGGGTTGAGTACAGCTAGCCTTCCGATTTTCAGCTCATTCCGGTGTGGGGATCAGCCCCTAGTTCCAGTACATTGTAGCAGCAGTTTTCTACGGCAGTTTTCTCCAGCAGCTAGGACGCAGTCTCTGTTGCAGCCATCTTTTATTCTGAGAGGGTCTCCACTTGCCTAGAGCAAGGATAGGTGCACTCATTCTGATTATCTTTGTACCCATATACATGTATTCTCAGGATTAATAAAATGGCTTAGCGTTCTGGTATTTTATGTGTATTTGTTCCATATTCTAGTTCCGGCATTTTGTTCTATATAGCTGCTTGTTGTTTTGCTGTGTATTATTGTTTATTTCCCGTTGGGGATATTACAGTGGTATCAAAGCATAATTCTGGCTCTGCCTGTGGTCTATGACATTGGGAAAGAGATCATACGCAGGTTTGCCGGAATTTTTGAGAGCAACAGTGCTTGCGTACCAAGAACGAAATTGAGAAAAAAGGGCCAAAATATAAAGGGTCAAATTCTGAAGGTTGGAATTAGAAGAAACGTTTCGAAGGTTTTTCTTCCGGGTTTTGGGCAAGGATCACCTTCCCAATTCTTGAATTTTTCCAGTAGTTTTCGGGTAACCGGAGGTCGTGTTGCTAAATAAAAATGGTTTTGGCACAACCGTGGAGGTTCGAGGAGCCCGTAGACACATAGTGCAAAGAGCCGATGGCGGTGTGATGATGATGAGAGGAGATTTTGGGAGACACTCCTCCAACACATGCAGGTGATGTCACAGAAACTCACTGCGCTGGAGGTTAGGCAGCGGGAAACCCCAAGGGGATTTCGGATTGGTGAGGGATCAGGCACATCCCACCATTTACCGGAGCATGTTGCCACTCAGCATATGGCATCACATACACCCACACGTCCTACCATGCCCACTTTTCTGGATGAAGACATAGGGGCAGCAGCACAGCGAGGGCCGGAGCTGGGCCACATGGGTGACTATTTTGCAGAGTACCAGGCATACGGGCAGTAGTTCATGAAGGCTCTCTCATTCAGAAAATATCTCCAGATCATGTATGGCATTAGATTCCGTGATCATCACCGGCACCGACATCATCATGAGATGGAGACTACCACCGCACAGCCTAGCGTATTCCATCTACCGACATTTGGACGGTCATCCGTGCGCCGTAAAAGGCTTGGGTGAGCTACGATAACTCTTTCCACTTTCGACCGAGTATCGGAGAGGGAAACCAACAACAAATGGTTACTCGCACTCCTCCACCATGAGGGAACACCGGAGCTGTGGAGTCCGAGGTTACACCTAGTGTGACACGTGATTCACCCTCATTAGAGACCTCTAATGTTGATGTGATAGTGGAGAAGGTAGAGCCCATCCCAAAGAGAGCCATCCATTGAGGTGATGACCGGAGTCGGTCCGAGTCTTCAGTGGTAGCAGCATTAACGGCGTATGGGTGAGGCGTTAGGAGATATATCCACCTTCAATGAGGCACTAGCGTACAGAGGTATTGGATGATGGCTCTGTGCGGGGCCGGTATCATCGACGGACGACCGAGTTTTGAAAGGGAAGGCCACATCAGTTCGGGAGGCCATTTTGTTGCAGGACATGGAGCTGGAGGGCATGAGAGTGGCTTGTGCCAAGTCGGCTGCCAAGCTGGCCCGCATTGGGGAACAACTGGATTCCCTGATGGTACAACCAGAGGGCACATTGCAACATCAGATCATTCCCCTTCAGGCATGCATGGATGGGACTAGCAGTGTTGTTGGGTCATCTCTTCCCATTGGAGAGAGAGAGGCAGAGCCACATAGTCAGATCTCATATGTTGACTTGGATAGCGGTATGAGACGATCAGAGTTGCACAGGGTACAACATCCACCTGTTGAGGTTGGATGGAGAGAGATTTTGAGTTGGTACTCGGTGGAGAGGGCTATGGAGATGGTGATGGATCCGAGTGTAGCTCAGCAGGAGTTTCTATGCATGGGGATTACAGGAACCCCAGATTGGCATTGGGATCCAGGTGGGATCACCTATCATTTCCTAGGCAAGTTGGTTGCTTGTGTCTTGGAGGGTACAGTTGGCCAAGCAGTAGAGCATGTGCATCCGCTAGGGGAGTTTGGGTCAGCTCCAGTGGCCAACCAGTTTATGGGCAGACTCCCTAGGTTGTTTTGGTATGACACTCGTACACCTATGTCACTGGTGAGCGCACACCTGGAGGCTTGGATGCTGGAGGAAGTGGCATTGGCAGGCCACCAGATGGCACCTTGTATGGGGCCAAAGATTCTTCACCTTTGTGTGGGGCACAGAGGACGCAGCGGAGCCGAGCAGTGGTGGTAACACTACTGACACACAGGGAGATTCACTTCTCGGACCCCTTGAAAAGGATTTGGAGTGATGATCCTTTCGTCGGCAGGTATAGTGATACGACGGTGGAGACGATGTTATTGATTGGTGGTAGTCCGACATGTAGAGGCACAACTCTAGGTCATCACATCCAGGGATGTGTGGGAGCCTCTAGCATTGAGCGGTGGATTGTCGGTGGACATGGAGTAGCATGGTGGTGTACCATAGGGTGTGGGACTGCATTGCGGAGTAGGAGTATCCTACATCACATTGAGAGCATGCGGAGAGTGACCGATGCCTGGACACAGTCAGAGCACGAGACGGTACAGGGTGCTACAGCAGTAGCACATGGTATCCAGCAGCATACCGAGGTATGCCTCAGTGTGCAGTGGCATGTTGAAGTGTATATGGATGATCAGTGGTATGCGAGGGCGTACGGCGCGGCACAGCAGGGTCTTGGAGTATTGCATCCAGGGAGACTCACAGACAGGGACACTGGGCTTACCTTTGGGGGTATTTCACCCAGGATCGATGAGGAGACGGAGGAGCGATACTTGATGGTATCTGCGGGGACTCACACATCCGACACTCTTCTCCATCACTCATGGGCACAACTGATTTTGTTCCTGTCCTTTGGCACTTTGGGCATGAGCAGCAGGGTCCGTGAGGCACACCCAAGATATTTGGATGGCCCTCAAAGACACTAGGCGAGACTTTCAACAGCTGGCACCGGGTCGCACGCCAGTTGACGCTGTGCCCCGCGCTTAGGGGATGAGATGATCCTCTCGCAAAGGGTGGCACATTAGTCATTGCTGAGCCTACGCTTGGGGAGCGGGTCATGAGGGAGACATGCATCATTTTTCCATCAGGGCATGTTGAAATCATGCATGAGCAGAGGATACTGGGTTCAGTAGAGATAGCATTCCAGCATGCGTCTGGACTCCAGACACTGTATCGACACTTCATCAAGAGGGTGGATGGCATATTCACTGCAGATGAGGTGGTGGAGGTAGAACAGGAGGGCATTCCTTCTGTATGCCAAGGTGAGGACTCTTTTTCATATGAGTCCATAGGATCAGTTGAGGTTGCTTCTGTGAGCAAGAGCAACATGCAGTGTATGATGACAAAAGATGAGAGGGTCAGACATAAAGGTAGGAGAGCAACTTTCTGGGGACTGAGAGTAGAGATACTTCCGGGTGATGAGTCACTTGTGACGCTTAGCGTAGAGCAAGACATGAGGGAGCTCGGAAGCCGCAGAGGAGGATACTATGACCACCGGTGCATGACATTCCCCTTGGGTGAGGTCCAAGAGTGGGTGCCCACATTGAGTCGATGAGGGATATGCGGCTAACATTGGGGTCAGCGATTGAGGTGGGACAGTCATATGCACTGACATCGAGTACGGTGACAACAGCTGCAGATCCATATTCTCTAGAGGTTTTGGAGGTCGATGGGATTGTTCTGCAGGGGACCAGTAGACAGTGGGAGCATGACATTCCTGATCAGGAGTGGGAGGAGTTGTTGGATATGGTGGAGCATCCATCTTTGGGTCGACACTGGGATGAGGCACAGATAGATGTACTCGCAGTCAGCAGAGCTGCAGCGTTTTTAGTGGGTAGCACTCTCCAGGAGTACATCGATGGAGCTTGCAGCATACCTTGCCCACTTTTGCCCATTATAGAGAGAGGGGTTTCCTTCTACAGGCAGCTTCCATTGACCGACAGGGTAGAGCAGTGGGAGTTGATTACGGGTTGGCGGCAACATCCCAGGCCTGTTCCATATACCGTTGTTGCTGCTACATCAGATTCTTCTTCTAGGATGGACTGGCGGGAGATCATGAGTTGGTACCCTCTAGATGGTACGGTATTATTCGTAGGGAGTGCAGTCGGGCAGGGACTCTTGGACATAACAGAGGTTATAGATTCCAACTGGCAGGGCAGCACAGGACATCATTTCTTCAGCACTCCATCCCGATTTCAGGAGAGCAGGGTCAGCATGGGATTGGATTGCCAAATCTCGATTGGAGAGAGGTAGGAGGAAAGGAGTATGCGCTGAGGGGTAGCATATAGAAGGCTGTGTACAACGGCAGCGAGAGCCCGTGACATTGATGCTTATTGGTGGTCTTCACCTCTTAGAGCATTAGTCATAGCCAGAGGCAGTGAGCAGTTCGAGTCACGGGACTTGTGCGATTATTGGCCACAGTGGCGATGGGATCCGGGAGGACTATTGATTGGCTGGTACCATGAGAGGCCAGTTTGGGATCCGGGCATTGAGATATCCCTTCATATCAGGGTGATGCAGGAGACAGAGAGGTTTCAGTGGGACCCAGGCACATTTTGCAGTATCGGCAGGGAGCATCAGCTAGAGAGTAGGCTTGTTCAAGCATTGCTTGAGAACAAGCAATTTTTGCCGGATGAGGATGCCACTTGGGAGAGCGAGCAGACTTTACAGCATCCATCACTTCAGTTGCTTGAGGACAAGCAACGTTTTGCCGGGGGAGACTGTAATATTCCTAATTAGCGCCGCTAATTGGAATATTTCCTTTTTGTATAGTTTTGCCGCCTTTAGTTAAATTAATAAATAAAGTGAGAAATAGGGGGTCAACTCACTTTAATAAAATAAAGTGCTTCCTAGTTGATGAACGTTGTAACTTAAAGGGGAAGGCCTTGGGGGTCCACACACACATGAGGAGAGGCCTCACGTAGGCTCCTAAGGTAACTGCGCAGGTCAAGGAGGAGGTCAAGGACGCAGTTAGGGTTTTTGAGGGAGTTAGCACTATAAAAGGTGAGGTTTTCACTCCATTTGGCATTATTGATATGTTGATGATATTGAGAGCTAGAATTTTGTCTACTTCAGCACGCCGGTTGTTTAGTCGGTCTGCAGCACTGTTTAGTGCGAACTGAGTGTCTCCGGTCGGAGATCTCGCCCTTGGCCCCGGGGGACTTCGAGTGCCTGCTCGGGCAAGGTCTTTCCTTCAGTTTCTGTAGGTGATTTGCAGTTGATTTTGGGTGGACGTTTGCAGAGGAGCTGGCCCCTTGGAGTGACTGCGCAGTCCAGGAGAGAGGACACAGTTTCAGCCGGGAGGACGCAGTCATTGTTGTGCAGCGTTGTTGTGAGGTGATTTGGTGGTGGTTTCAGCGTCCTTCAGCATTGGGAGGTTGTTGTTTCAGCCGGAGGTTTTGCAGGAGGATTCTGGCCCCTTTTCCCAGCGTTTCCTTGAGCTTCTGCACTGTTACTGGGAGAGACAGCGTTTTCATTGAGGAGGGGTTGTTTGGTGGATTTTCGGAGGTGGAGCACTTGCTTCACGGTTTCTGGGTTTTGTCCGGAGGGTTGAGTACAGCTAGCCTTCCAATTTTCAGCTCATTCTGGTGTGGGAATCAGCCCCTAGTTCCAGTACCTTGCAGCAGCAGTTTTCTACGGCAGTTTTCTCTAGCAGCTAGGACGCAGTTTCTGTTGTAGCCATTTCTTATTCTGAGAGGGTCTCCACTTGCCTAGAGCAAGGATAGGTGCACTCATTCTGATTATCTCTTGTACCCTTATACATGTATTCTCAGATTAATAAAATGGCTTAGCGTTCTGGTATTTTATGTGTGTATTTGTTCCATATTCTAGTTCCGGCATTTTGTTCTATATAGCTGCTTGTTGTTTTGCTGTGTATTACTGTTTATTTCCCGTTGGGGATATTACAGAAAATCTCTTTGCTAAACAACACTGCAGACTTGGCTAAACAGCGCAAGCGTGCTCAGTCAATGAAGATAGAAAATCGATATATGAATGAATGAGGAATGAGCTGCTCTCATTCCCTTTTGTCAAAAATGACCCTCCAATGTTCCCTTGGGCCCACAAGCACTGCGCTGCCCCCTTCTCCGGCCTACCATTGCATTGCCCCCTCCGTGCCTCTCCCACGCAGCCACCTAGGATGCTGCCTCCATTCGATGGGTGGCCACATGGACCCCACTAAAGCCGCAATATTTACTTAGGGACTATAGGGAAGTGCTTTTAGCTGCTTAGTTATTATTTGTGGGTCCCCTTACCCACTTTATTCCCGCTCAACATTAGAAAAAGAAAAAATTAGCCAAAATTAATATTCCAATTAGCTGACTGCTAATTTGGAATATTACAAACACATGCTTGTCCAAAGTAGCCCAATTTGGTTGGAGGATAGCAAGTTGGGTAGTGAAGCTATCAATGCTTGCCTTTATCTAGCATAGGTTTATGGAACATCCTTGTAAGGAGGTAAGACATGCAGTTGCTTCTTGCCTTTGTGAGATCATAAGGATAACTGCTCTTGTTCCTCCCTATAACGATTACATTCTAAGAAGGGTGTTATAGCTGATTGTGGAGAACTTCCAAGGATTGCATGATATCGAGGACCTTACCTTTGGTAAGAAACTCAAGATCTTGGATATGGTGACTAGAACTAGAGTTTCTGCCATTATGTCAAACTTGAATCAAACTTAATCATTGTCGAACTCGAACTCGAACCGAACCATGTGACTTAGCATCAATGTGATTATATATGTTTATTCTATGTTTTTTTCTCCAATTTTGGACCCTAGTTAAATCACGTGAACAAAGATATACTCCTAAATATTGAATGGTGCTTGTACTATTGTCTTTTTTTATTTCTTGTACCCCTCTATTCCTTGATTTGTGAAAATACCGTTTAAGTCTGTCCCCATTGATTAATTCATTCCAAAAATATCACTTATCTAGAAACAAATGAAACTAATGTAAGTTACATATCTCACAAGGCATTCAGATATTATACTCCTACCACATTTATTGACAAATGTTGGTTTCCTTTATATTTACTCTGATGATGGAGACTTTTTAGTGGTAATCATTTATATCCTTTTTTGTTTGTGTTTATATCTTTGTAGAGCTTATCTGACCTTACATTGTGTTCTTTTTCTCGAGTGCCTTGTAATCATGTATAGCAGTTCATGTCACATGATACATAACTCTCTAATATGGTTTTGTCTCTTTAAAAGATATTGTTTACAGAGTTAGTTAATCCTTTACTTAAAATGACCTCTGATCAAGGGTGGTGGATTTCCATTTTTATATAGGGATCCTCAGATGAGTTCATTGATGCTAATATCCAGCTTGTTTTAGCGTTGGTTCGCAAGTTGCACGAGGCAAAGGGAATGACATCTCGTATAGTAAGATATCTTGCATCTAAGTTCTACTATATCTGTAGCCTTGTTTTACTTGAATCTTACCCGTGATAAATGGAAATTATTTTTGGGTTTTACTGTAAGGCAATATTACAGTGCATGACTTCTATTTGGATTATGTTTCCCTTTCAAACAATAATTACTGAATAATATGCTTGTATAGGTTGTCTCTGAGTTAGAACACCTATTTATTTCAAGGAAAAGAAAAGTGTGTAAGAAAAATAACTATATATATTTTCAATAAAGTTTGATAAGTCTGACAGAGCAGTTTGCTAAATTTGTCTTACAGATGTTGAAGTTTTATATCGTTTGCATTTTGCCACAGGTTTTTCCTGATGAGCCAGAAAAACGAAGGGCTTCTCGAGTGTTCCGAACAGCCCTTGAACTTGTAAGGAAATATAATAAAGTGATGCTTGGATGTATGCCATCTCTTCACTTTTTTATATGAAGACAATTTTGCAGAAGAGGCTGAAACTTATATATATATATATATTATTTATTTATTTATTTTGTCCTTACAGTTCTATCTGATTTCCATAAACTTGGACCAACACATATCAAATCTTCTAAAGTTTGTCTTGTTGAAAACTTCAGCTAGTCAATTTCAAAACCATCTTTAGTAACAAATTTGTCTTCCTTGATTTGATTCTATTCCTACTGTCATTAATATCCCAAAACTGGACAAGAAGATAATATTGTTCTTAACTTCTTTGTTACCACTGAAGACATTGCAATCATAGTTAAACCTATAAAGTGAAAACAATATCTAGCAAAAATTTCACATAATTACAGGAAACTGAAGTGCAAGTAGTCAGAGTACTTGATCATGATATATGATAATAATAATATTAATAATCTAATTTTAAGTTAACAGCCTAACCAGACACCTAATTGATGTATGAGACCCCCTTGTTTGTGGGACAAGGGATTCCATCCATTAGAGATTTGACTGCCTGGTCTTTGGAGTTCTCCACACCCTACCTCCCTGCAGGTTTGAGCCTATGACCTCCAAGCAAATCAAAATTCAATTTCTTGCTTGAATTTATGAGTAAGGTCATAAGTCGTGTCCCAGGTGGTCAATTTCTTGCTTGAATTTGTGAGTAAGGTCATAAGTCATGTCCCAGGTGGTCTGAAGATTCATAGAGGCAAAGGTATTCCGTGGTTCCCAAGGGTTTTGTGTGTCTAAAGACGCTTCTCCTGTTCTAATCTGAAAATTCCATCAAATGGTTATGGTTAAAGTCCACTTTCAGTTTTTTCAGGTGGTTGTTTTATTGCAGCATATGGACTTCTGGGATTCTCAGCATTCTGTAGGGGGGAGTTGTCCCTGAGTAGAGCCACTATTAGCACTCATACTGGCACCTTGCATCAACAGCTTGTGTTGGCCCTTGCCCAAGAGTTTCTAACCCCCATATCAGCTTGGAGAATGGTAACTTTCCTGAGGATTCCCGAGGACATCTTGGACACATCCTCAGTGAAACATCACTGCATAGAAGTCCCCTATCTTTAGAAAGGCACTGTAGCTATTTTCAAATAAAAAAAGTTGTTTTTATTGAACGAGGATTGATATTTTTAGAAAAGTAGAGAGCTAATATTTTTAGATGTTGATATTTTGGGTAAAACAATTCCCCCGTAGAAATGGTATAAAATTTGGAGCAGATATTCAAGCAAGAAAAGGTACGCAAGTAGTTCAAGTTATCAGTGTTCAGTGTCGTCTTCTTCAATATTTCTTTTCTTCTCTTTCTTCATTTAATTTCTAAGTCTAAAGGTTGTCATCTGTGAGAATTGAAAACCCTAGATGACTAATGTCCTCAAGATCTCAATCAAACAAGTAGATTGTGCAATTTAATTAATGCCGAAACTAAATTTCAAACCATAGCATCAATCAAACAATAGCTAGAAATTAATCAGTGGAAGCATAAAAATTAATTTCTCTCACACACAGGGAATTACTCTTCGAATAAATTTTTAATTGTTTCGAAAAAACTTACAAGGAAACCTCCTCGTGCTGCCCAAAAAACAACATTGCATGGTTACTGAAATCACCCTGAATTTGAGCTTCTACAAGCTGTTAGAAAAAACAGCAACATTATTTATTTGCTGTATGGGTTGTACAACACTACTACACTACTGTACGGATTCTGTATGGCATTCCCTGTATGATATGTGGATCTATTGTATGGGACTGCGTGTTGCTGGAAACAACTCTTTCCTGGCTGCCTGCTTTCTCTCCCTCTCTGTCGCTCAACTTGCTCAAGCTTGTTAATGATTAATGATGTAACAAGCATAATAATAGATAATAATAAATTAATAATAAGGTGTCTTATTAAATAGACACGACTATAAAAAGGGCACCCCACCTAGCATTTATAACGGTCATGTTACCCGCCACCTGTGGGTGACACACCTAGGAGAAATTTTTCTTCTACACTGTCTTCACCCGGCAGCCAACAACACGTTGCAGCCACCAGATAGCTCGATGTGCCATCATCTCTGCCACCTGAGCCAGACATTATGCACCTTCGCCCATCTGTCATGATCATATGTTTGAAGGTGGGCCTTCCAACCCCGAAGGTGTGGCTTTCATTATGTAATCGGGTATTTTTTCTTACTTATCATGGACACTTCTGGGCATGGATTAGTGGGGGGATTTGGCGGAAAGAATGGGCTTGGTCTATAATCTTGTCCCCTGGTCCAACTTAGTGGTTAACCTTGTATCCTAGTCCTGTGGGATCTCCTCTATTGGCTACTAGCTTTAGGAGTGGAATTACATGGGAAACCCCGATTTTGGTTGCATGGTCCTGCTCCCAAACATCACATACATCAATCCCCTCTGCTCATTATAACCCCTTTTCACATATTTCCCATCCGGGTCCACATTTGTCCATTGGGTCCAGAAGGATTTAGCCTCTCCCTCCCCTTGTCCATACTTTAGGTCAGGTTTTAGGTCAGGTTTGGAACGTTGCCCCAGAGGTTGATGCAGCTAAAAAGAAAGTTAAAAGCATAAGTTGGCCAATTACAAAAGGAAATGTATCATAAAATGCAAAAGATGGTTGGGACATAAAAATTTACCACGTGGGAAAAAGGCAAACATAAGCTCTACCCCTTATCATGGCCATCACCCTAGTTCTTAGGGCCCCTATGTGAGCCCCTTGTTGGAAAGTGTAACTAGGTTTGATCTACATAATGACTATGTAATTATGTATTTATGTAATGAAGAAGACAAAGATAATAAAATATATTTCTTGTTAAACTTGCTTCATGGGTTTCATGAGCAAGGGATTTTATTATAGGTCAAAGACTTCTTCTTGATGTCTTTTAGGATTTGTCATCTTGTCATAAATGTAAAAATTAGAGTCATGTACATGAAACAATGTTACGCTTATAAAGTGTCAAAGAAACAATGTAAAAAATGTTCAATACCTTGTCACCTTGCTGAAAGAATACTCCTTGAAGTCGGTCTCACAACAGCTGGACAAGTCGGCTTGAAAACACTGCTAATGAACTGTCACACTCCTTCATGGTCAGGTAGGCTTAATTACAGGTTGAGACAACTATATATACCCAACTATGCTGCGCAGAACAGAGACAATTACAGTTCGGATTGTCTGAGATTTTCGGACACATATTACAGTGACAAAGTCTGTAGTAATAAAACAAAGATTGGGTCTGCTATAGAGGAAAGGAAAAGGTAAGTATCACGGTAAAGAAGCAAGGAAGACAAGACATATTACAGTGAAGAACAGGTTTGTAACATAGTACTAAAAAGCAAAGAAGCCAAGACCTATTACAGCGAAGGAGAGGCTTGTCATCCCATGCGTAACACAATGCTGAAGAAGGAGGAGATATAGCACAGAGAAGGAGTATATATCTCTGTTTTGGGACAGCAACATATATCTGAAGAAAGTCGAAGATTGTCTACAGTACTAAGGGAGGATTATCACAGTGTTAAAAGGGATCTCAGACTCAATCATAAAGGATACAATAAGAAGATGAAGAAGGAGTTCTGAGGAGGCCAAGGCTATATCAAATATAAGACTAAGGAGAAGCACATTGTTCAAGGATATTAGACAAGGGACCGAGCTTCCCTTGTGCAAGTGCAGAATGGCACAGAAAGGAATGTTGTCATAGGGAGCCAAGAAGAGCAGGTGACAAGGGTGTTGGAGTGATACTAAGGTCAAGGGTCTGTGCCATGGTCATGGTATTTGTCAACTGAAAGTCTATAAGAAGAATTACTTGCGGGTTTTCCTCTCCAAGAGGGATAGGTTTTGGCCCTGGCTTGAATAGCCTAAATTTGTGTCTCTTGTGTTTTGATAATTGACTTGATGAAAGACCTAATAATCTAATAAAGAGAAGACCTAAGTAAGAGAAGTAAGCTCACAAGTAATTATCAAGTAGAGAATTGAATTAAACACTGCCCTACCAAATTCTCAACACCCCCTGCATCATTAAGGAACCCATGATTGTTCCAACCCCTAGTGGGCGATGAACTGCCCAACTTTAAGGTGGTATTCACTACTATATCATTCACATCATATTCCCATTCCAAGGAGCCCCGAGCAGTTATAAAAAGAAAATCAATACAAGACAAAAGACAAATGAAGAAGGGAGGAAAAACAAAGGCCGAGGTAACTCATGTACCGTGATTGCTCCCTCCTACATCTATACACCCATGTGTGGGATTCCCCCATTATAGCTACCCTTGTACCATGGCATGTGGCTTGGAGCATTCCCATGCTACCCCACTCCATTCCACCATTATTTCACATGACACCTGCCATTTGACGGATGTACCATGGACCTGTCACTCCCTTAGAGGTTGAAACCACCTAATAGGGTCCTTGCTTAACCTCCTTCTTGAACCTAGGGACATGTGTATGTTCTAAAGCCCATTATGGAAAGGCACGCCACTATGAAGTGCCCCACTTGGTTCCATGATTTGTAAGCTCATTTGCTCAATTGCACTAATGAATTGTTGTACTGGAAGGCGAGGAGACGCATTGGATCTGTTACCGCTTAATTTAGCAAGGGTTCCAAAGGGACTACTACTAGATCAAGTGGCAACAATGGGACAAGGACCCACTATCACCTGAATCAATGACTCCTACTCTTTACGAACTTTCATTGATGGGAGGAGTCCCGGTATAGGGAAATCACTAGAATGATGAGATCGATAACAACACATAGTTTGATTTCCAATGCCCATTCAAAGGAGAGACTCAAAGTTTCTTATTTTAGAATAAAAAGAAGGCTCTCCAAGAAAGGCTTGAGGGAAGGATGACCTCAGGTTTAGGAGTATTCAAAAATGATGAATGCCTAAGATCAAAACTTCCAAAATCCCTCACTTGTGATTGATGTGTTTATACTAGGGTTCAAAGTGAGGCAAGGATGGCTCATTCAATGGAAAGATTCAATTAAAGTGTGCGCTTTGGGAGAAGCTAGGGCGACTTTCCACAAAAGACCCCCTTGAGAGAAATACTATAAGAGACTAAGGGTTGAGGGATATACCGTGGTAAAGGCTCATCCAATGATCACCTATGGTTAAGAGAAAAGATTTTGAATGATGACCTACAAAGTGCAAACCTTCAAGAAATCCCCAAGTAAAAGGAGCTTCAAGGGTCCCCTCTTGGTGTGATAGCTAGGGCATCAATTTATTTGAAATTTTACAGTTGGAATTCATTCAAAACTGGAGGATGTCTATAGGAGACATAAATGAAGAAACTTGTCCAGACGAAATCCTGAAATTCCTCCTCCCTAAAATTTCACATCAAGCCCTAGAAAATCTCCTTATCCTTAGGCGACGAAGAAAAGAGGAAGAAAAGAGGTGAAAGAATGATATCTCATTAAGTTAGTGTGATCACTAAGGATCTAGGACCAGTGCTTAGTCTATTGGGAGAATATAGTCAAGAATGAGATTGATTTAGGGTTTTTTTCTATTTGTGAAAATTCCTGAATCTACTTAACATAAATTTCTACTGCAAAAATCTGGTTTACTACTCCTACTTGTGTTTTTACATTAACAAGTTATTTTCAGAAATAGCTAGAAAACAACGAAGTAAACACACTGCAGATCTACACATACATACAAATCAAGTACTGAAGAATTAAGTACACATGACAAAGGACACAATATTTTTGGACAAATGTCCCTAGAAAAATCCAATGCGGGAAAACCGGTGCAGCAACTCTTGAGGGTTTTATTATTATGCAGAATTCTGAATACAAACAAGGGCACCAGTGGTGGTTTGCCCAACAAAGAAATCCCGACAGATGTACCTATATCTCTGGAGATAGAAAATATGGCTGATCCAGTTGAGAATGAGGAACCCCACAGGTACCTACGCAGTCACTGCGTCACCCTTCAGTGTGGCTGCGTCACTCTGTCTGATCTGCTGAATATGAGCCCTTTCTAGTCCACCGAAACCCCAGCGTTGTAGCTTCTCGCTCTGCGTCATCCTCCTGTGACAGTGTCAACCTTTGCGCTGGCTCTGCGTGAGCCTGGCTGGGTCTGCGTCACCCCTTCTGGGCCTACACTGCCTCTGCATCACCCTTCCTGGACTGCGCTACCTCTCTAGTACGGATTTGCCTCTCTGCAATTGTATTCTCGGCCTCAAATTCAGAAATCACTCTGCCTATCTGCCCTTTGCTGCACTGCAAGCTCATTCGAAAATTCTCAACAAAATGTGGTCCAAAATTTCGACTTAGCTCAAGTGCTATCGCTATGTGTGTTTCTTCCAGCCGACCCCACACCTTCCTTTAATACTTTTCTTGTTGAACATTCAACGACCGTGATCTAATATCTAATCAACGACTAAGATTAGAGAAGACTTGATCCTCGTCACTTAGAACATTCTCACCCACATGTTCAAATTAATTTACTTTAATTATTTAATTTCCCCAAGTTAGACTTAGGGTCTCCATTAAAATAATTAAATATTGGAATAACTTAGGCTCCGGGTGGAATTTCTCTAAACTATTTCTGGATCTCATGTGTTCTAGCCTTTCCACAAAGTTTCAGAGCTAGAGCACATCCAATGCTACCCAAAAATCAACACTCCCTCTTAGCAAGGATTGTGCTCTAGCAACACTTCACTCCAGAAGTGTTTCTCTGATCCATGGCATCGGTCCCTTTGCGCTGCTGCCTTCTGTACTACTGCCCATGACTCTACCACAGTCATTGCCTCATCTGTACTGCAACTCCCTCTCAAATGCTGCATCATGCTGCCCATAGCACTGCCATTGCTAACTGATGCACTGCAACTTCGTTGCTGAGAAGTAAGAAACTAAAGGACATCACCCAAAATCCTGACAGACAAGTCAGTTTGGCTGCATTTCGATACTAAAGCACCCTCTACTGTTGAACTGTGTTGACCCTTTGAAGCTCTGCGCTACTGCTGCTCTGCACTGCGTAAGCACCGCCCCTCTGCGCTGCTGCTACCTCTGCATTGCGCTGCTCCAGTCTTCAGCGTCCTAGCACTACCAATGTGCCTCCATAATCCTCTACACCAACTGACTCCAGTCATCCTGCTAGTGTCTTTGAGGGCTCCGATAGCTCGTATGTGATCCAAGAGTTTGGGCACCTCAAGGATCCTGCCCCTTCACCATCTGTAGCTCAATCGATAGATCTATGTCGTACAACCTCTTCTCTCAAGGCACATGAGCACTCATAGCCACATCATCATCACTGCCATCATCTCCCTTGGCTGTCGTAACCTTAGAATCTGAATCTTCCTTGCCCTTCTTCTTCTGAGGACAAGTATTGGCGAAATGTCCTAATTCGCCACATCTGAAGCACCGGACCTTTGAGAGGTTCTTCTTCTTCTTCCCTTGTTGTTACCATTGTTCCTTAGATGCGAGAGTCGCATCTTCCTTCTCCTCCTTCTTGATATTGGCTCTTCTGCTGCTGTTGCCCATCTTGGATACTCTCCTGATCTCCTCTTGACAAAGAGTTGCCCACATGTCCTCCCAGTTTGGAAGTTGTGCTCTGCCCAAAATACTTTGGACAAATGTCTCCTAATCATCGGTGACTGCATTCAGGGCAATCCTCACCATGAGACCATCATTAGGAGTTGCCCCCATAGCAACCCGCTGATCTCGAATTACCTTCAATCTAATGAGGAAGGGGTCAATTTCCTCTCCCTTGTGCATCT
The DNA here is from genome assembly GCA_034641835.2 of Pinus albicaulis. Classification (NCBI taxonomy): domain Eukaryota; kingdom Viridiplantae; phylum Streptophyta; class Pinopsida; order Pinales; family Pinaceae; genus Pinus; species Pinus albicaulis. The sequence goes on along the minus strand of CM076574.1, from coordinate 360,734,277 downwards.
GAAATAGTCGCTGTTGATTCTATAGAAGCATCTTCCTCTGGACGAAGGTGCCTTGATATATCTTGATCAATGTTGTCCACATGTCATTTGCCGTGTTCTTCTCGGCAATATGTGGGACCACATGATCCTTCACTCCGTCCATAATCAAGCGCTTAGCCCGTGCTTGATTTTCCTCATACTTCTTTAATGGATCAGCATCGACCGGAACAACTACAACCCTCTCGACATGATCTTTGATGCGATACTCATCCAGGACATATAGGATCCTGGCCTTCCAGATGATGAAGTTAGATGCACCATCTAACCTGTCCTGATCCTTCAATCCATGCGAGGCCATCTCTGCTAAAAAAATGTCGAAACGGATGCTCTTCTCCCTTCTTCTACTGCTGCTCTCAGCAAGAGACTAGATCTGGGTTTCTTGGCAATAGAAACCCTCTAGAGAATACGCTCCCTCTGACTAGTGATTTCCTTCCCGAAAATCCTCCACCAATTTTGTCAAATCAACCCTCTCCGATCACTCCGCTGATCGGATCTCAGACTTCTTGGCTAGAAAGTTTGCTGAGGAACTGTTTCCCCTTTGTCAACCCTGCTAGACATTGTTCTGCATTGGCAGAAACAATGCCCCACCAACAACTTTGAAGAACAAAACTGCACCTCCAGCCACGAAAACTGGCACAACGCCACCCCCTCTCGGCCTGCATCACCCTCTTGGGCCCGCGTCAGCTCTGCGTGAGCTAGACAGGCTCTATGTCACCCTTCTGGGCCTACGTCAGCTTTGCGTGAGCTAGACAGGCTCTGCGTCACTCCTGTTGGGTCTGCGCTATCCCTCTGGTCCTGTGCTGCCTCTTTTTAGATCGGTGTTGTCTCAGCCGCCTTCCTACAACAAAAATATTCATCACTTCGCTGATGGCTTCAGCTCCCCTTGATCTGCAATAGCTCTGATACCATGTGAAAATTCCTGAATCTACTTAACAAAAATTTCTACTGCAGAAATCTGGTTTACTTCTCCTACTTGTGTTTTTACATTAACAAGTTATTTTCAGAAATATTCAGAAAACAACAAAGTAAACATACTGCAGATCTACACATACATACAGATCAAGTACTGAATAATTAAGCACACATGACAAAGGACACCCAATATTTTTTGGACAAATGTCCTCGGAAAAACCCAATGCGGGAAAACCGGTGCAACAACTCTTGAGGGTTTTATTATTATGCAGAATTATGAATACAAACAAGGGCACTAGTAGTGGTTTGCCCAACAGAGAAATCTCGACAGATGTACCTCTATCTCTAGACACAGAAAATATGGCTGATCCAGTTGAGAATGAGGAACCCCACAGGTGCCTACGCAGTCACTGCGTCGCCCTTCAGTGTGGCTGCGTCACTTGGTCTGATCTGCTGAATATGAGCCCTTTCTGGTCCACTAAAACCCAAATGTTGCAGCCTTTGGCTCTGCGTCAGCCCCTCCTGGCCTGCGTCACCCTCCTGTGATTGTGTCGACCTCTGCGTTGGCTCTGCGTGATCCTGGCTGGGTCTGCGTCACCCCTGCTGGGCCTACACTGCCTTTGCGCCACCCTTCCTGGACTACGCTGCCTCCCTAGTACGGATTTGCCTCTCTGTAATTGTATTCTCGGCCTCAGATTCAGAAATCCTCTATCGATCTACCCTTTGCTGCACTGCAAGCTTACTTGAAAATTCTCAGTAAACTGTGCCCCAGAATTTTGACTTAGCTCAAGTGCTACCACTCTGTGTGTTTCCTCCAACTGACTCCAAGCCTTCCTTTAATAATTTTCGTGTTGAACAGTCAATGGCCGTGATTTAATCTCTAATCAATGACTAAGAGTAAAAAAGACTTGATCCTCGTCACTTAGAACATTTTCACCCACATGTTTAAATTAATTCCCTTTAATTATTTAATTTCCCTAAGTTAGACTTAGGGTCTTCATTAAAATAATTAATTATTGGAATAACTTAGGCTCCGGGTGGAACTTCTCCAAATGGTTTCTGGGTCTTGGAGATCTAATGTGTTCTAGCCCCTCCACAAAGTTTCAGAGCTAGAGCACATCTTATGCTACTCGAAAATCAACACTATTAAGGAGCCAATTGCAACGTCACATGCCCCAATGAAGCAACTACCCAACTACAACAAGGATTTATACTTTGACTTGTCATATAATGGAATTTTACGGTTAGGTTTCCAAAGACAACCCCTAGGAACATTCACTTTTTTCTTGCCCAATGAATAATGCATGCAATAGATCAAGACTACCAAAGTGATTCAAGGTTTTCACATAACTTAGAGCGCTAGCAGTGTCGTGATGCAATATTCCATACATTTAAACATAAAATGAAAATTTCGCATAAAAGAGAAACTTACATGGCAAAAAAAAGTATATCCATCCATATGAGAGAAGCTACAAAATAGAATAGCATTAACCCAAACATCTAAATGCATTAAAGAATCTCCAATTCGTCCTTCAACAGCTATAGCGAAATTCCAGAAGAAACAATGATCCAAATCCAAGTGATGGTGAGTTGCAAATGAGGCCTCACTTGTATTTATATCAGTGTCCAATAGTTCAATGGGTCTAATTAGCCTAACAAACCCTAAAAGTGTTTCTAATTTGTAAAATAACACCCTAATTGGTGACAAGCCGACCAAATAGCTCCATAACATGAAAAATAAGCCTCTTAGGAGGGTTGAAATGATAATACAATAGCTAGGAGGGCCGTTGGAAGGCCTAGTTGTTAATTTTGGATAACTAGGTCCAAACTCCATGTTGTGATGCTCAGATGAAGATACCAATATTTTTATTGGGTTCCTCTTTCGAAGAGGTGCAAGATCGATCTAAAGATCATCTTGATCCGATGAGAAAAACATTTATTTTGAATCTATTAAAAAATTTGCAGGTCGGCTTTAAGGTTTTGTACCCCAGCAGATGTGTCACACACCCTCACTGATGGATATAACTAAGGTCAACGTTGGAGGACATTTCACTCATCTCATCCTCACACATCTCTCTCTCCTCATCTGATTGGTTCGATAACCTTGGTGGCTTCTCTCTCTCCACACGTTGGAAATCTGGCAGCAGCAATTCTGAATTCCGTCTAGTGTTTCTGCGCAATCTTTGACCAACGTTGACTTTGGTCAACGCAAGGTCAAATCGCCCTGAAACCCTCCCTAAACTTCGATTTCCCTAATCCGCATTTTTTGGCACTATTCCCGAGGCAAAATGTTGACTTTGACTTTTCAGCGTTGACCTAGTTGTTGCTGATGTTTTCATTGACCATTGACTGAAAATGTTGACTTTTCTAGGGTTGACTTTTGAGTTTACAGTTTGGCTGTCTTGAGGGTTGTGTGACATTGCTGGTTAGCTGACCATATCGAGACTTTGCTGGTTGAAGCATGCTGTTGACCGCCGTAACGCACCAACACACTTGTATATTTCTGGCTTGTCTTCTGTCGATCCACTGGTATGTTCTATCAACATTTTACTTTATTGTTTATGTGATCGTTGTCTAATATTGAAGAGAAAGTAAAGTTGCATCAAGCATAGAACATCTACATAAATTTACATGGTATCAGAGCTGAGGTGAAGACAAAGCCTTAATTTGTAGCAATCACCAAAGAAGAGGATGGGTTCCTCAAACTGCAATGGCTTCAAGGTTGATGACAAATTGACTGGGAAGGATGACTTCCATGCTTGGAAGATGAAATTGGATCTTATGTTGGAAGACCAAGATGTCATGGACTATGTGCAGGGTAAAATCCAAGAGCCTCCATCCACTGGCTAGCACAACGCCAAAACGAAAATTATAAGAAGGAAGATCAACGACAAAGGTGATGATCGAGGGACTCGACTACAAGGTACGGTTGCCTACATCTACAGGCGGGCACATCCAAAGAGATGTATGATGAGATTGGTCATTGGTCACATGTTCAAGGCCAACAATGTGAATCAAGTCCTATTCTTCGAAAATCAATTGAAGAATACGAAAGAAAGAAAACCAAGGATAGTCTATTCAATCCTATTTTACGAAGTTGATTGAGATTGGGGCAATCCCATGGCTATTGAGGAGACAATAGCGGTAGAGATGGTATTCACGCCAGAGGAGCTCTCATCCCAGATGGCATGTGTTCAACACTACCATTCTCAATAATAATGTGATACCCGACTTTGACGAAGTACTATCGAGATGCGTTCAAGAAGAGACAAGAATGAAGGAGTATGAAAATGAAGGAAATGCTGCCTACGCTGCTCATTCTAGAAAGAAGAACTTTGGTGGTCCAAAGAACAAAGGAAGAGTAGGGGCCCAAGGAAAGAAGGGCAAGTGTTACACTTGTTATAGGCTAGGTCACTATGCCAGAGAATGCCCTTTCAGGAAGGATTCTCCTGATGGTGATGACAACAAAAACAACCGGAGGAATGGAAATCAAAGGAACAACAGGTTCAAGGGAAAGATGAAGGTTCTCTCCGACGGAAATGGTCAACCTTTCAAAAAGGTCGAGAAACTCCAGGTATGAGGAATCAAATGTTGTTGATAAAAGAAATGAATTCATTCTTGCATCTGCCCTCTCTGTTGCATCTCCTCCCGACACTATGGATGTCTGGTTGATAGATAGTGGTGCCTCAAGGCACATCACTGGTTTCAAGAAGCACCCTCTTATATAGTTGAGAAGGATACTAATCTGGAAATTATCCTTGGAGATAATGCCACATATTCCGTGAAAGGGACAGGGACTGTGACCCTCCACTTGTCTCAAGGTCAAGTCCTCTGCTTGCAGGATGTACTCTATGTACCTATTTTGAAGAAGAACCTTGTGTCTATATCGACCATGGAAGACAAAGGTTTCAATGTGGCATTCACTGATGGAAAGGTGCGCATGTGGAAGAAGAGCTTCAAGGAAGCTATCACGATTAAGTTTAGAGTTGATACACTCTACCAGGTTGGAGGAAGTCCACTGGGAGCGATGACATGTGATACTATCTGACAAATTGAACTATGGCATCGGAGGTTTGGACACCTTCACTACAAGGCCCTTCCCAAAGCAGGGAAGGTGGTGACGGGGTGCCCGAGTTCTCAAATAATCATGAAGGTGTATATCAGGGTTGTGTCGAAGGAAAGCATACAAGGGGACCTTTCCCCTCAACCGTCACGAAGACATATGATGTCTTGCAATTAGTACATTCTGATCTGTCTGGTATGCTGCCCGTGACATCCTTGGGAGGATGTTCTTATTATATGACGTTCATAGATGACTTTTCTCGCAAAACTTGGATATACTTCTTGAAGAAGAAGGATGAGGCTTTCATGTGGTTCCGTACCTTTAAAGCCTTGGTGGAAAATTTGACAAGGAATAAGATCAATACTTTGAGGACCGATAATGGCACTGAATATGAGACGAACGAGTTCAAGAACTTTTCCAGAGAAGCTGGCATCAAGAGGGAGACCACAACTGTCTATACTCTCGAGCATAATGGCATTGCTGAACGAAAGAACAGGACCATTGTGGAAGCCGCCCGTTCCATGCTATGTGACCAAGGTCTACTGAAGTTTCTGTGGGGAGAAGCTACGAACACTGCTGTGTACATACAAAATTGATGCCTGCATTCGGCTCTGGACTCCAAAACTCCCGAAGAGGTTTTCACTGGTAAGAAACCTGACGTCTCACATTTTAGAGTTTTTGGATGTCTTGTTTATTTTCATGTGCTGAAAGAGAAGAGGAGCAAGCAGGATGCTTCTGGGAAGAAGGGAATGTTTGTGGGCTACAACGAAACTTCGAAGGCTTATAGAGTCTATGTGCCAGGTCAAAGGGAAGTGGAGATATGCCACGATGTCACTTTTGACGAAGATGCTTCCCTGAGGAAAGTAGTCAATCTTTCGAGATCTGAGGAAGATCATGAAGCAAGGCTTGGAAATCAAGAAGAACCAAAGGATGAGACGATGGCTGATGCTGAAGGACCGATGGACCCGATTGATCCACCTCCTTCACTAGGGAAGACCATCATGGCTCAGGGACATTCTTGAGGATGCCGAGGGACATATGGCCCTAAGGGGGACATTCCGTGAAAGCAAGAAGCCGAGTAGATACCAAGGGTATCTAGTAGCCATGAGTACTATTATACAATATGAGCCTGGATCTTTTGAGGAAGCCGTAAAGCATCAAGTCTAGAAGGATGCTATGCACGAAGAGTATGAGTCCATATTGAAGAATGATGTCTGGGATGTGGTTCCAAGGCCAGAGGACAAAGCAGTTGTCACCTCGAAATGGCTCTACAAGATCAAGCATGGATCTGATGGAAGTGCTGAAAAGTTCAAGGCAAGATTCGTTGCCCGTGGCTTCTCTTAAAAGGAAGGCATAGACTATGATGACATGTTGCACATGGCTTCCGATACTTACCATTCGATCTATCATGGCCACTTACTACTATGAGATGAAGTCTTCATCGAGATGGATAGAAAACCGCATTCATGGTGCGATAAAGGAAGAGGTTTGTAGGCAACACAGCAGGGTTCTAAGTCTGGATTCTAGGACACCCATGTGCAGAGCTTCTCGCTCGTAGTAATGTTGATCCGAACCTTTACTTCAAGGTTGTCAAGGAGAAGCCTCTCATTCTGGTGTTGTATGTGGATGACCTCTTCTTGACAGGTGCTGACCCTCTCATTCATCGGTGCAAGAGGGAGCTCGCTGCTGAGTTCGAGATGAAGCACCCAGGACTGATGCACTATTTCCTAGGCCTAGAGGTCTAGCAGAGACCTGGCAAGATTTTCCTTTCTCAAGGAAAATACATTGTGAAGCTTCTGGAAAGATTTAGTATGGTGGGCCATAAGTCCCAGTGTCGACAGATAGACTCGAATTCAAAAGTTGAGTGGCGGCGGCCCGTACGACTACTAAGTATTGTCAACTCGTAGGGGCCCTGATGTTCTTAGTGAACACCGGTCCAGATATATGTTTTGCAGTGAACAATTTGAGTCAACAGATGGTTGAGCCTCATCACACTCACTGGGTTGGTGCCAAGAATCTTCTGAGATATCTTTGGGGCACGATAAACCATGGGCTGAGATACACTGTCGGGAGCGTGACACTCCTTGGATATACTGATGCCGATTGGGCTGGCAGTGTGGTGGATCGTAAGAGCACATCGGGATGCTGCTTCACACTTGGTTCTGCTTCGATATCATGGATGAGCAGGAAGCAAAAGTCGGTGGCTTTGAGCACCGCGGAGGCCGAATACATTGCGTAGTGGCCTATTGTATGACGTTTGGTTCGCAGCTCTTCGGTGAGCTATTCGAGGTAGTAGCACAGGCTTAGTTATGCTGCGTAAGCCCAGCCATAGTGGGATTCGGTTGTCCGAGAACCCCGTGTTCCATGATCGATCCAAGCATATTGATATCAGGTACCACTTTATCTGGGATATGGTACAACGAGGCGCCGTAAGGCTCGATCATATAGGAACTGATGAGCAAGTCGTGAATATTCTCACAAAGCCCCTAGGGAAGGTCAAGTTCCTAACCTTCTGTGAGAGTCTTGGTATTGTGGAATGATCCTATGATGAGGGTCCTGTTGGACGATGAGCTCTGTGAGCTCTGGGGGGCTTTGGGGATAGCTTCTAGGAGCTATAAGTAACCACAGGGTTAGGCTTGCCAAACCTTGTTGGTGTGCTTCGGCGCCACCTTTGTGATGATTGAGTTGGTTCACCTCTCATTATCTGTGCCCCGTATGCATCCTACCCATTGAGTTCAGGGCTCATGGGAAGTACCTCTCATTTGGCCAGTGAGGTGGGAAAAGCTAGAGACTAGTAGAAAAGACTGATGGACGCATTAGAGATTGCCGTACTCTCTATCTAGGATGGCACCACTTGATCTGGGATCAACTCTAGTGAGGTTTCAGACCTCCTACTGACTTCGGGTCAGATAAACCAACTTTGGGTTGGTATGAGATTCTTTGTGAGTCCTATAGACGTTTCGGACCTCTGGGCTGAATCTGTCAGCCGGGAATGATGTCTTTGTGACTGACCCACTTTTGTTTTGAAATAAAGAAGCCAGCAAAGCAAGTTATGGCGAGATGACGCACGATGTTTGGATTGCACAGGTGGATGGAGTTCTCCCTAGTAGAGAGGGATTGTTAATTTTGGACAACTAGTTCCAAACTCCATGTTGTGATGCTCAGATGAAGATACCAATATTTTTATTGGGTTCCTCTTCCAGAGAGGTGCAAGATCGATCTAAAGATCATCTTGATCCGATGAGCAGAACATTTATTTTGAATTTATTTTTAATCTATTCAAAATATGTGCAGGTCGGCTTTAAGGTTTTGTGCCCCAGCAGATGTGTCACAGATCCTCATTGATGGATATAAATAAGGTCAACGTTGGAGGACATTTCACTCATCTCATCCTCACACATCTCTCTCTCCTCATCTAATTGGTTCGATAACCTTGGTGGCTTCTCTCTCTCCACACGTGGGAAATCTGGCAGCAACAATTCTGAATTCGGTCTAGGGTTTCTACGCAATCTTTGACCAGCGTTGACTTGGGTCAACGCAAGGTCAAATCGACTTGAAACTCTCCCTAAACTTCGATTTCCCTAATCCGCATTTTTTGGCACTATTCCCAAGGCAAAACGTTGACTTTGACTTTTCAGCGTTGACCTAGCTACTGCTGTTGTTTGCATTGATCGTTGACTGACAACGTTGACTTTTGAGTTGAACGTTTGGCTGTCCTGAGGGTTGTGTGACATTGTTGGTTAGCTGACCATATCGAGACTTCGCTGGTTGAAGCATCTTGTTGACCGCCGTAACGCACCAACACACTTATATATTTTTGGCTTGTCTTCTGTCGATCTACTGGTATGTTCTATCAACATTTTACTTTATTGTTTATGTGATTGCTGTTTAATATTGAAGAGAAAGTAAAGTTGCATCAAGCATAGAACATCTACATAAATTTAGAAGCCCATCATGTGCCAAAATGGATGGAAGTGCTCCAAAAATAGTGATGAAGGGGGTGGACCCTTGATCTCCAAGAAAATGACCTGTGGTGCTCCCAAGTGGCTGTGGGGGTACAAAAACATCCTCATGGGTCTCCAAGTGGATTGAACAAGCCTGTATCCCATCTGTAAGGGCTGGAACAATGATGCAAGCCCTTCCTTTGTCCCTCATGGCGAGACACATCCTCATTTGGGCCCTGTTACCGCTCAAACTAGCAAGGGTCCTAGAAGGGAATCCTAAAGAACAACTACTAGGTCAAGGGGAAACAATGGAGTGATAGCCCACTGTCACCTCAGCTAAGGCTCCCTGCTCTTTACAAACTTTCACCGACGGGAGGAGTCCCGGTATGAGAGAAATCACAAGGATGATGGACCAATGATAAGATATGGAGTGATTCCTAGGCCTATTCACAAGAGAGGCTCAATTATATGGCGTACTTTCTTAAGGAGTAAGGTGATGGGCTCTCTAGGAAAGGCTAAGAGGATACTTGAGCCTAGGTTTGGGGAATATGCATTGACAGGGGGCTTCCTAGAGTTAAGGATCCTTATGGAGTAATGGATTCTTTGTAGTCTTTGTGGAATTTGAGTTATGAAGTTACAAGACTGCAAAGAATCCAAGTGGACCCAAACGAGGTCAAGGGTATGGAGTGGGTCAACCAAGGTGGGGCTTGAACTATTTAGGGAAGAGAATAGGATCAAAGGACTAATTTTCTGAGATTTGGATGCAATGATCCTAATGAGGTCACTAACCCAAATCAACCTAGGGCAAGAATTGGTCTTATGGCTAGGGCTTGCTATATCTCGGGATTACACCTTGGAATTAGCTTGAAATTTGGAGGACTCTAAAGAAGACCCCAACGCAGAAGTGGACCAAAAATTGAAGTGTTTGGATGGCTACAATGAATTTAAATTGATGCCCTAGATAACCTATTAGGGCTAGGCCTAGAAAGAGAGGAGGAAGGCGAGAAAAATAATCTCTAAAGTGATCACCAATGGTTGGATCATGCCTTGCCTTTGGGAGATATAGAGTCAAGGTAAATTTGTGATTCAGAGAGACTATACCCAATCAAGGAGACTTCTAGGCAACTTCGCATGGCAATAAGGGCATGAGAGTAGCTACCAGAATATTTTAAACTTCGATATGCAAGATTGATGACTTATAAGGTGCATTCAAAGGAAATTAACCTCTAGGAACATTCATTTGTTATACATGACACATGTAACATATGCAACACTATAATGTAAAAATTCCGTTAACTAAGGAATCCTACCGTAGCAACTGATGGAAAGTCTTCTATTTGTTATTTACTTAACAAATTATTCACTATGTTCTACAAGAAAATATCGAAATCCATTCACTACAGCCTACACAAATTAACTGCGGAAGAATTACAAGTGCGGAAACAAATTTGAACAAACATTGATCACACAACCATTCGACACAGTTATATTTGGATTAATGTCCCTGGAAAAACCCAATGCGAGAAAAGCGATGCAACAGATCTGAGGGTTTATATATTATGCAGTAAATATTCTGAGTATAAATCTATGATTGACACACCATCAAATTATACAGATAAATTGACAGAAGAGATCTTGTGAGACAAACCTCCCCCACGGGAAACCGACACTGATCTGCCCTGCGCTACCTCTGTGCAGTGATTGCGTCGCTCTGCGCAGTATTTGCGTCATAACTGTGGCTGCCCTCTGCCTCCGCACTTGTCTCATTGCTGACTAGAAACTGAAGCCTTTTGGCCTTCGGAAAATCTCTCTGGGATTTGGCACTGGCTTTGCGTTGTCTCCTCAGCAGGAAAATGACTTCCCCTCTGGGTCTGCGTAGTGACTGCGTCACTGGCTCTGTGCTGTCTCCTCAGCAGGAAAACAACTTCCCCTTTGGCTTTGCGTAGTGACTGCGTCACTGGCTCTGCGTTGTTGCTGTGGCTCTCTCTTTCACTGTTGCTATGTACTCTCCGGCTCAGGAAACCTTCCAACCGGAACTACTGACCCTCACTACAAAAGATCTATCGATCAAATTCTTCCTAAGCACTGCTCACCAAAGAAATTGATCTTTGATCCCTGCCTTGTGTCTCCAAAATGTGTTTTCCAAATGACCCTTCAAGTCAATCTTATAGTCTTCTCATTGAGACTTCAACGACCCAGATTAGATCTCTAATCAATGACTAAGATTAACTTTTGACTTGATCCATTTGTTCTAGATCATTCTCACTCATATTCTATTAATTCACTTTAATTATTTTATTTTCCTAGGTTTAGACTTAGGGTCCCTTTAAAAATAATTAATTATTTCTATATAATACAATCCGAGTGGAATTTCACCAAACAATTTCTGGGTTATCTGAAATACATGTGTCTAAGCCTCTCCACAAAATTTGAGACTTAGATCACATCCGATGCTACCCCAATTCAACACTCCCTCTTAGCGAGGAATGTGCTCTAACAATATGCCCTGTTGCATACTGTTCTGACCCTGAAGCATCTCCCTCTGCACTGCTGATGTCTGACATGCTTTCCACCAACTCTGTGCAAATGTTGCATCTGTACTGCTACCGACGCTACCACTGTCAACACTGCAACTCCCTTTGAATTCTGCATCTGGCTGCTATTGACTTTGCCTTTGTTAACTGCAACTGCACTGCAACACAGTTGCTTTCTGCAACTAAAAAAGACATCCAAAATTGGACAAGTATACTGCATCTTGGTAATGAAGATCTCACTGTTGCTAGCCTCTTGGCTGCCTCTCTGATGCTGCTGCGCTGTTGTTACTCTGCACTGCATCCCTCTGCGCTGCTGCAACACTGCTCTGCGCTGCTAACCATTGTGCTGTGACTTCAACACTCCTCTGCAGCAAATGGCACCCGTCCATCCTACTATTTCTGATTTGGGCTCCTGTAGCAAGGTGATGATCTGAGAGGTGGACTCCTTAAGGATCCTGGCCAATCTTGTAGATCTCTGGTTCCACAACTCCAAATCAGCCCACCTCCCTCCTAGAGGTATATGAGCAATCATAGCAAATTCCTCCTCCTCTATATTTGCTGCTCCGACCTGAGTATCATGCTTCTCATCCTTGTCCTTCTTTCTCAGAGGACATTGTGTGGCGTACTGTCCCATCTCGCCACACTGGAAGCATTTGATCTTTGATAGATCCTTCTTCCTCTTGTTGTCCCTTTGATGCAAGGGCTGCATTCTCATCCTCCTTCTTGATCTTCGAAGCACTGCTACTGCTGCTCTTAAGTTGACACTTGAGTAAATCTCTCCTCATCTCTTCTTGCTGAAGATCTGCCCACATCGCTTCCCAGCTTGACAAATTCTCTCTGCTCAGGATGCTCTGGACAAAGACTTGATAGTCTTCGGACACAGAATATAAGGCAAGTCTGACCATCTCTGTGGCTTGAGGAGCTGACCCCACAACTGCCCCCTGATCTCGGTTTTCCTAAAGTCTAGACAAGAATTGATCAATGCACTCTCCTTTCTGCATCCTGGTGGTCCGCTCTTGGAAACCCTCTCAGCCATTGCGCAACCTCTGCGTAGCCCTGCGTGGCTCTGTGCTAGCTCTGCGCTAGCTATGTTAGACCTCTCTACCTCTCTCCGTTGATGATTCTCCGACTGATAAAATCTCTCTCTGGAAGCTACTCTACCCCTCTCTGCACTGGAATCACTTAGATTTGATCTTCCTACGAGCATTTGCTCTGTTAGAAGAATTCAATCACTAGATTCACTCGGTGTATCTTTCCAAATGACTCTCAAGCCTTCCTTTATAGTTTTCTCGTTGAGAAATCAACAACCGAGATTAGATCTATCATCAACGGTTAAGATTATAACATGACTTGATTTGCGCTTTCTAGATCATTCTCACTCTGTTTTATTAATACCTTTTAATTATTTAATTTCTCTAAGTTAGAATTAGGGTCCCCATTAAAATAATTAACTTTTACAATAAAACATAAACCGGGTGGAATTTTCACAAAAGGTTTTTGGGTTCTTTGGAATACCAGTGTCTAAGCCTCTTCACAAAATTTGGGGCTTAGAGCACTTCTGATGCTACCAAAAATCAACACCGACTGAGCATGGGGATCTAGGTGTATGATCCCCATCCAAAAAGGTGGAACATGAGCAATCTCTGAAGGGTGTTGGGGATCCATGAAGAGCTCTTTGCTATGGTGGAGGCCCATGGCTCTCAATGCTCACCCTAAAAGTGCCAATGTGGCCCTCTAGAGGGCTTGGACCCCGTATAGGGAGACCAAACCCCAAATGGAGATCCATCTGCAATCCTACATAATATCTAATGCGTCCCCTTGCCCTCCGATACAACAAATCATTAGAATAATCAAGTAAAAGAGTTTACAAATCATGGATTTAAATGGCCGCTTCATGGTGGCATGTCCTTCCGTAGTGGGCTTTGGCATGTACAAGTGTCTCCAAGCTTAATAAGAGGGTTAATAAAGGAACCTATTAGGTGGTTTAAACCTTTGAAGGGGGTGACATGTCCATGGTAGACCGTAGTCCATCAAATGGTAGGTGGCATGCGATATATTGATGAGATGGAGTGGGGATCAAGGGAAAAACTCCAAGCCACATGAGTAGGGAACAATGGTAGCTATAATGAGGGAAGCCCACACATGGGTATATGAGTGTAGGAGGGAGCAATTGTGGTACATAAGTTACCCCGACCTTTGTTTTTCCACCCTTCTTCATATGTCATTTGCCTTTTATTGATTTTTCTTCATATCTGCTCGAGGCTATAGGGAATGAGAGCATGACTTATGGTATATAACAGTAGGTACGTCGTTTTAAGGTTGGGAATTTCATTTCCCACTAGGGGTTGGGACAATCATGGGTTCTTTAATGTGGAGGGGGCTCATCTAGGGCCCATAGGAACTAGGGTGATGGCCATAGATAAGGGCTAGAGCTTAGGTTTGCCTTTTGCTCATGTGCTAAATTTGTATGCCTTGGCCATCTTTTGCATTTTTTGGTACATTTGCTGTTGAGAGTGGAAAAATTATGTTTTTTCTTTTCTTTTTAGCTGCATCAACCTTTGGGGCATTGTTCTAGGCTCGACCCAAAGTGTGGACAAGGGGAAGGGGAGGCTGACCCTTTGTGGACTTGGATGGGAAATATGATGAATGGGGTTATAATGAGCAAAGGGGAGTGTTGTATATGGTATCGGGAAGCGGGACCACACAACCAAAATCGGGATTTCACATGTAGTGCCAGCCCTAAAGCCAATAGCCAGTAAAGGAGATCCCACGGGATCTAGATACAAGGCTAACCATCAAATTTGGCAGAGGAAACAAGAGTATAGACCTAGCCCACTCTTTTTGTCGAATCCCCCCACCAATCCATGCCTAAAAGTGTCCATTAAAAGTAAACAAAATTACTCAACTATACCAATGAAAAGTCATACCTTTGGGGTCAGGAGGCCCACCTTCAAACATATGATCATAGTAGATGGCCGAGGGATGTAGCAACCAATAGTCGTATATGCAACGAAAATATTAAAATACTTCGTAAACAAAGACATCCATTGTAGGATAGAAGCTGTAAATTGTATATTATATAAAAGAGTTAATGATAGGATGATTACAAATGAGAATGATGGCCTCCTTATATACCCTATGCAGGTGCCCTTTCACGAATGACTATGTCTCTAAGACATGCCTCTTCATCACTAACTAACTAATCATTAGTTAATGACTTATTATTTATTGTTACGTTTACATTTATATTTATTATTATTTTATTATGAATTATATTAATAACATAGCCTCTCCCTTCAAGAAGCTTTGTCCTCAAAGTTTACTTAAGAACATCTTCTCATCTTTGTACTTTCATCTTAGTCGATACAAGACGATATGATACTCTGAGTGATAGACAAAACTGTGGTACTGAGAACAGATCAGACCATCCTAGATTGATCTTCTGGGGTATCTTCTGATATTTGGAGATGTGTGGTGAATAGTTATCGTATGATTAGATTCTACAAGCCTTCAGTATCCCTAGGAACATGAATTTGTTGTTTATTTTTTGAGTGATACTGGTACGTAGCTTGATTATAAAGTCTGCTCTTGTGATTTGGATGTCGATACATAGCTCCTTTGGTTTGGTTTTCCCTTATCATGTTAGTGGTTGATTCTTGATTTCCTTCAAGCGCTGTTGTTGTTGAGTGGGTGATTGAATCATCAGTTGGGATGTCCAACGTTTGAACTGCAACTCCTGCATATGTTTTAACTTCTGTAGATTCTTCTTCTTCCTGACTTGTGATATTGACTGGATCAATAATAATCCCTTTGTCTTCAACTTGAACTGGAATGACTGGTGACGTCAATACTTCACTTTGAAGTTGTTCTAGCTTGTCATTTAGTGATTTCTTGTCATTTTTAAGTTTCTTTATTTGTGTAAGTAGGTTTTGGTTATGATTCCTTAAACATACAAGTTCATCCTTTTCTGAATTGTTGATTTTATTCTTAGTAGCTTCATCATCTTTTTAACTTTTGATTTGTTCTAATAATGTCTGATTAAGGCTCTTAAAACATACATTTTCTTCTTCTTGTTCTAATAAATGCTTCTTGAGTTCCTTCTTTGATGCTTTATAGCTTTCTTGAATTTTTCGAGTAGTTTTTCTTGGTGATCTCTAAAGCGCGAAACTTCTTTGTCTTTGCTGAAGATGACTTCTTCAAGCTCTTTTTGCTTCCTTGATATAGTTTTTTTGTTATCTTTGAACATCAAGTCTGAGATATCTTTAAAGTCTTTTGATGCAGACATTAACGATTTTGACCCCATTGTCATGTCTCAAAATGTGATCATTTTCCCCTTATAAGGAAAAGTTAA
This sequence comes from Pinus albicaulis, assembly GCA_034641835.2. Taxonomy (NCBI): domain Eukaryota; kingdom Viridiplantae; phylum Streptophyta; class Pinopsida; order Pinales; family Pinaceae; genus Pinus; species Pinus albicaulis. Next base: position 360,718,434 of record CM076574.1, on the reverse strand, counting down.
AACTTGTTTCTCTATGTTTAACATGAATGAACCCAAATCCTTAAACCAAGGTTGATCGAGTATGACATCAAGTTTCAACCTCTGTATAATCCATATTTACAAAAAGAAATTGAGATATGTACTCATAATGATTTACTGTCACTTGTAAATCACTAATTGTATACTCTTTTTGGGCAAAAATATTTTTCCTTACCCCAATGCTTGGCTCTGGAATTAATAGCTTATTCGCCAAGTTGATGTTGATATAATTTTTATCGATGCTTGTGTTGATAACGATATAAATTTTTCTTTATTGGATATTTCCTTTTAATGTAATTACTTCGTGATTTGTAACTGAAAACCCATTATAAGAAAACCCTTCTTCCTTCGACATTTTAGGCATGAGCTCCATTATCTCCATTATTTTTGTTTCTATGATTGATTCCATATTTGTTTTGTCGACTTGACTTTAAGTATTATGTAATCGTTTTTTTAAACCTTACTTTTCCTTAATATTAATTGCCTTGATAATTCCTTATAATATTTCCTTTATATAACTTTAAATATAGCCTTCATTTAGTGATGAGTTCTTTGAGTAAGTAAATTCTAGTTTTATTTATTTATTTTTATTTATAATTTTTTCATTTTTTTCAACAAATGTTTTTTTTAACTCTTTTTTATTTGTTTGTTTGTTTGTTTTTTTTTTTAAATTTTAATTTTTTTTGGAAAGTTACAACCCTAGTGAAATGTGGCTATTCTCCTATAAAATATATGTCCACTTATGTGTATTTGCCTCGGTTAATTTTCTACACGTAAAAAGTAAACTTACCATTCACACAAAGAGATTTTTTATTCCTTTTGTTCTTATTTTACCTTGAAAATACCAGGGTTTCTAAAATCACGAGCTTGTAAACCACTTAAAGAAGAATCAAAATAATCTTATCTACTCTTCTTTCTCTTACATATAGTTTTTTTATCAATAATGTAGAAACATTTTTTATTTTTTTTTCTTTTGGAACTATTTTCTTTTAAATCTTTTTTTTCCTTTTTTTAAAACTTTCCTTCTCTCTTTTATTTATTTTTTATTAATATATATATATTTTTAAATATATTTCTTCCCTTTTTTTAAAACTTTCCTTCTCTCTTTTATTTTATTTTTTATTGATATATATATATATATTTATATATATTTCTGCCCTTTTTTTTTTCAAATTTTTATTATGGCCAAAAGCCTGCCGGTGAATCCGGTGGAATGGAGAATCTCCAACACTGGGGTAGCGAAACGCTTCGATTATGACGACAACCAGTTTGACGACAAGTTAAAGGCCAAAGGCCGGTGTTCAAAGAACAAAGCTCTGATATCAATGTAGCGACCAATAGTCGTATATGCAGTGGAAATATTAAAATAGTTCGTAGGCAAAGACATCTATTGTAGGATAGAAATTGTAAATTGTATATTATATAAAAGAGTTGATGATAGGATGATTACAAATGAAAATAAGGGCCTCCCTATATACCCTAGGCAGATGCCCTTTCACGAATGGCTATGTCTCTAAGACATGCCTCTTCATCACTAACTAACTAATCATTAGTTAATGACTTATTATTTATTATTACATTTACATTTATATTTATTATTAGTTTATTATGAATTATATTCATAACAAGGGACCACTTGGCTTGCTTAGGTGGCGGAGATAGTGGCACATCGAGCTATTTGGTGGCTATAAGGGGTCGCTGGTTGCTGGCTGAGGACCATTTGGAGAAATTTTTTCCTCCTATGGATACTACCCATAGGTGGTGGGTAACATCTGGCTCCAAATGGGACATGAGCTCTCGGACATACTCGAATGGGAGGTCATGAGAACACCAACAATCTCTTGGGACCGCAGACCTGTTACTTGCACTTGTCAAAGACCAAGCACACGGGGCAACATGTTTTCGTGATGTCTTATGATCACCCATGCTTAGTATTAGGCCTTAAAATCAATAAGAAAATAAAATTTACTCTAAGTGCAATTTTAATCTAGATGCAGCTAGTCTACCATGAAAATATCATATGATGTTAGTTCTAATGAGAAAATCAGTATGCAATGGATTCTGCCTAAAATGCATATGATACAATGTCAAGTGCCCTAAGGGTAATACTCTTTGAGGAGTTGCCCATTCACAGGAAGAGGAATGGGCTCTCCATAAAGAGTTTCTAAATGGTAAGAATTTATGCATGTTATGTCAGTTATTCTGAAGGGGCCTATCCACAGGTTATCCCATTTGTTTCAAGCGTTTTTGTTGGAAGCAACCTTCATTTTATCGTGATTGCGGCCAAGCTAATCAAGGGCTTTCCTTCTATTTTCATCGTCCTCAACAAGTTGGTCAATACGAGCTCAAATAATGTCATGTTGATCAGGAAAAACATTCAGGCATTCAAGGGTGGGCAGCTGGAGTTGGATAGGTAATTTGGCTTTAGCATCGTAGACCAATTGAAATGGGCTAAATCCAATTGATGCTTTTACAATTCTTCGGTCAGCCCATAGAGCATACTTAATTTTGCTATCCACGTTAGCCTTCGTAGGCAAGCTAGAGGGACTGCATCACCCCTTCTTGTAGCTGATCTGGTTGATCTGAAGCTGGATCTTGGCCCTCTTGGCTCAGAACCCTAGCCTCTATCTTTCTTCGGATTGACTCCAAGATACACTGCGTTGGCTCTGCGTGATTCTCTGCAGTGACTGCGTCACTCTAGCCAAAAACTGCGCTATCTCTCTCTGCGTTGATGCTGCCTCTCTCTGAAATGTATTCTTGGCCCTCCTGACCAATCTCTGCTTCTGCCCCTCTCTGGATCTGATCACTGAATCAAATCACTTAGCAAACCCAGCCGTAGTGACTTGTTCTTGATCAAAAGCTGTGTCTTCTCACACAAATTCGAAAATGCTCAATGGCTCAAGTGTCAAGTGTCTTTACCATAGGCCCCTCACCCTCTTTCTTATAATCTTTCATTGACTCTTCAACGACCAAGATTAAAACATAATCAAGGGCTAAGATTAACTTGGAGGTGATCCATGAATTTATCTAGAAGATTCACACTTGGTTTAATTAATACACTTTAATTAATCAGTTTCCCTAAGTTTAGATTTATGAAAACTTTAAATAACGATTAATTAATTTAATTAAATCATCTCTAAGTGGAATTTTCCAAAACCATTTATGGGTTTTATGGAATACATGTGTCTTAGCCTATATACAAAGTTACAAGGCTAGAGCACATCTGATGCTACCATAAATCAACACCTTGACTTCTTCGAAATTCAGGACCAACCTATTGAGGCAAAGTTATCGGCAATATCGGCAAAAATATCAGCAAATATCGACAAGCATAAAAAATGCATAATATATTCATTTTTTTTCAGATTTTTAAACATATAAAGCAAAACAACATGAAATAAACACATTGGAACATAAATATGAAGAAAGCATTGATATATATGATGTAGTGGATGTAAAATAAAAATGATATATCAAAGGTGATACCAAATCCTGCTGGTCCGTGATAATTGTCCAATCAAGGACTCAAATGTGGAGAACCAATACAAAATAACATCACATATATAAACGTATCTCATCATCCTGAGTTATATGTAGCAAAACAAATAAAACTAGCAACTGTCTATCTGAGATCAGTTCCCTCTCCCTAGCAGCTATCTTTCTGCCTTTTTCATCAATTTCTTCAAGAGCTTTTTGTATAAGTTCCACACTAGAAATTGTACAAGGTATAACATCATATCCAGGGAGTCTAGCCAAATGGTATTTCAATCGTGAAACCCCTTCTGCCATCTTGGTCCCACACAATTTGCATGATAGATATGCCTGATTTGTCCCACCTTCAAGCTCCCCATACTCCCAAAATGTGTCAAAGGATTTTGGCATATTTGCAGTGAACTAATTTAAATTTCAAACCTAGGGCACCAAAAAAACAAAAAATTGGCATTAAGCACCCATAGACAAAAAATGGCAATAAGAGGGTGCATAAGAAAGTTAAAAAAAATGAAGCTTGTTGTCCAAATATGGAGAAAACCCTTGCATTGGCTCATGGGCATGAAAATCATAGCAAATGGAAAAAAAATAAAGAAACAAAATCTTGGTAGGAAAAGAAGCAAGCAAGCATAACCCTAAATCTATGAAAAAAATCATTAACATATGGGTTTGTTAAAATTGGACAACTATGTCCAAACTCTGAGTTCTGCTGCTCAGATGACGATCCCAATATTTTTATTGGATTCTTCTTTCGGAGAGGTGTAAGATTGATCTAAAGATCATCTCGATCGGATGAGCAGAACATGGACTTTGAATTTATTTCACTTATGTGCTAGGTCGGCCTGGAATATAATATAGACTTAAATGTCTTAAAGAGCGTGTCACACACCCCCAAAGATGCCTATATATTGGAGAGACTTGGAGCTCATTATACACACATTGTGTGGAGGATTTTCTTCTCCCTTGATGACGATGGAGCTGCGTTCTTGGTGCTGCGTATTTATGGAGTGTTCTTTGTTTGGGTTGTTCTGGGGTTGTGTGACACGCTTCGCTGAATGACCTATTGAAGAATTTGCTGGTAGAAGCATCCTGCTGATCGCCATAACGCCACCATTCACTATCTCTGTTTTGGTTTGTCTTCCATCGATCTATTGGTATGTTCTATCTGCTTCAGGATTTTGTGCCCTAATCTGAAATGGCATAGAACATGTTTAAATTAACATGGTATCAGAGCCTTATGGGGAAGACAATGCCAAATTTATGTTGAATTTCAATCTTTGATCTATTGATCCATTGTGCAACATAATCACAAGTGAATAGCTCGTGGAGGAGAGACTAAGTCTCTGTCTTAGCCGCAACAAATGAAGTTCAAGAACAAGGAGGCATAAATGACTATTTTAGGGTCAATTTAGGAGGGCCGAGGACTGCTCAAGGGCTAGAAACAGCCCAGACCTACAGCTAGGTGTCATGACCTTCAAGGAAGAGATAGACGCAGCTCTAAGGAGCATTTCTGGGCGAAAAATTAAAGGGTGTTAGGGACTGTGGTTCGTGCCCTAACCAGTCCAGATTTGCAGCATGGAGTAGACCCTAAAATAGGGTACTGAAGTATGCATTTCGGGTTCATCTTAATGTATGTTGGATCCTAGTTTAGGGTTAGATTTGCATCAATTATCTAGCAGCCTGTGGAAGCCAAGGAGGGAGGGTTGATGTGAGGTCAGAAGCCCTAACCGGTGGGCAATTTCCATAGTGATGAAAGGTACATATTGAAGTGTATTTCGGTGAATAAATTGTGTGATATATCTCTGTCTACAGGACCGCAGAGAAGGGTAGCTACAACACCATGTGTGGATAGTTTGAAGGCTGAAACCAAAGTAAAGAAGCCAGCTGAGGTAGGCCGCATGCTTAGCCTCCCAAATCAGGGCAGCGTGAAGGGTTCATGGGCTATAACATGCCCAGATCAGCTAATTGCATGAAGAAAGAACCTTCTCTGCCTAGGCCTCAAGCTAGAACAAGGTTGGAAGTGACAACAAGATGCTGAGATAGGCCGTAGGCCTTATCAACCTAAACCAGGGGCAGCGTAAGAGTGTTTGGGGCTGCAAAGTGCCCAGAACTGCAGCCAAAATGATGCTGCTGTCCCTACCTCATTTTTGAAGGATGCCGCAGTCAAGAAATGTTGTTTTGGTGGAGGATAATTGTGCCCATACAACAGCAGTTTGACGTATGTACCTAAGGTAAGTTTGGATTTGCTTTTGCATGGTTTAAGTTCTGAATTGGCTGCAAAAATGGAAGCACTCCAACGTGGATATCAATGGCTAAATCTAGGGCTGTTTGAGTTAGGTTGAAGACCGCTCTGTCACAGGAGGACAGCCGCTGGATCTGAAGCAATGTCTGGGAATATTTAAGGGTTTAAATATCGTTTGAAGATCCTGAAGGACAACAGAAGGAAGCCGCCTTCTTTGAGCAGACTTGGGCATGATTTGACGCTGTGGTGCTAGGCCGCAGGGCATAGCACACAACTGGGTCAAATTAGAGGGTTGTCAAAGAGTGGAAAGCAACCTAAGGAGGCAGTATGGCATTGAAGGAACCCCTCCAAGGTAAACCCCAACCCTAGAAGGGTTTATTTGCTGACTTTGTGATGAAACTGGGGCTGCAGTATGTGCCCTAACTAACAGTGCAAACTGTATTACAACCGTGTCTTGTGGAGATGTGTTGGGTCCATGATTTGTGGGGCAGTGTTTGGATCATGTGCTTGTCATCTTTATGATGTGCTAAGGTGACAAGGTGCCTTAGACTTGCTGTCATAAAGGATCTTGTACAACAAAAGGTGGGCACACTTGGAAATTCATGATTAGATCATTAGTAAGTATTTTGATGAGGGCAGCAAGACAGGAGATATCTAAAATTGGTACGCTGATAGAATGGCAGCGTATATAGCTGTATTAGGGAGCCGCTGGTGCAAAGGACAGTCCATGTTTTGACAAGGTATGTATCAAATACCTACTATGGATTACACGCCTTTCTGTTGTAAAGAAGATATTATTCCGGGCATGCAAATCAAATTTGTAGATTGCACGCCTTTCTATTGTAAAGAAGATATTATTCCGGGCATGCAGATCAAATCTGTAGATTGCACGAATTTTATGTTTAGCAACGCTCAAACCAGAAAACAGAACTTGTCATGCAATCTTCAACTGTTCAGGAACTATCTGGCAAGTATTGTCTAATCAACAAGGCAACATATCAGAATGTCATAGAAGGCCTAATGGCCTGGGAGTTCTGTGTACTCAGAACTGAATGATGCCCCAACTAAGGGTCTCCTATGTGTAAAGGAAGCTAGAAAAGCTCTATCCCTAAGTGGCCCAGATTTATCCTGTTGGATGATTGGGGCAGTAACATTGATGAGCAGGAGCACCCTTATGACTGTGCTGGATCTGCATGGATTGACATAAAGAAAGGACAACTCTGTGATTGGAACAACTGTATGATTGGTTCCTAGATCTGTGCAATTTAAGAGACAAATTGCAGATTTGAGACCTAAAGATTTGTAGCCATAGATCAGTCAACTATTAACTGTAGTTGGGCAGATCTGAAAATAAGAAGCAATACAGGATGAAATACCAGATGTAGTAGATGAAACCCTCAAGTGCAGAATCATGAGAGAAGGATTCATGATTGGATCCCTAGTTCTGTGGGTTGCAATAAAGAAAATCTTAGAGGGCTGGTTAAGGAAGCTACAACAGATCTCAGAACATCAGGTAATTGCTGTAAGCTTGAAATCTTCAATTCTGTTAATGATGAAGAAGACAGTAATGTCAGTTCAGAAGGTATCTCTGTATCCGCCATTTTGAGGAGCTAAATCTGTGATTCTATGTCACTGTCATTATGACAGTGACATAGACAGACACCCATGTTTACGAAATTCTTAGTAGCAGTTACAACGTAATGATAAACTTGAAGTGTGAACTGAGAAGTTGTTTTTGCAGCCTTCAGTCATGTTGTTGGAGTCTTGAACCATGATCAACAAAGTCTGTTTGGATGGCTTTGATTGTGGGAGAATAAGACCCCTTTTCCAAGTTGGTGTCTGGGATGCCCTCATTTAAAATAGATGTCTTCTCTCTCTCTCGAGAGAAGCTGACATTAAGAAGGAGAGTACATTTGTATATGCTCCTGAGCTAATATCATTGCTGCACGAAAGAAGATCCTCATGGCTCAAAGACATATGGCTTCAGAGGGGGAAATTCCGGAAGAAAACCAAGAATCCATATAAATACCAGGGGTATCTAGCTGCCATGAGTACAATATGAGCCTGGATCATTTGCAGAAACTGGAAAGCATCAAAGTCTGCATGGATGCGAGGGTGATGTCTAGGATATGGTTCCTAGACCACCGATCAAAGCTGGTGTCACCTCGATATAAGATCAAGCATGGATCTGATGGGAAAATGTGTTGCTTGAAGGCACTGATTATTATTGCACCTATAATATATTATTTCCCTTGCTGCTACAGATGGATGTAAAGACCGCTTTTTTTGTGGCATGGTGCGATAAAGGAAGAGGTGTATGTGGAGCAACCTCTGGGATTCAAAGTCCAGGATCAGGACACCCATGTTTGCAGGTTGAAGAAATCCCTCTATGGGTTGAAGCAAGCACCCAGAGCTTGGTACGAGAGGATAGTTAGCTACCTGATGAAGCTAGGCTTCACTCGTAGTAATGTTGATCCGAACCTTTACTTCAAGGTTGATAGAGAGAAGCCTCTCATTCTGGGGTTGTATTTGGACGACCTCTTCTTGACAGGTGCTGACCCTCTCATTCATCAGTGTAAGAGGGAGCTCGCTGCTGAGTTCGAGATGAAGGACCTAGGACTGATGCCTAGGCCCGGAGGTCTGGCAGAGACCTGGCGAGATTTTCCTTTCTCAAGGAAAATACATTATGAAGCTTCTAGTATGGTGCACTGTAAGTTCGTGTCGCGACATTGATGAAGCTCAACTTTAAGAAGTTGAGTGGCAGCGCTACTGGGCCCGTGTTGGCAAATCCTATTGAGTATCGTCAACTCGTAGGGGCTCTGACGTTCTTAGTGAACACCTGTCTGGACGTATGTTGTGCAGTGAACTCCTCGAGTCAACATGTGGTTGATCATAACATTCACTGGGTTGGTGCCAAGAAACTCTTGAGATATCTTTGTGGCACGATAGACCATGGGCTGAGTTACACTGCTTGGAGCATGACACTCCTTGATATACTGATGCTGATTGGGCTGGTAGTGTGGTGGATCGTAAGAGCATCTGGATGCTACTTCACAAGTAGATCTGTTTCAAGCAGGAAACGAAAGTCAGTAGCCTTGAGCACCGCTGAGGTTGAATACATTGCAGCATGTATGACCTGTTGTGAAGTCACTTGGTTGCGAAAGCTCTTCAGTGAGCTGTTCAAGCATGTGCTAGATGCCATCGTTATCCTTTGTGATAACCAGAGGGGGATTCATTTGTCATAGAATCTCGGGTTCCACGATTGATCCAAGCATGTTGATGGCTGGTACCACTTTATCTGGGATATGGTATGGCGAGGCGCCGTAAGGCTTGATCATATAGGAACTGATGAGCAGGTCGCGAATATTCTCACAATGCCCTTGGGGAAGGTCATGTTCCTAACCTTCCATGAGAATCTTGGAATCATGGAACGACCCTATTCTGAGGGTCCTGTTGGACAATGAGCTCTGGGAGCTCCAAGGGGGCTTTGGGGATAGCTTTGGTGCTATAAGCAACCACAGGGCTAGGCTTGCCGAACCTAGTTGGTGTGCTTCTACCCCACCATGATGATATTGAGATGGTTTACCTCTCTCTGATCTGTGCCCCGTATGCATCCTACCCATGGAGTTTTGGACTCATGGGAAGTACCTCTCATTTGGCCAATGAGGTGGGAAATGTGAATAGAGACCATAGCAAGACCGATGGACGCATCGGAGATTGCTGTACTTTCTATGTCTATGATGGCAAGTGTCCAACCACTTGATCTGGGATCAAGTTTAGCGAGGTTTTGGACCTCCAACTGACTTCGGGTCAGTGAAACTAACTTCGGGTTAGTATATGAGACCCTGTGTGAGTCCTATAGAGGTTTCGGATCTCTGGGCTGAATCTGTCAGCCGGTTATGATGTCTTTGTGACTGACCCACTTTTGTTCTGAAATAAAGAGGCCAACAAAGCAAGTTACGGCGGGGTGATGCACAATGTTTGGATTGCACTAGTGGATGGAGTTCTCCCTAGTTGAGAGGGAGTGTTAAAATTGGACAATTAGGTCCAAACTTCGAGTTGTGCTGCTCAGATGACGATCCTAATATTTTTATTGGATTCCTCTTTCGGAGTGGTGTAAGATTGATCTAAAGATCATCTCAATCGGATGAGCAAAACATGGACTTTGAATTTATTCCACTTATGTGCTAGGTCGGCTTGGAATATAATATAGACTTAAATGTCTTAAAGAGCGTGTCACACATCTCCAAATATGCCTATATATTGGAGAGACTTGGAGCTCATTATACACACATTGTGTGGAGGATTTTCTTCTCTCTTGATGACGATGGAGCTGCGTATTTATGGAGTGTTCTTTGTTTGGGTTTTTCTGGGGTTATGTGTTGTTGAGAACAATGTTGCAGGAAACGCCCCCCCCCCCGGCTCCAAGGCAGGAACCGCGTCCCGTACGGGATCCGTACTCGGAACCGCGATTTCGAAAATCGGAACCGCGGTTCCTAAAAAAATTTGCGATTCCTGCCATGTCGGATCCGTACGCAGGGAATCGCGATTCCGTACAGCGGATCCACGGTTCGTACGGCGGATCGCTGTACGGAACCGCCGCGGTTCCGGTACGGATCCGTACGGATCGCGAACGGTTCCGTATCGCGGCGTACGGATCCGATTATGACACTTAAAAAAAGCGCTTTTTTTAATTTTTTGTGTTAGCTTGGTTAGTTAGTGAGTTAGGTTAGGGTTAGGGATGAAATGAAAAGCTTATAAGCTCTATTATTCATCTTATTTGCTCACTTATGTTTTTTGAGAGCTTGGAGAAGAGAGGAGAAGAGAGCTTGGAGAAGAGAAGAGAAAGAGAGGAGAAGAGAGCTTGGAGAAGAGAGAGTTGAGGAAAACTTGGAGGAGTGAAGGAGGAGGAGCTTGGAGGAGTAAAGAAGGGCTTCTATCTACAAGATCTAAAGAGGTAAGTGAAAACCCCAAACTCTCTCATTTTTTTTGTCATTGTTTTTTGTATTTTCTCTCCTCCCTCTCCTACACTTTCCCATTCTTTCTTCTTGTACATTTATTTGCAAGTTGTCCACCATCTATATTCATACTCAAAGATGATGTTTCTTTGGGTTCTATGTATCATTCCCTTCTTGGTTTTGATGATGGTAAGGGGGAGTAGAAATAGAAGAGGGGAACATGAAGAAGAAGAGGAAAGTGGTTACCATATGAATGACCCAATGTATGATGAGGAGGAAGGCTTTGAAGAGGAAGAAGATGATGAAAACATTGAATCACAAGATGGAAAAGCTGCATTGACACCCTTGTGGAACTATGTGACCAAACTTGAAGGGGGAAAAGGTGGTGGAAGCTACAAGTTTTTGTGCTCTCATGGTTGTCATGGAGGAAAACCATATAGCGGTTCATATACCCGTGTGAGGAGGCATCTTTGTGGGGTGATGGACAGTGATGAAAAACAGGGTGCTGTGGAGATAGCAATTTGCCCCAAGGTTTCAGCTGAACAAAGAAGAAAATACATCCAAATAGAGGAGGCTGCACAACAAAAAAATAAAAAACAAAAAACTCAATCTGACTCAAGTGCAAACTCTAGATTTGGTAGCTCATCTGGTCATGGTGGTTCTGCAAGTTCTGGAGGTAAAAAAACTATAGCAGATTTCCTTAATGTTGCTGGGAGGGATGATGTGGATGGAAAGATATTCCGATTTCTTTGTGCTTGCGGTGTACCATTCAATGTGCTTCGCTCTCCCTATTGGCATGAAATGGTAAAGGGCATCAATGAAGCCCCAAAAGGATACAAGTCCCTCAACTATGAGAAAGCTAGAACAGTGTTATTAGAAAGAGAAAAAGGAAAGGTTCAAGCAGCTTTGACACGTTTTACAAATGAGTGGGTAGATAGTGGGGTATCCATTGTATCAGATGGGTGGACAAATATCATAAACCAACATTTGATAAATGTTCTTGGTGTTTCTGCTACTAGTTCAGTGTTTATTGCATGTCATGATTCCTCCTCTGTCAGTGCAACTTCCCAAAACATTGCAGATCTCCTATTGCAATCAATCAGAGATGTTGGTCCTAGCAAAGTGGTTCAAGTGATCACAGATAATGCAGAAAATTTTAAGGGAGCAGGTAAAATTATTGAGCATACTTATCCACACATATTTTGGTCTGGGTGCTTGGTGCACACATTGAACCTTTTGATGCATGATATTGTGAAGCATAAAGAATGTGGGTGGATTAATGAGCTTTACAAGAGAGGGAAGAATCTCATTAAATTTATCACAGGGCATACAAGGGTAAACTACTTCTATGGCACTTATTCCAAGTTGCAGTTGCTTAAACTTGCAAAAACCAGATTTGCAAGTTATTACCTCACCTTTAGGCGGCTAGTGAAGGTGAGACAAGCTCTAACTAATATGGTCACTGCTGAATCATGGGAGGAGATTAACACTGATAGAGATGGTGCTAATGCAACAAAGGACACTATTCTTGACATGTTCTTTTGGTCACAAGTTAAATATGTTTTGCAATTCACCAAACCAATTTATTACATGATCAAGTTTGGCGATTCAGATAAGCCAATAATTGGGGAGGTGTATGAGCAAATGGATAACATGTTGGGGCAGATTAAAGACATTGTTGAGCCTAGAGATACCAACTTGTACAAATATATTCGTGCAGAGGTGGTAAAGCGATGGGATATGCTAAATATTCCATTGCATGCATTAGCATATGTATTGACACCTAAATATTATAGTCCATCATGGCTTTCTACAACAGCACCCGGGGGGGCGAGCAGGAGAAAACCACACCCAGATCCAGAGGTCCTACAAAAATATATGCTTGCACTGGATAAATTAGTCCCTGATGAGGATGAGGCACACATGGTACGGAAACAGTTGAGCAGCTATACACTTTCCACTGGTCCATTTGGGAGCATGCATGCTATTAGAGATCGAGAGAGTTTTTTTTCTATTGAGTGGTGGAAGATGCATGGCGGTGCTACTCCACTTCTACAGAATTTGGCATTGCGGGTGTTATCACAGGTGGTAAACACTTCTTCTGCAGAGAGGTGTTGGAGCTCTTATTCTTTCATCCACAGTGTTAAAAGGAACAGGTTGAGTTTAGACCGGGCAGAGAGCTTGGTTTATGTTCATTACAACTTGAGATTGTTGTCCCATTACTGTGATGATGCAAAGAGCAACAAAGACCTTATTGTTTGGGACAAGCATCCAGAGGAGAGCAATTTGGAGGATGGAGTGTTGCGATTAGAGCAATTAGAGGATGCTCTTATCCATGATGATGAAGATCGAGTTGACATGCCACCCCCCACCAGTGCCTTGGTTCCTAGGTCCCATGGTTCAACACCAACAGCAGGGGCTTCGTCTTCAGCAACTGTAGTGCCATTGCCACGGCTTCCACAGCCACCATCTTCTTCATTGCCACCACGTGGAGGCGCACCATCACGTACTGTTCGTGGTGGAAGGAGGAGAGATGAGTAGATATTTTCAGTGTTCACAGTGCACACTTTACTGCTTTTGTCATAGATTATCATTACACTTGTAGGCTTGTTGTGAATTTGAACTTTTTTGTGTTGGTGGTGGCCAAGTGGCCTATTTTGTAAACATTATTATTTGAATTTTGGACATGACTAATGTTGACAGTGGCTCACTTTAACACTTATAATATGCTTTATGTTTTATAATATGGTTAAATGCTTTATGTTTATCATTTATGTTTTATAGTATGCTTAATTTTTAAATGTTTTATGTTTTAAAATTTATAGTATGCTTAAAGCCTTAAATGTTTTAAATTTTTATCATGCTTAAATGTTTTAACTTTTCACTTTTATGTTTATCATTTATGTTTTATAGTATGCAGCATGCTTAAATGTTTTATCATGATTCATGCTTAATTATTTGATGTATGTTTGCAATTGCTAGGATCTAGAATCTAGATTCTAGATTTATGATGCTCGACTAATTAATTATTGATGTACAATGGAATCATGGATGTCATATCTATCTTGATTTATGTAAGAATATGCATGTTTTCATGTCTTCTACAACTAATATGGTATTTGGGATTGTTGTTTTGAATATAAATGCAAAAAAAAAAATATATATATATATATATATATATATATACTAGACGCTTCCGAAACGCTTCGCTTCCTAAATTTTTGGAAAATGAGGCTTCCGCGTCCCCGCTTCCAAAAAACGTCCCCGCTTCGTCCCCGCTTCGTGCAACATTGGTTGAGAATTTGGAGGGCTCTAAGTTAATACAAAATTCTCTTCTTGATAATTATTTGTGAGCTTGTCTTCCCTTAGTTAATCTTTCATCAAATCAATTATCAAAATACACAGGAGTCAGGACACAAATGTTGAGCAGAAGTAATACTTCTGTTGTGGGAAGGTAAATCTGTGATTTACCTTCCTTACTATACACTTCAGAATTCATCATCAGTACTGTGTCTTTCTCTTCTTCTTTTACTTGTTGTACGTTCCATACCATCTTTGTATATAATATATTTGTGCTGCTATTGCTGTGATATAATCACTATCTTATATGTATGCTCTCTGATGTAGTATCCGCATTTATCTTACGGTATTTGCTGTGGTGTCCGCACTCTGTTCTTGTGTGTTGACCGTAATACTTAGTTTCATGTTTTGTCCGTAGTATCTTCCAAAGCAAGCCCGCATTTTTGTCTTTGAGATCCGATTGCTTGTTCTTGTCTATCTGCAATTTCTTCTCTGCATACCATCTCCAGGTTGACCACTGTTCCTTAACATTATTATAATTTCAGATGTGTGCAATGACTTGCGGTAAGTATATGCTGTAGGTGCATATCGTTTCAAACTTATCTGCATTATATATATTAATCCGCATTATGCTGTAGGTGCATAATATATATATATATTAATCTGCATATCGTTTCAAACTTAACTGCAAACTTATTTCAGCTTGATCCGTATGTATGTTGACTTGAGTAGATCCGCATTCCCCTTCAGACATATCCGCATTCTGTTTTAGACCTATCTGTCATCCTGTCACTGTGTTGTTCGAAAAGCTTGTCACCAAATAATTTGCAGCTTTAAGTCTATATATGCATGACTGTTCCAGCTATTGAGCCGACCATCCAGCCACTTATAGAGCCCGAGTGTATCACTTATATTTAGGCCAACTAGAGCGAGGAAGTTCCAGCGTGTTCTTCATGGTTTATATATCTGGACTTTCATCAATGTTTGAGAGCTATTTGTAAACTTGTCTTTCAGCTTGACTTCCATTCTTCTAGGTCTTGGAGCATGTATTTCTAGACCCTTCATATATGATACTTATTTATATCTAGAAGACAAAACCTTAGCATATACATTTTTATTAACTTTATCTTCTTCTTTATAAAGTTCATAATTACATAGTCAATATGAAGACTGACCTAGTTACACTTTTCAACACTCCCTCTTAACTAGGGAGGTATTCATACAGGTACATGGTCACTTTCAAACTTGAGGAATCTCATAAGAAGAATCAGATTGGTAATTGCATCTGTATAGCATCATATCAACCAGCATTGTACTAGTGCAAGGCCTTGTCTAACAGCCCCATCTCTTTAACGAGACAATGGGCTTCAATGCTGGTGAGACACATGACTTATAGACACCTTCGTCATTGTCTCTCCAAGGTACATACTCCACCCGGGTGTTCCCAAAGTATGACCTTCCTGGACTATTCTTCTCTTGGGTAGCTAGCCCCTAAAGAATATCGGTCCCCGACTACTCTTATCTTGAATGCCTGATCACATTCTCAAAGAGTATCGAATGCTAGATGATTACCCAATCATCTATTCTGTCTTTCCAAGACCAAAATGATGGGTCTATCTCTCCCTCCCAAAGAGGACCTATTCCACAAGGGAATGTACTCATCCTTATACAAAGAATGTACCTAAACTCATCCTTAGGAATTACCAAGTTTCTTCCAAGTAAGAAACTTACCATTAGGCTCCCTCTTAACCAGGGACCTCCAGCAGCAATGGTGAGACACCTAGCTGCTCATGAAGAATTCCCGTCCTTGATGTCATGGATTTTGGTATTGAGGAATCTCCATCTTTTAGCTTCATTGGGCACAGATCATCCATCACTTCCATCCTGAGTCTTGTCAGCTATTAGAGTGATTCACCAGACTTATTTATCTGGTCCATTATTGTGCCATGCTGCTTTCCTTTGAATCATCTCTCAGGATCATACATCCTTTCTCATGATTAGCAGCCCTGCACAAATTCATCCAAATAAACATTTACATATGAACCCTTTTAAAACAAAAGTTACCTCAGTGATGATCTTTCACTATGACATCTTCCTGTAAGCATCGACATCGTTTATACAGATTGACACATCTCCTAATGATACGTTTTTCCAAGGGTCTTTTTCTCTACCAGACTTCCGTCAGAGTCTACATATCTCTCCAGGAGATCTCCTAGTCACATCTTCTTGGCCTCCGGGTGATAACTGCCTCTTGACATGGTTGCATTTCATGATCTCTTCCTTTCTGCACATTCTTGATTCCCAGGAACGTACAACTTTCCTAGTTTCTCGTTCATATACAACCACCTCATATTCCATGAGGGCATATTATGTTGATTTCATCTGTCTGTGCATTGAGAGATACTCCTCCATAGATCATACTTCTAAGTTCAGAAGTCCATTACCTGCAACCACATGAGATGACTTCAAAACATCCAATGTCAGCATATAAATATATACATACCTCACAACTTTTTCCCTTGAGTCATCCTGTAGCAATTTCTCAAGAATGAAGAGCTTCATTCCCTTGGCCTGCTTCATCAATATGTCATCATAAATATGTTTCCATGATGACCTTTGCTCTTGATGACTGATTTACATTAGTAATGTTCATAAGTCTCTTACTTAAACTTTCCCTTTTTTTTTTTCTGTGAATGTTTGAGTCTGTTATCCTTCAACATTTTTGCATAGAATAGTTCTTTCAGCTTATCATGTATTTTCTTGGTGTCTTCAATTCTTCATAGACAGAGGGATGTAAGGACTTTGACTGAATCCATAAGAATCCTTTGAGCCCTTCTATCCCTTTCCATATATTTTCAGATAAATCTTCATCTTTATTGACTTTTCATGACTTTACTTTCTTCGAGGACTGTGACCATCCTCCTTATGTAGGGATTCTCGGTAACCAGCTCATAGATCTCCCTGCAAAAACAAAGTCATTTAACCAAATTTGATTATAGAATGAAAAATACTTACTTGGTCCTTGTACTCAGATTCTTTCAAGCTGGTTCTTTAGACTGGCAATTTTGATTTCCATGGATTTCAAATTCTCTATGTGATGACCGAGTTTTTCTTTATGTGGAAGCCTACTGTGGAAGCATAGAAATCATCTTTCCATCAAGTTTGTGATCTTTGTCACCGTGGAGGCATGCTGTTATCTTGTAATATCACCGAAACTGTGGATATGTGAAAATACCAAATCCTTGTAATAACATCAATGTTATGTATCCAGACCCTCTCATAGTGTTGACAATGAAACCTTCTCACGGTCAAGGAACTTAACCCTTATCATAGGAGTGGTACTGTGATAACCGAAACCTGTCTTCAGAGATATCATTGAGAATCTATATAGCGTCATGACTATAGTATCATCATGAGCATAGCATTGTTACAACCCTTACATCCAAATTATGTGATAGCACATTGTGGAAACAATGAAACTGTTGAAGTACTGCACCTTAATTTGCATTCATCAAACTGATCCGAAATTGACTCACTGTGACTGTATTGAGTGTACATCTTTGATATCCGTACTTGTGTACAGTGATATCCAAACTTCTTTCTTCTTCATACTTGATGTTTTTAATATGGTGAATGGACTAGCTCACTGAAATTGTCAATTCATCCTTTCAAGATACTTCAAAGTATTAGCCCAGAAATGACCTTGGGATCTTGATCTTTATCTTTAGTGCAAACAGATCCTTTCACTGAGACTGCTTCAAAGATGGATGAGTGTTCTTCAAACTGTCATAACCTTTGACCATAGCTCCAATACCATGTTGAGAATTTGGAGGGCTCTAAGTTAATACAAAATTCTCTTCTTGATAATTATTTGTGAGCTTGTCTTCTCTTAGTTAATCTTTCATCAAATCAATTATCAAAATACGCAGGACACAAATGTTGAGCAGAAGTAATACTTCTATTGTGGGAAGGTAAATCACAGATTTACCTTCCTTACTTTACACCTCAGAATTCATCATCAGTACTGTGTCTTTCTCTTCTTCTTTTACTTGCTGTACATTCCATACCATCTTTGTATATAATATATTTGTGCTGCTACTGCTGTGATATAATCGCTATCTTATATGTATGCTCTCTGATGTAGTATCCGCATTTATCTTACGGTATCTGCTGTGGTGTCCGCACTCTGTTCTTGTGTGTTGACCGTAATACTTAGTTTCATGTTTTGTCCATAGTATCTTCCAAAGCAAGCCCGCATTTTTGTCTTTGAGATCCGATTGCTTGTTCTTGTCTATCCGCAATTTCTTCTCCGCATACCATCTCCAGGTTGACCGCTGTTCCTTAACATTATTATAATTTCAGATGTGTGCAATGACTTGCGGTAAGTATATGCTGTAGGTGCATATCGTTTCAAACTTATCTGCATTATATATATATATATATATATTAATCCGCATCATGCTGTAGGTGCATAATATATATATCGTTTCAAACTTAACCGCAAACTTATTTCAGCTTGATTCGTATGTATGTTGACTTGAGCAGATCCGCATTCCCCTTCAGAGATATCCGCAGTCTGTTTTAGACCTATTTGGGAAACCCCGAATTTGGTTGCGTGGCCTCGCTCCCTCATCCATATATATCACTCCCCTTTCATTTATTATTACCCCATTCATCATATTTCCCACCTGGGTCCACATTTCTCCACTGGGTCCACATAGGGTTAGCCTCCCCTTCCCCTTGCCCACACGTTGGGTTGGGCTTGAATGATGCCCCAGAAGTTGATGCAGCTAAAAAGAAAAGTAAAAGCATACACATTCAACAAGAAAATGTACCACAAAATGCAAAAGATATCCGGGACAAACATATTTAGCATGTGGGCAAAAGCCAATGCATGAGCTCTACCCCATACCCATGGCCATCACCCTGGTTCGATAGGCCCTAGATGAGCCTTCTTTATCATTCAGGAACCCATGATTGTCCCAACCCCCAGTGGGCAATGAACCACCCTACCTTAAAGAGGGTATCCACTGCTATATCTTACACATCATGCTCTTATCCTTTGAGCCCCGAGCAGTGAATCAAAGAAAAATCATAAAAGACAAAAGGCATATAAAGAAGGGTGGAAAAATCAAGGTCAAAGCACCTCATGTACCACGATTTCTCCCTCCTATACATTATATACCCAAGTGTGGGCTTCCCTTTTTCTAGCTACCCTTGTACTCCGATATGTGGCCCTAGGTTGCCCCCTTTCATTCCATATTCCATTCACCTCTTTATCACATGCCACCACCATTTGAAGGATGTACCTTGGACATACTACCCCTCTAAAGATAGAAACCACCTAATAAGATACTTGGTTAACCACCTTTTGGAGTTTGGAGACATTAGTACATGCCAAAGCCCCACTATGGAAGGGCTTGCCATTATGAAGTGTCCACCTATTGTACATGGTTTGTAAGCTCTTTTACTCAATTA
Source organism: Pinus albicaulis (assembly GCA_034641835.2). Lineage (NCBI taxonomy): Eukaryota > Viridiplantae > Streptophyta > Pinopsida > Pinales > Pinaceae > Pinus > Pinus albicaulis. The sequence continues at coordinate 360,698,949 of CM076574.1, read as the reverse complement.
CTTTAATTACTTGTTGTGCTGGAAGGCCAGGGGATGCATTGGATCTCATGCAGGATTGTAGATGGTTTCCATTTTGAGTTTGGTCTTCCTATACGGGGTCCTAACTCTCCAGAGGGCTACATTGGCACATGTAGAGTGTGTGTAGAGAGCTATGGGTCTCCACAACGGTAGACGACACTTCATGGATCCCTAGAGATGTTCAGAGATTGCTCAAGATTCACCTATTGGACGAGGAAGATGCACCTAGTTCACCATGCCCAATTGACTCCACAATTGTACCATGCACTTGGTAGATGGCTCAGGACTTGTATGTGGATGTGGAATCACTTACACCATCATCTGAGCCCCTACAGATGCTCTACATACATCTTCGGCTTACTTGGAGACCCATGAGGTTATTTGTGTGCCCTCACACCCACTAGCAGAACCATAGGTTTATTGTTTGGAGAACAAGGGGCCAATCCCTTGTCCATCATTTTTGGGAGTCCTATTCATCGTTATGGCACTTATGGACTTCATCAGGCTTCTTAGAGGGCCCAACGACATGTATTATTCATTATTCATTAATAATATCACCTTAAGAGTCTTCACGCATACCTTGCACTTGCATCTTAGGCCTAGTGTTGTGTTAATTAACTTACTTCCAAGCATAAGCTTGGTCGATAGAGAGATAGGCCCACCTTTCTCACCCAACTTGCGGAGTCTAAAACCTCTTTAGTGGTTAACACATTGACCTTGCAGTCGTCAGAGCCATAGTCTCTGCAGCGCCAGAGACATTAGGTGGTTAGAACTCAAGGGGAGGGATCATTAATCAAGCCATAGCTTGCTTCCCCTTGATTTCTCTCTCACAACCTATTTTAGAGACTAACTTCAAAACAATTGAGAGGAAGGATTCACCTAGATAGGCGTATAATTTAAAATAAACCAAGACTTTTCATCTCACTTAGATTGTAAGATTTGCATTTCATATAGGATAGTGAAGCACCTTTAAAGCAACAACTGTTCACCTAGTTACTTGGTAATAAATTGTAAAAGCAAGTATTTGACTCCATTAAGGCACTGGTCTTTCAAGATATGTGAAAATTTATGAACGCAACATTACATAAATCCTACTGTAGTATCTTGATTGACTTCTCCTACTTGTGATTTAAATAAACAAGTTATTTTCAGAAAATATTCAGAAAATACTGAAGTAAACACAACTAGCAGCCTACACACATATAGATCATTTACTGAATAGTACGCTCATTTGACAAAGCGACACACAGATTTTTCGGACAAATGTCCCTAGAAAATCCCAATGCAGGAAAACCGGTGTAGCAGATATGAGGGTTTATTATTATTAAGTAGAATTTGAGTGCAACAAATCTGGGCACCTTACTTGTTAACCCGACAGAGAAAATAAAATTTGCAGTAATACCTGCTGTTCTGGAGACTGAAAATTGGACTGATTCACACCCTTAGATGGGATTTACAGAACTAAGCCCCTTTCTGCCTCTAGAAACCCCAACGCTGCTCTGAAGCTACCTGCGTCAGGCCTGCTAGCCTCTGCGTGCCCCTGCGCTGCTCAGGAGAGGGCTGCGTAACCCCAGATTGGGTGACGCAGTCCTTACACTGCCCTAGCTGGACCAACATAACCCTTGATGGCCCCCTGCTGCCTCTGCGCTACCCTTTCTCGGTCTGTTTAGCGGCTGAAACCCTTTGCGTTGCACAGCTCTTGCATAGCCTCTGCTTCCTCTGCGCTGGTCCTGGTTGCTGCTTCTCTGCCTCTTGTTGACTCTTGGCTCCGGGATCAGATCATCCCCTTAGCCAATACTACCACTTGTTGCAGGTGAAACACTTCTGGAATTCTTAGCAAACCCGACCTAGAATTCTAGCTTAGTCTCAGTGCTCTGCCTCCATGTGTGTGTCTCCAACTGACCCCAAGCCTTTCTCTTATACTTTTTCGTTGACACATCAACGACCGTGATTTAATCTCTTATCAACGACTGAGATTAAAAGACTGCTTGATCCGCGTCACTTAGAACATGTCATCATACGTGTTTAATTAATTCACTTTAATTCTAATTCCCTAAGTTAGACTTAGGGTCCTCATTAATAAAATTAATTATTTTAATATCTCACACACTGGATGAAATTTATCCAAACGCTTTCTGGGTTTTGGAGGTCTTGTGTGTCTTACCCCCTCCACACAATTTTAGGGCTACAACACACCTGATGCTACCTCAAAATCTCAACACTCCCTCTTAGCATAGAGTGTGTTCTAGCAATACATCCACACCATGTATCACAAGATCTCGACATCGGTCTCTGCGCTGCTGATGCTTGGCTTGTTGCCCTCCATCCACTGCGTTGCTGCTTTCTGTACTGTTGCCCATGTCACTGTCACTAACACTGCTACGTCTGTACTATAGCTCCCTCTCAAATTGTTGCATCATGCTGCCCATAGCATTGCCACTGCTAACTGTTGCACTGCAACTCAGTTGTTGAGAAGTAAGCAACTGAAGGACCCTTGCCCAATCATTGACAGACAAGTCGAGCTGCATCTCATCATTGAAGCTTCCTTGGCTGCTGCTCTGCGCTGTCCTCAATCAGCCTCTGCGCTGTTACAGCGCTGCACTGCCTCTCTGTGTTGCTGAAGTCCCATCAACCTCTATGTTGCTGCCTCTGCACTGTGCTGCTCCCTTTACAACATGTTAGCACTTCCCTCTGCTTCACTGTGATTTTCTGCAACCACCTCTCCACTTGCCTTGTGCTCCCGTAGCTCATATGTGGTCCAAGGGTTGGGCTTACTCAAGGATCCTGCCTCCACTATCTGTAGCTGCTCTACAAATCCGTATCGCCACACTTACATGGCTCATGAGCACTCATGGCTACGTCATCATCACTCCCATTGTTCTTTGTTGTTGCTGCCTTGGATTTATAAGATCCTTTGTCCTTCTTCTTAGGACAAGTGCTGGTGAAGTGTCCAAGTTCACCACAATTAAAGCACCAGACCTTGGATAGGTCCCTCTTCTTCTTCCCTTGCTGCCTTCGTTCCTTTGATGCAAGGGCTGCATCATCTTCCTCTTCTTTCTTCACCTTGATTGTTCCGTCACTGTTGGTTTGTCTCTTGGTGAATCAACTGATTTCCTCCTGACGGAGGATTGGCCACATGTCTGCCCATGATGGTAACGCTGCCCTGCCCAATATGCTTTGGACAAACATTTCCCACTCCTCGGTGACTGCACTCAGGGCAGTCCTTACCAAGAGCCCTTCATCCGGAGTCGCACCCATGGCAATCAGTTGATCTCGGATAGTCTAAAGTCGGAAAAGGAAGGGATCTATTTCCTCACCCTTCTGCAACGGGAATAGCCGCATCTAATTCTCTAGAAGCATTTTTCTTTGAATAGAGCTTCCCTGATACATCGTCTGCAAAGCAGTCACATCTCATTTACCGTGTTCTTCCCAGCAATATGTGGCACCACGTGATACTTAACTGCATCCATGATCAAACGCTTAGCCCGTGCTTGATTTTCATTGAATTTCTTCAGAGGATCTAGATCGGTAGGCACAACTAGGACATTCTCTGCTTGGTTCTTGATGCCGTACTCATCCAGGATTGTCAATATCCTGGCTTTCCATATGACGAAGTTGGACACGTAGTCCAACCTGTCCTGATCTCTCAGTCCATGAGAGGCCATCTAGCTCAAATATGTCAGGACAGATACTCTTCTCCCTTTTTCTGCAACAACTCTCAACAGAAATACTAGATTTGCATTTCTTAGCGATTAGAAACCCTCTATAGTAGTTGCTCCCTTTGGCAATTGATTTTCCTCCTGGAAATCTTCAGCCAAAAAAGCAACTGAACAGTTCTCTTCGATCACCCTCTTGATCGAATCTCAGATCTTTTTGGCGCAGATTTGTTGAGTAATTGTCCTCCTCCCGCTCTGTCAACTTAGCTAGGCACAATTATGCATCGACAGAATCTCCCACCTCACCAGCAACTGCTGAAGATCTGAAGCACTACTTCCGGACCACGAGAATACTGCACAACTCAAAATTGGACTGCGTCCCTCTGTCTGGCTTCTGCGTGAGCATACTAGCTCAACACAGCCTCTGTGCTTTGCAGGCTGCTCCTGCGTTCCTCTGGAAGGCACTGTGATGTCTCGGCGTCACCCAATTGGGACTGCGTCAGCCCCTGCGTGACTTCTGCTGGGATTGCATCCTCCTGGTGCTGCACTGCCCTCTTTGGATTCTCTGCCGCCTTAGTTGCTACCCTGCAACAAATATGTCTTTAGTTGATTTGCTAGAGAATCTGCTTGATCTGCAATCGCTCTGATACCATGTGAAAATTTCTGAATGCAACATTACATAAATCCTATTGCAGTATGTTGATTTACTTGTCCTACTTGTGATTTAATTATACAAGTTATTTTCAGAAAATATTCATAAAATATCGAAGTAAACACAACTAGCAGCCTACACACATATAGATCATTTATTGAATAGTACGCTCATTCGACAAAGTGACACAGATTTTTCGGACAAATGTCCCCGGAAAAACCCAATGCGGGAAAACCGGTGCAACAGATATGAGGGTTTATTATTATTAAGTAGAATCTGGGTACAACAAATATGGGCACCTTACTGGTTAACCCGAGAGAGAAAATAAAATCTGCAGCAATATCTGTTGTTCTGGAGACTGAAAACTGGACTGATTCACACCCTCAAACGGGATTTACAGAACCGAACCCCTTTCTGCCTCTGGAAATCCCAGCGCTGGTCTGAAGCTACCAGCGTTAGCCCTGCTAGCCTCTGTGTGCCCCTGAGCAACTCAGGAAAGGGCTGCGTAACCCCAGACTGGGTGATACAGTCCTTACGCTGCCCTTTCTGGGCCTGTGTAGTGGCTGAAACCCTTTGCGCTGTGCAGCTGCTGCGTAGCCTCTGCTTCCTCTGCGCTGCTCCTGGTTGCTGCTTCTCTACCTTTTGCCAACTCTTGGCTCCGGGATCAGATCATCACCTTAGCCAATATTATCCCTCGTTGCAGCTGAAACACTTCTGGAAATTCTGAGCAAACCTGCCCTAGAATTCCAACTTAGTCTTAGTGTTCTGCTTCCGTGTGTGTGTATCCAACTGACCCCAAGCCTTTCTCTTATTCTTTTTCGTTGACACATCAACGACCATGATTTAATCTCTTATCGATGGCTGAGATTAAAAGACTGCTTGATCCACGTCGCTTAGAACATTTCATCACATGTGTTTAATTAATTCACGTTAATTTTTATAATTCCCTAAGTTAGACTTAGGGTCCTCGTTAAAAAAATTAATTATTTTAATATCTCACACACTGGATGAAATTTCTCCAAACACTTTTTGGGTTTTGGAGGCCTTGTGTGTCTTAGCCCCTCCACAAAATTTCAGGGCTAGAGCACACCCGATGCTACCTCAAAATATCAACAAGATAAAGCTAATCTAATCTTTAAACTTGCTAATTCAACCAAGTGGCTAGGCCATTCGGTTGTGTTTCCTGGACTCGCTGGTTGCCAACAAGTTTCTCATCTTCACATTTCATAGGGACTACCCCCCATAGCTTGATCTAGGGAGACAACTAGAACGAAGAGGGTGGGGATCAAAGTGACAAGCCCCGCCCTGAGCGTTGTTGCATATTGCCTGTACAATTTGGGCGACAACATGCGGCAAATTAATATTTTATCGGAGGAAAATTATTATTTTATTCGAGAATGGCGGCAAAATATTTTTTTATTGAGAAAGGAGGCAAATGATTATTTTAGTCAAAATGGCAGCAAAAAGTCTCCTAGTGGAAAATGGGCCCCACCAATAAAATAATAGGGAAAAAGGAGAATCTAGAAGCTAGAAGGAGGCTCAATGTAGAATTATAAATAGAAGAGAGACTCAATTGCAAATCATTCTATTTTATCATTTCAATTTGACATTGAGAAGAAACTCAAGTGAGTTTCAAGAGTTTCAAGCGAAACTCAATAGCTAATTTCGGTGGACTTTGAGTGCCACCCTAGTTAGCTTTTAGGTAAGATTATTTCAGATATTCCATTGGTGCTTTATTAGTTTGGGTTGTTTGGTTCATCTCCTGAAGATCCGATGTGATTTTATTTGCAGGAGATTATTGGCATTGTGACTCAGTTTGCAGGGCTAATCTTCCTACACCAAGGGCCGAGTGTTATTATTGTCTGGGAGGGCCGAATACTTTGTGTCCAACACACTTGCTCGAGAATTAGCATCTCATTGGTTCGTTTGGTTTTGCTGTAGCAAACTTATTGATTGAAGGGTGTATCGAGCTGTTCATGACCTGTGTATCACTGCCTATTAGGGAAGGGATTGATGATCAGAATTCCAAGCATTATTTTCTTGAGGGAGTTGAGTAGCATTGCTTGAAGAACATTGGTGGTAAGTCACAGCAAAAAGGAGATCAAACTGTTTGTTTATATTCAGATCTGGAGGCCATACCTTATGCCCGTAGTATCTATTTCCAAAGAGGCAGAATTGATATCAGACCTGTAGCAGCTCATTATGGAGAGGACAAATTAATATTTTGCCTGTAGCAGCTTTCCCATTCAAGGCCGAATTGTCTCCAGCAGCATATACTTTCAATCAGTCCAATTTCCCAGGTGTATTTCCTCTTGTAATGGCTGTAGCATTCATTTTCAGTGAGAAATATTATGTGTCGTTTCCTGTTGTTTTATTTTGAATTGGGTTGTTTTTGTGAGCATTTACTTGGTCTTTTGCACTCATTTTATTAGTAAAACAACAATTTACACCTACTACAGTTTGTCACCTTGAGTTTGACAAAATACCACACTTAAAGAATTGAAACTCAACTGAAAACTCAGAAATTTTAAGTGCCAATTGGGAATATCTTAGTTGGGAACATTACAATGTCCCATCCTTTGGTGCTTTATCCCACATTCTTACAGCATTTCTTTATATGTATTATGAAGATGTCCTTTTAACTTGATTTCATTTTTTCCAATTTGGAAATCTTTCATTGAAACATTTTTATTTAGTTCCATATTTGTCTGGTGTGTTTGACATTTCTTTCTGCTCTCGATGTAAAGAAAGCTTTGTCAATGGTCAATCCTGCCTATTGAGTGATAGGGGGAATGTGCTTTTTTATTCCGCTATGTTGCAAGGATGCTCAGTTATATGCTTACATGTTACGTCAGTCACTGTTTCATGGCTTTCCTACCTTTAATAATTAATTAAGTTCCATTTAGCTTCACCTTTGCACATTGATTTATTTTCAGTAAAGCATTGAAAGAGTCTTGGAGCATAAATTGCTAATTCTTTTATCCATATTTTCACAGATAAATGGCGTTAGTTTTGGAAGCCTGGACAAGGTTCAAAGTGGAGCAGTTAAAAGTTTCTTTAGTTCCATAAGGAACACATTAGACTTTGATTTTGAGGAAAGTGGTGAAGGTTGGTTCTTTTCATCTTCTTGGATCAACATTTCAAACTACAAATTCTGCAGCTGGCTTCTTTGACATTATCTTAATGTCTTTAAGCAGTGAACTTATGTTAATTTCCTGTAATGTCTGTTCTATTTAAGATCGCTCTAAACCCCTCTAGCTGCCATGGAGCTAAAATTTTTGCTATCTTCCAAATAATGTAGTATTTTACTCAATTAACTCTGGGTGCTCTTCTTATATGCTTGAAAGAGATTACCTCCAAAGCATGAAATAATTATTTTGTATACATTCATGGTTTAAACTTTATCTTTGTGCTGTCAGGCACTCATTGACTTCAAAATTTTAAACCAGGTCTTTATGAGAGACCAATCCACCTAATTAGAGTCCGAGAAGATAAAATGAATGGAGTCTATTAGCAAACTTTTGTTGTACCAAAGCACACCATAAGCATTATGAGATCCACAAAAGTAATCCTTAATGGAAACTGAATATTAGTAACATATATACCTTGAATGAAACCATTTCTTGGTGTCTTGAACAACCTGGTTTGTTTTTTTCCATAGATATATAGTTTGTTGAAATGAAACTCACAGTTTTTGTTTTTTTTTGAAACACTGTATATGTTAACTTCAAATGTCAAATCAGTGCATCATGGAACAGAAAAATTACATCAAAAGGACAATAGGAGTCCTTGGAAAATTGAAAGAAATTAATTATGAGGTTTTCTGTCCAGTTTGAAATTTGATTGCTTATGTAATATGAGTTTCTTTCACATTTAAACATCAAACTATTTCAAAACAACCTTTATTCTGCAATGTGGGTTTCTTCAACATTTAAGAAAAATATTGGGTCAAAAGAGTGGAAATTTTTGAATGCTTCCACTATTGAGTGGCATTGGATTATAAAAGGATTTTAAAATGTTATTTAATTGAAATCATGAAGGTTGAAAGTTGATTGATGTTGAAGAAGTGATACTGTTTTAGTGGTATATCAGATTTCATATTTCTCTAGTCTGGTGGGGAAATTGGTTAGGAACTATAAATGAAAATATATTTCCATCATGAGTTTCATGATTAAGACTACAAGTCATACAACATGATACTGTTTGTTCCTCATTGTTACATTTAGTACTAAACACATGCATTTATAATGTGTTACCCCTCATATAGCATAAGGAGTGTCCAGTTTGAAAACCCTGCCCAAGCAGACTGTGTTTGGAGGATATTGGCTTTGGATCCAATATGTTGTTAATTTTCTTGAAACTCTGCAACTACTTAGATGAATTTACTGAAAAATCAAGGCAACTGAAAACTGAAACCAAGTTTAACTTTCACCAAGATACAGAGTTTCTTAACATTCAACACGCATCAGAAAATACTTGAGATAAAAACACATGCACACACATAAATTTGACACCAGCGTTTTAACCAGGAAACCCAAATGGGAAAACCTGCTTTCTTTGTTGTGGGCTTTTTATTGATTTTTCTTTGAGCAAATAGATCTTTTACAAATGCTATTACTGCAGCCAGCAAATAGTCTCTGAGAAATTAATCTCAACTCCACAATTTCTCTGGGCCTGCTCCTGAATCACTGCTCTCTGCCTTGAGAAGATGCTCTCGGCCTGCACACAATTGTTTCCTGCTGAAACTAGGGTCGGCTTCTACTCTTCGAATTCTGATCTTTGCTCCTCAACCAATGCACTCTACCAACAAAAAAAGAATCATCAATCTGTGCCTTCGTCCTTCTCTTGCCTTAATAGATCTTCAATTCATGCAAGGGGACCAAATTCGAATCTCTGTTCACACAAGTGCAACGAGTTCCTTTTGCCAGTTAATTGGAGCAAGTCTCAGTTATACTTGGACTAGCTCTCAGTAACTGGCTCGAGTTGCTCCTTGTTTTCCTCTAGTTGTGAACCAAGTTAACCGAGGACTTAACTTGTCCTCTCTTCACTTGTCTCTGAAGTCTTAACTCTTTCTAACTGAACTTGTCTCTACAGTCTTAACTCATCCTAACTCGACTTGTCTCTGCAACCTCATCCTGTAGTCGAACTAAAGAAGTCTCCAACGAATTGAAGCTCCAACACTACGTATGCAATCCACTGATGACCATTCCAGTGAGTTGGAAATCAACTCATCACAGTAAAGTCTATCTCATGAATTTGCATTCATGCTAGAGAAAGACAATTTGAAGTCTTTAGTGGCTAAGGCACAAGCCAAAAGACCTTTCTTCGCTACATTTTCAACATGTGTTACTGCTTTGATGCATATTTATTCATGGACAGTCAACCATTGGGAATTTTCATTTCACTCATGGAGGCTTGCATGTTGAATTTGGATCTTTTTGTTAGTATCGACACACTTATCTAGAGGCAATTATGCCCCAACGTGGTTTGATAAAGTAACGAGATAACATCTTTACTTAGTTACAAGTGATAAAGTATCCATCTAATGCTAGTTAGACTTCACAAGCAAGTCAAAACTCAAGCATCACTTCTAAGTAAGGAAATCCACATAGTGAAACCATACCAACTATAGCTCAAGATATCATGCAACATCATCTAGCACAACTGATCTTAAGAGAATTGGGCACTAGGAATGATACACCACTGAATCCATGAATATTTATGAACAACAAATGCACTTGATGGGATGGAGAAATATGTCCATGCAACAACAAATCACACCCAACTGAGTGTCTTTTGGGGAGTTGCCTGAAGGGCAACAAACAGGCTAGATCAATGGTGTAATGATGGGAAAATGGATGAGAGGCATTTGAGGATAGCTATCTATGGATCATGGGAGGGCTGTTGGCTGGCAAGTTGCAATGTAGCAGAAAAATCTTCTCCTAAGGTAACCCATGTATATGGATGTGTAACAATGCCAAATACCGCGAAGAGAAGAATGGACCACAGATCCAGAGTCACACAACAACATTGGACACCAATGAAAGACACTCTTGAAGAATAGTGGACAAATCAGTCTAAACATGCTTCCAACACGACTTGGCCGAAGTATAATCCCAAAATAAATGCATCATTGTTTCTGCCTTAGACAAGAAAGGCAAAGTCCATTTGAGAAGTCATTCTTAGCCAAGTGGGTCTTGTAAGGAAGACCCTGATAAATCATCAACTCGACAAATACTCGAAAATTGTACGATGCCCTCATTGACCATATGCTATCCAATCTCCATATCCAATAAATCTCAATAGTAGAAGACACCCATTGTGCATTCAACACTGGATCAAGTTGATGGTGCTGATGGATAATGGGATACAATCTATGAGAATCATAACTTACCAATGGGCACCAAAAACTTCACTCCTAATCCAGCTAAAAAGGCCCCTTAATATCTATATTTATTTTGAAACAATATTCCTGTTGGATAAGAGAAATAATATCCATAATAGTAGGTCTATCAAAAGAAGACATGGCATGCTCATGGGTTAAGGCACACTAGTCCTTCCAAGAGCGAGAACCAACATTCCTCCTTTGCCTGAAGACACTTTCCTTAATATAGAAAACATAGATTGTGAAAGCCTCTGCCACTACTCTTTAACAGATTTCTTTAATTGATCTGCCTGTTCCCTCACAAGTTGATCAAGCTCTTCTTTTGTTTTCGCAACTATGATGTTATATCCTCTGCTAGAAAAAGTGAAGGTAGATGTAATATTCCTTTTTTTGGTGTCACCTATGACAGGGTTAGGATCGACTTCCAGAGTTAGGAGCAGACAGGTCATAGGTACAGGTTGGTGTCATCAGCAAGCCCATGGCCTTTTTGGAGGAGTTTTGAGGAGTTTCTATGAGGTCGGGTGGCATTCGCTTGATATATTCCATCATCTGAGCAATTTGCCTTTCGTTCTGGTGCATTCCGATAACTTTCGGAAAAATGAGTTATTTTTGGGCTTAACTCAGTGAATTACACTCAAGGTGGCATCCCTGGAGGAATACATGATAAAACACCTTAGTGTAATAGCTCATTGGAACTGGGAAGAGGATACCTACATGATGGGACGGTTGGACATGAGTTTCAGTGACCTGAGAAGACATGGTAGTTGATTCACTCTTTCCTGCATTAAAAAAGAATATTTTAATAAGAGGGAAAAGTGCTCCATGAATAAAATAAGGCTCTAGAAGGATCCAGGAGATCTATTAAAGAAAAGGAGGAGGCCATTGAGGGATATTTTGGATTAAATCACTTTCTTGTGTCAGAAGTTTGAGAACTTGGTTCTCTACTCCATTGGTAGCCCCAGGACGGAAACCCTCGGGTGATTTGTGAGTGTTGGACGAAAACCCAACTCTCTTTGAGGATACTTCATTCAGAAGTTTCGCGGAGCTTCAAGGATTGGTGTGAGGATCATTCAGACCTTCAATCGACGCTTCATTATATTTCAGTGGGTTCAGTGGCAGTTGTTGCCGGAGGGAGAGTGCAGCAGTTCAGTTTTGGAGGCGAGCACATCGCAACAGTTCATATTGATGGCTAGTTCTCCATCTCTACTCTTTTGGGTCAGATATATGTGTAATCCCAGTTATCATTTATAATAAAAAACTGAGATTCTTCCTGTTCGATGTGTTAATGGATTGAAGTGTTTATGTGTTTTTATTTTACATGGAAATCTTCTGTTTATTAATTCAATAATTTTATGTTAAAATGTTGGGTTAGTGAAATTTCCGTAAAATTAGTAAAATATCCCATTTTACTACAATGGTATCAGAGTTGGTGATCTTGCTAGCTTGACGGTTTTGCAGATTAATCTATGGGTTAATTTTGAAGCCAAAATCAAAGGTTTCAGTAGTAGATATCATTGTTTGAAGATTATTCATCTAATTTGTTGGAGCAGCTAGAGCTGCAACCCCATATATATTTTGCCAAACACCGAATTCTTGCGGTAGAATGAGAATCGGTTAATGAGGAATTCTACACAATTTTGTGCGCCAAGATTGCCTGCAAATGGTTGAAAGGGATTTGACAAGTGGGTCTCGACACTTCGTTTCTAGATCTAAAGTGTTGATGAAGCTTTTTATTAAAAGGGCCGAAAATATCATGTGGGCCAAATGTTGTTGAAGCTCCAAACTTCATTGCCGTAAGGATTCATGAGGAGCAAATTTTATGAAGCCCACATTATTAAAAGAGGGCGCGAGTCAACCGAGGAAGGGTCGAACTTATTATTGTTGGACGCGCTGTTAGCGAATGCGGGAGATGTTTTTTTTTATTTAAAAAAAAAGCGGAAATTGTTAGAAGTTTTGGGTCGCTTTGAAAATCAGACTCGCAGACCAATTCTAGAATTATTTGTAGCGGCAGTTTGATTGCACGTGGAATATTATTGATGCAAAGCGTGGAAACTATTATTTGAGAAGGCCGAGCCATATTTGCGGGACATGGCAAATTCGATAAGAAGAATGACAAGAACGCAGTCATTACAGGACCCTGTGATTTGAATGTAGATCTGGGTTCCTAAGTCAAATGAGTTCGTGTGTGGCCATGTCACCAGAAATTCCCGCGGGCACCTAAGATTATGGACGTAGCACCACTGGGCATGTTCATAGTGAGATTATGGTGTGAGAGGCTGACAACGTTTCTTTGACAGATTGATGTGTGTCAGAGGAGCTATCAGAGGCAGATCATAGCTACAAATGTTGCTAGCCGAGGCATACTCACAGCGTGTGAAGAAAGGAAATTAACGCCGCCATTAGAAAAATTTTGTTGGCTATTTGTGAAGGTCGGGCACATGTCGAAGAGTGAAATTAATTACATGTAAATCGTGTTGCCATAATTCTGGGGCTGCGACGGCCCAAGGTGTTCGGGCATGATTGGCATAGACATTTGACAGATGCAGATTTATGGGTGGATGCACAACAGTGTGTACATGCTGTTGGTCGACCAGAGATACATATGAAGACGGAAGAACCTGTGCGCATTACCTCACCGAATTTCAAGTTTTTGCATACATAGACCGAGAGCTGTAGAATGGAGGTATTGACGTGGTGATGAGCATCGCTGTAGTATCATTATTGGAAAAATTTGTGGATACGTTCATATCTCTTCTAGAGCTAAAGAGTTGGGTGCTTGGAATAGAGTAGCATAGACGAGCGCCAAACAAACAAATTCGAGCTTAGTGTGCCACGCATTAGACTGGACATAATGGAGTCGAAACAGATCGTGGAACCACATATGTAACCCCTGCAATTGCCAAGGTTATTTCAAATCTTGTGGAGTGCGTTATTGGGGAACTACTGAATTGTTCACTTCATACCTGGTCTACTACGTGTTGGAGCTTTGATCCTACTACCTTCCAGGTTCCATATCTTATTCGTTGTTATTGCTAATTTTTATCTTCTTTTCCAGTGGGTAAAAAGAAGACATAAATAGATGTTCCTGAGGGTATAACCGTGTTGGAATAATTTGCATTATCCAATAACAATGTGTTCTTTCTTTCATGAAAATAAATCCCAAGTTAAATCTCGAGTTTAAGATTTGACATATCCACTGTAACTTGCAAATAAAATTTCTTTTAGCTGAGAGAGCATGCTAAAAAAAAATACATTGAACAATGGGGTTTTTAAAACACCTCATAAACCAACACAACAACACCCCAGTGAACTATGATACACACCCTGAAACTAAACAAAACAACGGACCTCTTTCAAGAGGGATCTATGTCATTCTTCAGAGAGAACAACCAAAAGATTTACGGGAGGAGTTGGGGATTGGTCACAAAATTCTTGCACTTGGAACAAATTTGAAACACATGAAGATGACATGGAGAGTTTTGTCAAAAATTGATGAGATTGATGAGCTCCTTTCCAAAATAAGCCAGTTAGAAGGAAAGAAACTGATCTGGGCTCTAAAACTTGCTATGCGTGCTCTTATACAACCCAAGTTCTTGGAAGAACCTTGTGAAGGGTTCAAACTTCCAGTTGCTTCATGCCTCAGTAACATTATGAAGTTGACCGCACCTATAGCTCCTTTCAGTGATGATGTTATGAGGGAAGTTTTCAAGTTAGTAGTGGGGACTTTTCAGGATTTGGACAACAATGCAGGCTCCACCTTTGGAAAGAAGCTTGAGGTTTTAGGAGGTATGGCCACATTCAGGACGTATGACATCATGTTTGATCTTGAGTGTGATGACTTGATTCTGCAGATGTTCCAATGCTTCTTCAACATTAGGAGACATCATCCTGACACCGTCATAGCACACATGCAGTCCATCCTATCGTCATATATGAGAGACCGTGAGGCCATTTGTCGGGAGTTGCAGACTAGGTTGTTGAGCATTTGGAGGAGAGAGCAGTTGGTCTCACCTGCTGCTTATGAGCTAGCCCAAGGGCTTGTTGAGCAGAATATTGGGCTATTCAGGAGACATTTGACTATGGAGGAGCTGCTCCAGTTTGGTGGATCAGGTAGCAGAAATGAGCTGAGGAGGAAGGGACTTTGCTTCATCTGCAAAGAACCTTGGGGGGGTGATCACTCATGCTTGAGTGATGCAGATGATGTGGCAGAGGCAGAACAGAAGGACATTCCTTCTGTATGCCAGGATGAGGACTGTTCTTCAGATGAGTCCATGGGATCATATGAGGATGCTTCTGGGGAGCGAGAGCAGTCATGCGGAGTTGATGACAGTAGGCCAAAGTTGTATTCCAGGGTGCAGGGTGAGCAGTCAGGGGACTCTACGGAAGATACTTTGGGTGATGAGTCACTTGTGACGATTCAGCCGGAGCAACATATGATGGAGCATGAGTCAGCAAAGGAGGAGACTATGCACATCATGCATGATAGTCCTTTGGGAGAGAGCCAGATGGAGGCTTACATTGAGTCTGTGATGGTTATGCGGCTAACCTTGGGGTCAACCATTGAGGAGGAGCAGACAGATATTTGCAGACAGGGGTCAACCTTGGGGTCTGAATATTTGCTCTGCGCTGCTCCTCCCAGCCTCTAGGTCTTCCTCTTCTTTTGCCTCATCTGTGATCTATGCACCCACTGCTCCACTTGTCTCGCTACTGTCTTAAGGCTGCCGTAGCTCGCTTGTGATCCAAGAGATGAGCTGCTCAAGGATCCCGCCTTACTTCCATGTAGCTCCTCTACATGTCCATGTCACCCCACCTCCGTGGTTCATGAGCACTCATGGCTGCATCATCTCCTGACCCATCATCTGCCACCGCTGCTTTGGAAGAATATGATTCCTTGTCCTTTTTCTTTTCTGGACAATGGCTGGAAAAATGTCCCATTTTTCCACACTGGAAGCACTTGATCTTTGAAAGATCCTTCTTCTTTGGTTGCTTCTTTGATGCCAAGGCTGCATCTTCCTCATCTTCCTTCTTTACTTTGCTCAACCCAGGGATGTGCTGCTTCTTGGTGAATCTGCGTAGTTCTTCTTGCCACAGGATTGACCACAAGCTGTCCCAATATGGGAGTTCTGCCCAAGATAGTTTGGACAAAGGTTTCCCACTCATCTGTGACTGCATTGAGGGAAGTCCTTAATATCACTACATCATCTACGGTTGCAGCCGTTGCAGTTAGCTGATCCCTGGTTGACTGCAATCTGAAGAGGAAATGCTCGATGTCTTCTCCCTTGGTCATCATGAATGACCTCATTTGGGCCTCCAACAACATCTTTCTTTGGACTGATTTTCCCTCATACAGGGAAGTCAAGGCCTTCCACATTTCGTTAGCTGTCCTCTTCTCAGCTATGTGTGGTACAATATGATCCTTGATACTGTCCATTATGTAATATTCCTAATTAGCACCGCTAATTGGAATATTTGATTTTTGTATAGTTTTGCCGACTATAGTTTATTAATAAATAAAAGTGAGAAAAGGGGTCTAACTCACTTAAATAAAATAAAGTGTTTCCCTAGTAGATGCAACGTTATAACTTAAGGGGGAGCCTTGGGGGTCCACACCACGTATGAGAGGAGGCTCACGTAGCCTCTAGAAGCTTCTGCGCAGGCCCATGAGGAGCACGTGGGAGAGAGGGACCACGTAGGGTTTTGAGGAGGGCCAGCGTTATAAAAGGAGGGAGAGCTATCTCATTTGGGCATTATTGATATTGTTGATGATGTTGAGCTAGACTTCTGTCTACTTGAGCACGCTGGCTGTTTAGTCGGTCTGCAGCACTGTTTAGTGCGACTGAGTGTCTCTGGTCGGAGATCTCACCCTTGGCCCCAGGGGACTTCGAGTGCCTGCTCGGGCAAGGTTTTTCTTCAGTCTTTAGCAGGATATTTGCAGGTGTTTTGTTGGGAGTTTTGCTGAGGAGTTGAGCTTCATTGGGTGACTGCGCAGTCCTTGGAGGGAGGATGCAGTTTGAGTTGGAGCTGTTCAGTGGTAGAGATTTCTGCAGGAGATTCAGGCCTAGTCCGGTGTGGAGGTTTAGCGTTTATCATTTGGTGAGTTTCCTGAGGAGTTGTGGCCCCCTTTCAGTCTATTTCAGTTGGTGTCTGCGCAGTTCTTGGAGGGACAACGTTTTTCTAGGAGGAGGGTTTCTGGGGGTGATTTTCGGAGGTGGTCCGTTTTGTATATGGTTTCTGGGTTTTCTCCGGGGTGGTGAGTTCAGGTGGTCTGCCGATTTTCAGCTCATTCCGGCAAGGGGATCAGCCCCTAGCTTCAGTTCATTCCAGCAGCAGCAGTTTACGACAGTTTCTTCCAGCAGCTGGGATGCAGTTTCTTGTAGCAGCCATTTCCTGTTTATCTGAGAGGGTCCTTCACTTGCCTTGAGCAAGGATAGGTGCATTTATTCTGATTATCCATTGTATCTCATTATATTCTCAGATTAATAAAATGGCTTAGCATTTCCGGCATTTTTATGTGTACTTGCTCTATATCCTATTTCCGGCATTTTTCCATATAGTTGTTTTCTTGTATTGCTGTGTATTACTGTCTATTTCCCGTTGGGGATATTACACATTATTAGCCGCTTGGCATTCCCAACAGCTTCCTTATGCTTCCGTAGGAGATCCGCATCTGTCGGTGTGGCCAAAGTCTGCTATGCATGGTCTCTTAGACCGTATGCCTCAAGGACAATTAGGACTCTTGCCTTCCAAACTGAAAAGTTTGAGAGGCTCTCTAGCCTATCTTGATCACACAGTCAATGAGGAGCCATCTACTCAGAATGTGTCGGAGCTCCTCCTCTCTATACAAGAGATTTGGATCTAGGGTCCTTTACGAATTGGGCACCCTCTGCTCCCTCTGACACTTGATTTCCCTCCTTGGAAATCTACCATATCAACTATGATTTAGCTTCTTCTTTGGTCCTCTGATCAAACTGCAAGTTTCCTTTTGCAAGAAACTCTCTGTGAAGCTGATCTCTTCCCAATATTTGTCACATGTGCTAAGGCTAAAAATCTGAAAACTTCAGAAATTTAACCCCACCAGCTCTTCTGAATTTCTGCAGTCTTTTCTGGATCTGACATATTCAGATTTGAATCACACTGGCTTGCTTCAAACCCAACCAACACTGTTTCTGAGCTGCCTCTGTGCAGTAATTGCGTGGGCTTGCTAGGACACAGTGCTGGATAGCGTCACCCTTCCCTCTGCGTGAATCTGCTCCTGAAAACGGCGCTGTCCCTTCAGATCTGCTTCTCTGCTGCTTTTCGAGCTGCTTTCTGCAGCTAGATCCTTCAGATTCTTCAGCTGGTGACCCTTCTAGATCTGCAATTGCTCTGATACCATGTAGAAATTTCTGAATCTTAACGCTTATGCAGAAAGTATTACTGTTAATCCAGTTAAGTTCCTCCTACTTATATAAGTTATCAACTGAATAAATTCAAGTTAACATCAAAGCGAAACACATAATAGATCTCTACTAATTCAGATCTAGAATAAGCACATGCACACATTTACAAAGTGACAGTTATTTCTGGACAAATAGTCCCCGGAAAAACCCAATGTGGGAAAACCGGTCTCTGGCTATTGGAGGGTTCTATTATTAAGAATATTTTTGAATACACAACTCCGGGTTCCAGATCTGGAAAACCCGACAGAGAAAACTCTAGATCTACAGCTTACTGGCTGATCTAGGGCCACAATAATGACTGATCCACACCCTCAAATGGGATGTACAGAACTCAGCCAGATCTAGGCCTAGAAACCCCACGGTTGCCCCTGAAAGGCTCTGTGTTAGCCTCTAAAGCCCTTGAAAGCCTCTACGTCAGCCTTGGATGTCCTCCAAACCCTCAGCGCTGCTCCTGGAAGGGACTTTGTTACCCTAGAATGGGTGACGCAGTCACTACGCTGTCCCTAAGGGTCTTTGCATAACCCCTGAAGGGTTTCCTGAAAATTGCGCTGTCCTTGCTGCTGCTGCTGCCTACCTCTGCGTTGTCCTTGAGCTGGTGTCTTCTCTGCCTCTTTGTGTATTCTAGACCCTGGGGTCAGATCATCCCCTTGGTCTAAATTCTCCTCTCTGTAACTGAAACACTTCTGAGTATTCTTAGCAACCCCGCCCTAGAATCTCAACGTAGCTTCAGTGCTCTGCCTTTGTGTGTCTTTTCAAATGACCCCAAGCCTTTCCTTTATACTTTTCTCGTTGACAAATCAATGGCCATGATCAGAGCTTTAATCAATGGCTAAGATTAAAAGAAAGCTTGATCCATGTGACTTAAGACAATTTCATCACATGTTTAATTAAATTCACTTTAATTATTTTAATTTCCTAAGTTTTAACTTAGGAAATACATTAAAATAATTAATTAATTTAATATCTCCTAAACTAGATGAAATTTCCCAAATCCATTTCTAGGTCTTGTAGATCAGGTGAATTCTAGTTCTTCCTCAAAATTTGGGACCTAAAGCACAACTGATGCTACCCCAAATACACAAAATCTCAACAAGTATATTAGCTGCATAGTTTATTTGTGGGTCCCCTTACCCACTTTATTTCTGTTGAACATTAGGAAAAGGAAAAATTAATCAAAATTAATATTCCAATTAGCTGACTGCTAATTTGGAATATTACATTTTCTTTCCTTTTGCTTGTAGAGAGAGACTGAAGATGAATAGATGCTTGTGAACTCATAACAAGGATCTCACCTTAGAAATTACTTCAAAGTTTATGTAGAAGGCAGGTGGAGAACTCTTCCAAAGAATGTAGGTCTGCTTTGATGCAGGAATAGTTGCAAATTGTGGTAGATGAATTATCTTCAACTTGATGTGAAATATGGGTTGTACCTGTTGAGGAAGATTTAATACTTAGGTTGCATCATGTTCTTGGAAACAAGTGGTCTTTGATCATTGGATGTATAATCGATTGGATAAATGATCTCAAATATTCTTGGAACAGTCGCTTTAGCAAAATGCTTCTTAATTAGGAAATAGACTTGTGGACCCACAAGAACCTTTCCGAACCTCACGATAAATGTTTAAATTCAAGGGATAGACAAACTAGCCAAAAGTTCCAATGGGAAAATGTTAAAATTGGCAACTAAGGAAAAATTCCACTTTGGACGACTCATTTGATGGAGATGCCGATTGCATTGAATTCCTCTTTTCGAGAGGACCGAAATTGGTCTAAAGATCATCAAATTTGAACAAGCAGAAATGTGTTTTTGAATTTATGCCCACACGTGCACATTGTCAAGGTCAGCCACATCATCATGTAGGCTCATGAAGCCCAAGAGACATGTCACTTCACCCTCAATGACTTGCATAAATATAACTGACCTCTCACCTCATTTGGCACCTCACTCACTCACATTTTCTTCTCTCTCCTCTCATTGGTTCGTACAACTATTCGACATATCTTTTCTCTCACACGTGTGCCAAGGAGTGTTGAGAATTTGCAGGGCTGGTGATTAATTCAAATTCTCTTCTTGATAATTATGTAATATTCCTAATTAGCGACAGCTAATTGGAATATTCGATTTTGTTCAGTTTTGCCGTCTATAGTTTATAAATAAATAAAAAGTGAGTGGAGAAGGTCTAACTCACTTAAGTGGAATAAAACACCCTCCTAGTAGCACAACGTTGTGACTAAAGGGGGAGCCAAGGGTGCCAAGCACCACGTAGAGAAGGGGGCCCACATACACTCTAGAAGCTACTGCACAGATGAGGATGAGCACGTGGAGGAGAGAGAGGCTACGTTAGGGTTTTGGAGGGAAACCAACGTTATAAAAGATGGAGGAGCCTTCTCATTTCATTCATTCTGTTGTTGATGATATTGAGCTAGGCGCTTTGTCTTCTTGAGCACGCTGGCTGTTTAGCCTGTCTGCAGCACTGTTTAGTGCATTGAGTGTCTCCGGTCGGAGATCTCGCCCTTAGCCCCGGGGGACTTCGAGTGCTTGCTCGGGCAAGGTTATCTCATCAGTTTTTTGTAAGAGGTTTTGGTGTTTGGGTTTGTTGCGGAGCTGGGCTTTCATAGAGACTGCGCAGTCACTGGGAGAGAGGACGCAGTCCATTTTGGAGGTGCTCCGGATTGGGATTTCTGTAGGAGATTGAGTCGAGATTTTGAGCAGAGGCTCAGCCTTTGCCTGTGGGAGGATTTTGGTGGAGTTTGAGGCGGTGTTTCAGTCATTTCTATTTAGCCTCTGCGCAGAGCCTTGGAGGCCAGCGTAATTCCCCAAGGTGGTGTTTTCTGGAGGTTTTCGGAGGTTGGCCATTTTTGATATGGTTTCTGGGTTTTGTCGGGATTGGTGAGTAGAGGAGACTTCCAGATTTTCAGCTCATTCTGGCAAGGGGAACAACCCCTAGTTTTCAGTTCATTCTAGCAGCAACAACTACACGACAGTTTTCCAGCAGCTGGGACGCAGTTCAGAGGGCAACGATTTTTGGTGTATTCTGAGAGTATTTCTTCCCTTGCCTTGAGAAAGTTTAGGTGCCATCACTCTGATCACCTATTGTACTTCATTATATTTCTCAGTTTAATAAAATGGCTTAGCATTTCCTCTCTATATTTTTGATGAGTTGCTGTACATTCTTTCTATGCTATTATATGTCTGCTGCACTATTATTTGTATATATTCTTGAGCATTCTAGTTCTATACCACTTGGTGTGTTTATCTGTCACTCTTAGACAAAGTCTGGAAAGGGCCAGATAGCCTCCGGATCTCGTCCTCTTTCAGAGGCAGAATATCTGGTAAATGCCCTCCCAGTCCATCTTTGGTTGGAGTTTGCCGTGTTTTAGAGATATCCCCGAAACGGGTGTAATATTCCCAATTAGCAGCAGCTAATTGGAAATATTAATTTTGATCAATTTTGCCTTATATAATTAAATTATAAATAAAAGTGAGTAGAGGGGGACATAACTCACTCTAAAAATAAAGTTCACTCCCTAGTAGACACAACGTTGCGACTTAAGGGGGAGCCAAGGGGGGGCCACACACTACGTTGGTTTTAGAGGGAAACCAATGCTATAAAATATGGAGGAGCCTCCTCATTTGGGCATTCTTGTTGTTGATGATTTTGAGCTAGATATTTTGTCTTTTTGATCACGCTGGCTGTTTAGCTTGTCTGCAGCACTGTTTAGTGCGTTGAGTGTCTCCGGTCGGAGATCTCGCCCTTAGCCCCGGGGGACTTCGAGTGCCTGCTCGGGCAAGGTTATTCCTTCAGTTTTAGCAGTTGGTTTGGTTGGTTGTTTTGCGGAGGAGCTGGGCTCTTTTTGGTGACTGCGCAGTCCCTGGGAGAGAGGACGCAGTTCTTGTGGGAGGTGATCCAGTTCAGGGTTTTCTGTAGGAGTTTCAGTGGATATCCGGTGTGGAGGTTCAGTCTTTGCCAGGAGGGGATTTTCTGAGGAGTTTGTGGCTCTGTTTCAACATTTATCATTTGGCATCTGCGCTGGGCCTAGGAGGGCAGCGTAATTCCTTGAGGAGGGTTTCTGTGGGGATTTTTGGAGGCTGACCATTTTTGATATGGTTTCTGGGTTTTGTCCGGGTTGGTGAGTACAGGTGGTCTGCAGATTTCCAGCTCATTGCGGCAAGGGGATCAGCCCCTAGCTTCAGTCCATTCCAGCAGCAGTAGTTTACGGCAGTTTCTCCAGCAGCTGGGACGCAGTTCCTTGTAGCAGTCATTTCTTATTTATCTGAGAGAGTTCTTCACTTGCCTTGAGCAAGCATAGGTGCTATCATTCTGATTATCCATTGTATTTCATTATATTCTCAGATTAATAAAATGGCTTAGCATTCCTGACATTTTTTATGTGTATTTGCTTCATGTTATATTTATGGCATTTTCCATATTGTTGTATGCTTGTATTGCTGCCTATTTCCCTTTCGGGATATTACAACGGGATATTACAGTGGTATCAGAGCATAGTTCTGGCTCAGCCTGTGGTCTATGACACCGGGGAGGAGACCATATATTTGTTATAGGGGCAGGAAGTACAAAGACCGTGAGCGTAGGTTGGAGAACACCTACAGAGAGGGAGACTGTGTTCGGGTGGTGGACACAGAGCAGGAGAGAGAGCCTGTGACAGATGCAGAGCAGGAGGAGCTTGTATTAGCTTCAGAGCAGAGAGGGCCGATGGCAGATGACACAGAGGCCAAACAGTTTGGAGAGGCACTCCTCAAATCGGTGCAGGATCTAGCTAGACAGATTGAGGTGATGGGTCAGAGATTCACCGCTGTAGAGGCTAGACAGTGTGAGACCCCACGAGTTTTCCAGGTAGGAGAGGGATCAGGTACATCCCATCATTTGCCGGAGCATGGCGCTGCTCAGCGTGATACTCCTCAACTGATGGCTTCACGTGCACCTACCCGCTCTACCATGCCCACTTTCTTGGGAGCAGACACAGGGGCAGGAGACCAGCAGGAGGCAGAGCCCGGACACATGGGCGAGTATTTTGCAGAGTATCAAGCCTATGGGCAGGAGTTCAGGGATGCTCTCTCATTCCGAGATTTTGTTCAGCTCCAGCAAGACAGTAGACCCCGCGATCATCATAGAGGGCACCGACATTACCATGATGGAGATTCCCACCGCACATCTAGCAGATTCCATTTGCCTATGTTTGATGGCTCATCAAACAGTTCGGCAAAGTCTTGGGTGGAGAAGCTGGACATCTATTTCCAGCTTAACCAGATGTCGGAGACGAAGGCCATCAAGGTGGCGACATTACATTTGGATGGTGAGGCCCAAGACTGGTGGTTCCATGGGATGGTTACACTCGGACACTCTACAGTGACGACATATGTCGAGTTTACCAGGAGGTTGATGGAGCCTTTTGACCGGAGGGATTCGGAACAGCATTTTGTTGAGCCGATGAGGCTCAAGCAGACAGGGAGCCCAGAGACATACATTGCAAATTTCTTGAGGGTTTCGGTGATGGTGCTAGATCTATCCGCGACACGGATGATCTATATGTTTGTGGAGGGATTGGCAGAGCCACTTCGAGGTCTAGTCAGATATACTAGACCAGCTACACTCCAGGATGCTATTAGCAGGACTAGGGACTTACAGGATGCATTGCCCAGGACGCGGACACCTTACCCACTGAGACAGGGTTTCCAGCCCAAGGGGAAGGATGCGAGGGTTCCTCCTCCAAAGGGGAATCCCGGACGGGCTCAGATAGATGATGATGCCAGGAGGGAGCTGAGGAAGAAGCGACTGTGCTTCACTTGTCAGGAGCCGTGGGCACCAGGGCATAGGTGTGCTGCGGGCAAAGCACACTTCATTGAGGTCTTCTCCAATGATAGCGGGGAAGAAGATGAGGGGATGACGAGGAGGCAGGAGATAGTTAGATAACCCAGGATCAGTGGCCACCTCCACCTCTAGGTACAGGAGGTGCCGCTTTTGCACCCACAGGAGGGACCCTTGCGGGATTGCGAGGAGTTCCCAAGTATTTGACGTTGCGCGTACGAGGGACAGTGCGTGGCCAGCGAGTATCAGTTTTGGTTGACAGTGGGGCGACCCACAACTTCATTGATGCACAGATGGTCGAGCGGAGAGGTATACCGACCGAGAGCTTTGACGGATTTTCAGTTCTGGTTCCAGGAGCCCAGACGATGCAGTGTGCACGGTATGTTCCAGAGTTGGCAGTGACGATGGGTACCTACACCGTGATCGACCACTTTTTCGTGGTCAACATACCAGATACCAATGTGGTACTGGGTGTTCAATGGTTGATTACTCTGGGGAAGGTCACCACAGATTGGGAGGCCTTAGAGATGGAGTGGGATGATAAGAAGACCGGGACGCACGAGAAGATCCGCGGGATGCACACTTACCCACCTCAGACTGTTTCGGCACACCGGATGGAGGCAGATTTCCGGAAGGGAGACATAGAGTGGGCGGTTGAGTTGTGGGCATCAGAGGCAGGGACTACCGGTTAGGCAGTTCATCCTGATATACAGGCCATCTTTGACAGATATGAGGCAGTGTTTGGGGATATACCACCAGGTCGGCCACCAGACCGAGGATTCGAGCACACCATAGAGCTTGAGCAGGGCATTCAGGCGGTGATCACTACCCCCTATAGGCATCCCAAAGCCTATCGGGATGAGATTGAACGGGCCATCCAGGAGTTGCTGGCTCTTGGGCACATTAGACCGAGTACAAGTCCGTTTGCTTCTTCTGTGGTGTTGGTGAAGAAGAAGGACGACACCTTGAGGATGTGTATTGACTACAGGGCCTTGAACAAGAAGACCCTGAAGAACAGGTATCCTATACCCAGGATTGATGAGTTGATGGATGAGCTGAGAGGAGCCAAGTTCTTCTCGAAGATTGATTTGAGATCAGAGTACCATCAGATTCACGTGAGGGAATAGGACATTCCCAAGACCGCCTTCATGTGTCATTATGGGCACTTTGAGTTTTTGGTTATGCCTTTTGGGCTGACCAATGCACCAGCCACTTTTCAGTCTTGCATGAACCATATCTTCCGCAGTCATCTGAGGAAGTTTGTATTGGTCTTCTTTGATGACATACTCATATATAGCAGGACTTGGGAGGAGCATCTCCAGCATATAGAGGCAGTTTAGGCATCTTGGAAGAGCAACAGTTCTATGCTAAACTCTCCAAGTGTGAGTTTGGGATGGCGGAGATGTTGTATTTGGGTCACATTATTGGAGTGGATCGAGTGAGGGTCCATGAGGAAAAGATTAGAGCCATCAGAGATTGGCCGGAGCCAAGGAACGTGATGGAACTTCGAGGGTTCATTGGTATATGTACCTATTACAGGAAGTTCGTCAGAGGTTTCTCACAACTTGCTGCACCCCTTACAGATTTGACGAAGAAGGGGGCATTTAGTTGGTCAGATACAGCGCAGCGAGCCTTTGATAGGCTCAAGGAGGTGATGAGTAGCATCCTAGTGCTTGCATTGCCGGATTTTACACAGCCATTTGTCTTGTAGTGTGATGCGTCGGGAGAGGGGATTGACGCAGTATTGATGTAGGGGGGACACCCTATAGCCTTTGAGAGCCGGAAGCTCCTTCCGCATGAGAGGTTGTATTCTATATACGACAAGGAGATGTTGGCCATCATGCATGCCTTGGCCAAATTCCGGCAGTATTTGGTAGGGAACAGGTTCAGGGTGAGGACTGATCACAATAGCCTCAGATTCTTTTTGGAGCAGAAACAACTACAGGAGAGGCAGCAAAAGTGGATTAGTAAGATCCAAGCATATGACTTTGACATTGAGTATGTCAAGGGTAAGAATAACGTGGTAGCAGATGCCTTTTCACGTAGACCAACCACGTTATCTCTTATGAGCTTGGACACAGATTGGAGGGCTCGACTTTTAGTGGAGTACTCCAAGGAATTCTGGATGGATAGGTGGTGGATGACAGATACAGGATGGCCGATGAGATCATCTATTACAGGGATAGGATCTTCTTGATTGAGGAATCTCAGCTTAAGAAGAAGATACTCCAGGCATCACATGATTCTCCATTGGCAGGCCATCAGGGGTTTACCAAAACCTACAGGGCCATCAGAGAGAGGTTCTCATGGAAGGGCCTCAAGGAGGACGTGCTCCAGCACATCAGGGAGTGCGATGTTTGTCAGAGGAACAAGGGAGAGATGAGCCATCCCGCAGGATTGTTGCAGCCTCTTCCCATTCCGGAGGGGAAATGGGAGAGCATATCGATGGACTTCATCACAGGGTTGCCCATGGTGCAGGGCAAGGATTGTATCTTTGTCGTCGTTGATCGACTGACAAAGTATGTGCACTTTTTTGCCATATCCGCGCATTACACAGCAGCACAGGTGGCCGAGCTGTTCTTCAGAGATATTTTCAGGCTGCATGGTCTTCCTAAGACAATCATCAGTGACAGGGACAGCCGCTTCATGGGCGGATTTTGGCAGGAGCTTTTCCGACTAGTGGGGACGGAGTTGACACCGAGTACCAGTTATCACCCACAGATGGATGGACAGACGAAGATAGTTAACAAGTGGCTGGAGGGATACTTGCATAACTATGTTAGTGGGTAGCAGCGAGCATGGCTAAAGTGGTTGCATTTGGGGGAGTACTACTACAACACGACACATCACATGTCCATTGGTATGTCGCCATTTTATGCTTTGTATGGGTATCATTCCTTATCTTTTGCTGATGTGATGTTCGGTGCTAGCAAGGCTCCTAGAGCCAAGATTTGGATCCAAGAGAGTTAGGACATACTCCGAGCTCTCAAAGACAATATGGCTACAACACAAAACCAACAGAAGCTGTATGCCGACAGAGGCCGGGTGGAGAGACAGTTTGAGGTAGGGGACTTGGTCTACCTACAATTACAGCCATACCGACAGTCGTCGTTGAAGCAGAGGGGAGCTAAGAAGCTCAAACCTCGCTTTTACGGGCCATACAGGGTGATACGCAGGATTGGGCAGGTTGCGTATGAGTTGGAGCTGCCCCAAGGCAGCAAGAACCATAACGTTTTTCATGTATCATACCTGAAGAAGGCGCTGGGGTAGCAGGTGACAGTGTCAGAGGAGCTACCACGCACGGATGATGAGGGGCATTTGGTGTTACAGCCAAAGGCTATTATTGATACCAGGGAGAGGCAGCGACGGAGCAGGATGGTCCGGGAATTCTTGGTGAGGTGGAAGAATTTGCCGGATGAGGATGCCACTTGGGAGAGTGAGAAGATTTTGCAGCATCCATCACTTCAGTTGCTTGAGGACAAGCAACATTTTGCCGGGGGAAATTGTAATATTCCTGATTAGCGACAACTAATTGGAATATTCGATTTTGTTCAGTTTTGCCATCTATAGTTTATAAATAAATAAAAAGTGAGTGGAGAAGGTCTAACTCACTTAAGTGGAATAAAACACCCTCCTAGTAGCCCAATGTTGTGACTAAAGGGGGAGCCAAGGGGGCCAAGCACCACGTAGAGAAGGGGGCCCACGTACACTCTAGAAGCTACTGCGCAGATGAGGATGAGCACGTGGAGGAGAGAGAGGCTACGTTGGGGTTTTGGAGGGAAACCAACGTTATAAAAGATGGAGGAGCCTTCTCATTTCATTCATTCTGTTGTTGATGATATTGAGCTAGACGCTTTGTCTTTTTGAGCACGCTGGCTGTTTAGCCTGTCTGCAGCACTGTTTCGTGCATTGAGTGTCTCCGGTCGGAGATCTCGCCCTTAGCCTCGGGGGACTTCGAGTGCCTGCTCGAGCAAGGTTATTTCTTTAGTATTTTGTGAGAGGTTTTGGTGTTTGGGTTTGTTGCGGAGCTGGGCTTTCATAGAGACTGCACAGTCATTGGGAGAGAGGACGCAGTCCATTTTGGAGGTGCTCCGGATTGGTATTTTTGCAGGAGATTGAGCCAATATTTTGAGCAGAGGATTAGCCTTTGCTTGTGGGAGGATTTTGGTGGAGTTTGAGGCAGTGTTTCAGTCATTTCCATTTAGCCTCTGCGCAGAGCCTTGGAGGCCAGCGTAATTCCCCAAGGGGGTGTTTTCTGGAGGTTTTCGGAGGTCGGCCATTTTTGATATGGTTTCTGGGTTTTGTCGGGATTGGCGAGTAGAGGAGATTTCCAGATTTTCAGCTCATTCCGGTAAGGGGAACAACCCCTAGTCTTCAGTTCATTCTAGCAGCAGCAGCTACACGGCAGTTTTCCAGCAGCTGGGACGTAGTTCAGAGAGCAGCCATTTCTGGTGTATTCTGAGAGTATTTCTTCTCTTGCCTTGAGCAAGTTTAGGTGCCATCACTCTGATCACCTATTGTACTTCATTATATTTCTCAGTTTAATAAAATGGCTTAGCATTTCCTCTCTATATTTCTGATGAGTTGTCATACATTCTTTCTATGCTATTATATGTCTGCTGCACTGTTATTTGTATATATTCTTGAGAATTCTAGTTCTATACCACTTGGTGTGTTTATCTATCACTTTTAGACAGAGTCTGGAAAGGGCCAGATAGCCTCCGGATCTCGTCCTCTTTCAGAGGCGGAATATCCGGTAAATGCTCTCCCAGTCCATCTCTAGTTGGAGTTTGCCGTGTTTTAGAGATATCCCCGAAACGGGATATTACAAATTACTTGTGAGCTTACTTGATTTACTTGTGTCTTCTCTTCTTAGCTTATTTAATCTTTCATCAAGTCAATTATCAAAATTACAAGAGACACAAAATTAGGCTCTTCGAGCCAGGGCAAAACCTCTCCCTCTTGGAGAGGAAATCACACAAGAATTCTTCTTATAGAATTTCAAATGACAAGTACCATGACCAAGACTCAGACCCTTGACCTAAGAATGCTTCCAAGACCTTTTCACTGCTTCTTTCTTGCCCCTTCAAACTGTTTCTCCTTTTCTGCACCAACCTGCACTGGTCTGCACTAACACTAGAACCTTTCACTTTGCATAACTCTGAAGCTTCTTTACTTGAGGTGTAATCATTTCTCTTTATGTATTGTAGAACAGGAAGGTAAATCACAAATTTACCTTCCTTCCTTTCTCACACTTTAGCTTCAGAACAACTCAAAACTTATCACGCTTTTAGTTAATGTCACGCTATATATATAGTCTTCCTTCAAGCTAATCCGCAATCCTTGATTCTGATCTGAATATGTATATATATCATACTTAACCTTATCCTGAAGTCCGCACTCTTGTCCGCAACCTCTATTCACAGATCCGCATTCAATTCTTCATACTAATCTTCAAAACAGATCCGCATTCAATTCTTCACACTAACTCGCACTTGTTACAAACCTTGACACGCTGTAATATCTCAGAAGAATCCGCACCTTTTATGCTTGATCACTGCCTTTATAACTTGCACTTGTCAAAATAATCCGCACTTAACCCCAATCTCAAGACCGCATACAAACACTGTTTTTCCTCAAAGAAATCCACACTTCTTGATTGTCAAATAAGCCGCAGGTCCTTTGATATATATAGTGCACAGTTCTGTCTTTTAGGCCGACCCTACAACAATCTTGTAGGCCGACTTCACCACTGTATATAGGTCGACATGGAGAGCATTTAATCCAGCTTTAATGAGGGTATGTTTGAGCATCATTCAGGAGCCATTTCTTCACGATATCATGACAAGATCTTGGGGCATATTTTGTAGACTAGACTCTTCATGTACATGACTCTTAATTATATTTATAACTAGAAGATGAATCCTAATAGACATCAAGAAGAAGTCTATTGACCTATAATAAAATCTTGCTCATGAAACCCATGAAGCAAGTACAACAAAAATACATTTTATTATCTTTGTCTTCTTCACATAAATACATAATTACATAGTCAATATGAAGATCGATCCTAGTTACACTTTTCAACAAGGAGAACGGATTTTCTAGGTAGATTATAGGGCCGAAATTTTATAGCTGTTGCAGAGTTTGAGTTTGACCTGTGTTGACCAGGCATTTTGACTCATCCTTTGACTATGATTTTTGTGGGAAAATTTCGTTTTTGGCAGGCCGTACTGTTTGGCACAAAAATCGAGAATTTATGGGCACTTTGACCTGCGTTGACCACAACCCTGTTTGACCGTAGAAGTTGACTTCAATTGACTTCTGTTTGGATCACTGTTTTAACTGCTGTTTGACCAACTAAGGAGGCTGCCTTTGACTGCCTTTGACTGAGCTTCAAAGGGGATGTTTTGCTGCTGCGTTGACCATCTTTGACTTTCTGGTTAGGGCTGAATTTAACTGCAGTTGACTGCAGATTTGAAAGGGATGTTTTGACTTTGATTTGGCAAGTCAATTTTGGCATTTTGTACTCTCTCTCTTTGCTGAACATTTGATATAATAATAAAAAGAATTGATCAAATGGTTTTCCCCATCTTGGGGTTTTTCCCCAGCATCTGCCAAATTTGGTGTTCTCTTGTCTTGGCTTGTCTTCTGCATTTTATTGTTCATGTTCTATCTACAGTTACTGTCAATGTGATTGCTATTGGAAATTGTCATTGGGCTGCTAAAGGAACATTGAAGTAATTGTGCTAAGCATAGAACATACCATTGTTAACTAAAAATGATAGAAAATAATACTACCAGATGCATTGCTGAGAGCAGAGCTGATTTTCAAGTTGTGCCATCTAAAGGAGGATATATGGTAGATGTTGTGTGAGTCTAGGTTAGGAAACCCTGGGCCTGTGATGTTGTGCGAGGGAGAAGGAAAAATGCAACCAACAGTACCAAGTTTTACGACCAGGTTGCAGAGAGTCCTAGATGCAGAGGTGTGGAGTTGTTAGACAATCGAGATACATGGCAAAGGGAAAAGAAGGGAAGTAAATTATGGAGTTATCAAAACAACCAGTGCTCTGATACCACATTAAGGCAAGTTAATTAACTTCTTGCTTTAAAGATCCTTTCATTAAATAAACCATATATAATACAAGTGACCTTTGGTTTCATCTTTCAAGATGTTTGAATGACTCTTCCTATCCACCTATGACTCTTCATATTCCTCTTAAGTTAATATTTAAAAAATTATTTACAATTTACCATAATACCAAGGGTTCGGTGTTGATTTTTGGGTAGCATCCGATGTGCTCTAGCTCCAAAACTTTGTGGAGGGGCTAGAACACATGAGATCTCCAAGACCCAGAAATCGTTTGAAGAAATTCCACCCGGAGCTTAAGTTATTCAAATAATTAATTATTTTAATGGGGACCCTAATTCTAACTTAGGGAAATTAAATAATTAAAGGGAATTAATTTAAACATGTGGGTGACAATGTTCTAAGTGACGAGGATCAAGACTTTTCTAATCTTAGCCGTCGATTGGAGATTAGATCACGACCGTTGATTCGTCAACTGGAAAAGTATTAAAGGAAGGTTTGGGGTCAGTTGGAGGACATACACAGTGAGTCTAAGAGGTCGAATTCTTCTAACGGAGTAGTGCTTAGACGAAGATCAGATCTGAGTGATTCAGAGAAGCAGTGAGGGGCAAATGTAGTGATTGGTCGGAGGACCAAGAGTACATAGCAGAGCAAGGGCAACAAAGATGCAAAGGATGTAGTGCAACCACCAGGAGAGGTGATGCAGACCCCAGAGAGGGTGACGCAGGCCCATGAAGGGCTCACGCAGACCCATGTAGGGCTAACGCAGGGGCAGCACAGAGCCATCGAGGGACAGTCCAAAATCAGCAAGAGATTGAGGTTTCTAAGCCAATAGGGCTGAAACCAGATTTCTGGAGAGGATGATCAGCGCAGAGGAAGGGTGTAGCAGTCCAACAACCAGGCCCAAGCAGGCTTACATAGTGGCAGCGTAGAGACTGCGCAGAGGCAACTGTGGTTTCACTAGTGTCTAATCTGGATCAGCCAGGACTTGTAGAGTGAGGTGAAACTCACAATTTATCTCTGTCCGCTGAGGTTTTCTCTGTTGGGTGAGTCGGTTTTTGGCACCCTAGATGTACTCAGAATACTGTTGCTTAATAATATAAACACTGAGAATTGTTGCACCGGTTTTCCCAAATTGGGTTTTTTTCGGAGACATTTGTCCGAAAAATCTGTGTCCTTTCTCTATGTGCTTTACTTATTCTTCAATACTTGATCTGTATAATTGTGTAGGCTTCAGAGTATTTGCATTAGTATTTTACCGAATATTCAGAAAAATAACTTGTAATCTAATAAGGCAAGTAGGCAATGCAAATAAGATTTCTGTAGTAGGACTTCTGTGGTTTAGATTCAAAAACTTTCACATGGTATTAGAGCTGTTGTAGATTAGGTAGAGGTGAATCCATATGTGAAGAGACGAAGAGAAAAATATTTACTGCAGGAAGGCAACAGTCCCGAGTGACAGCGCAGATTCAGAAAGAGGTAGGGAAGGGTGATGCAGTCACCAGAGGGGCTCACACAAAGCCTGCATTAGCCAACCAGGATGACGTTGTAGCTGCGTAGAGGCAGCGCAATGCTTGTTGGGCCAGCGCAAAAATTTTGAGCCTCTGCCTTTTCGGTTGCCGGGGTTGAAAGAGCAGTTCGGTTTTTCTTCAAGAGTTGCTGGTGGGGCATTGTTTCTGTTGGTGCAGAACAATGCCTAGTGGGGCTGTGAAAAAGTAGAGGGAACCAGTTCTTAAACGGACTTCTTGCCAAGAAGTCTAGATCTAGTGTTGATTAGCAGCAAAGAATGATCAGAGAGGACTGATTCGACATCAGTTGGCGGAGGATTTGTGGGAGGGAAATCATTTTCAGAGGGAGCGTGGTTCCTTAGAGGGTTTCTAGCGCCAAGAAACCCAGATCTGAGTTTTGCTGGGGCAACAACAGAAGAGGGAGAAGAGAACCAGTTCGACATCTTTTGTTGAGGAGAGATGGCCACACATGGACTAAGGGATCAGGACAGGTTGGATGGAGAATCCAAATTTTTCATATGAAAGGCCATAATCCTGTCAGTACTGGATGAGCATAGTATCAAGCATCTCGCAGAGAGCACAGTTATTGTTTCTGTTGATGCTGATCCGCTCAAGAAGTATGAATAAGATCAAGCGAAGGCTAAGCGCTTGATTGTGGACGGAGTCAAGGATCATGTGGTCCCACACATTGCTGAGGACACAACACATGAGATGTGACTTCTTTGACCACATTGTTGTTCAGATTTTGAGGTAGCATCAGGTGTGCTCTAGCCCTGAAATTTTGCGGAGGAGCTAAGAAACACAAGGCCTCCAAAACCCAGAAAGCGTTTGGAGAAATTTCATCTAGTGTGTGAGATTTTAAAATAATTAAATTTTTTAATGAGGACCCTAAGTCTAACTTAGTAACTAGAAAAATTAAAGTGAATTAATTAAACACATGTGATGAAATGTTCTAAGTGACGCGGATCAAGCAGTCTTTTAATCTAAGCCGTCGATAAGAGATTAAATCACTACCGTTGATGTGTCGACGAGAAAAGTATAAAGGAAAGGCTTGGGGTTAGTTGGAGACACATAGAGAGTCTAAGAGATCGAATTCTTCTGACAGAGCAGTGCTTGGACGAAGATCAGATCTGAGTGACTCAGCGTTGCAGTGAGGGGTAGATGCAGTGATTGGCCATGAGGGTCAAGAGTACAGTGCAAAGCAAGGGCAACAGAGACGCAGTGGAGGCAGCGCAACCATCTAAAGGTGTGACACAGTCCCTCAGGAGGGTGAATTGTGGCGCAGGCTCACACAGAGGCAACGCAACATCTCCTAGTGGAAGTCCGAAATTTTGCTAGAAGCAAGGGTTTCTGAGCCAATAATGTTGAAACCGAGATTTGAGAGAAGCAGATCCACGCAGAGCTAGGGTGATGCAGTCCCTCAGCCTAGGCTACGCAAGCCTACGTAGAGACAATTGGGGTTTCACCAGTTGCTCATCCAGATCATCCGGGACTTGCGAGAGTGAGGTATCTCTCACATTTTCTCTGATTGCGGAGGTTTTCTCTGTTGGGTTAGCTGAGTTTATGGCACCCTAGATGTACTCAGAAATTGCTGCTTAATAATAATAAACCCTCATATCTGGTGCACCGGTTTTCCCGCATTGGGTTTTTCCGAGGACATTTGTCCGAAAAATCCGTGTCACTTTTTCAGGAGAGCATGCTATTCAGTAAATGATCTGTATGTGTAGACTGTTAATTGTATTTATTTCGCTATTAATTCAGAATATTTAGATTAATAACTTGTATATTTAATCAAGTAGGAGAAGTAAATCGAGATTTAACAGTAGGGTTTCTTAGATTAAAAAATTTTCAAAATTGTATCACGAGACTTTTGTTCAGAGGAGGATGCTTCTTGAGAATCAACTTTGATTATTCCAGTCTGCTGAAGGGAGAAGAGATCGACCCCTTCCTCATTAGATTAAAGGCGATTCGTGATCAACTGGTTGCCATGGGGGCCACACCTGATGAAGGTATTATGGTGAGGAATGCCCTAAATCCAATTTTCGATGAGTGGAGAACTTTGTCCAAGGCATTTTGGGCAGAGCAACACTTCCAAGTTGGGAAAACATGTGGGCAGCTCTTCGACAAGAAGAGATTAGGAGGATGACTAAGGCAGGCATCAAGAACGGAGGGATCAAGATCAAGAAGGAGGAGGAGGAAGACGCAACTCTCACATCTA
Source organism: Pinus albicaulis (assembly GCA_034641835.2). Taxonomy (NCBI): domain Eukaryota; kingdom Viridiplantae; phylum Streptophyta; class Pinopsida; order Pinales; family Pinaceae; genus Pinus; species Pinus albicaulis. The sequence continues at coordinate 360,664,155 of CM076574.1, read as the reverse complement.
AGGGACAACATGGGTAGCAGAGGAAGAAGAAGAAAGACTTTTCGAAGGTTAGATGCTTCAAGTGTGGTGAATTAGGACATTTCACCACAACATGCCCTATGAAAAAGAAGGGCAAAAAAGATTCTGATTCGAAGGCTGCCACAACTAAGGACGATGATAGAGATGATGATGATGTGGCCATGAGTGCTCATGTGCCTCGGGAGAAGAGGTGGGACGACATTGATTTGTAGTTCTTTCGAACTGCAGTAAGAAAGTGGCAAGATCCTTGAGGTGCTCAAACTCTTTGATCACATACGAGCTACGGGAGCCCTTAATGATAGTAGTAGGATGACTAGAGTCAGTTGGTGCGAGGGATGATGGAGCAACATTGGCAAAGCTAGAACGCTGAAGATTGGAGCAGTGCAAAGCAGAGGTTCATGGACTTCAACTGTGCAGAGGCCAGTGCTTACGCAGTGCAAAGTAGTAGCAACGCAGAGCACCAGAGGGTCAGTGCAGATTGGTAGCAGAGGGTGCTTCAGTATGGAAGTGCACCTAGACTGGATTATATGTCATGATTTTCGGTGATGTTTTCAGTTGCTTAACTCTCAACAACTGAGTTGCAGTGCAACAGTTAGTAGTGGCAGTGCTATGGGAAGCATGATGCAACATTTGAGAGGGAGCCGCAGTACAGATGAGGCAATGTCAGTGGCAGTGACATGGGCAACAGTACAGATAGCAGCAGCGTAGTGGACGAGGGGCAACAACCAAGCATCAATAGAGCATAGGATCGATGCCATGGATCAGGGTGATGCTTCAGGTTGAAGTGTTGCTTTAACACATTACTCGCTAAGAGGGAGTGTTGATTTTTGAGTAGCATCAGATGTGCTCTAGCTCCGAAACTTTGTGGAGGGTCTAAAGCACATGAGATCTCTAAGACCCAGAAATCGTTTGGAGAAATTCCACCCGGAGTTTAAGTTATTCAAATAATTAATTATTTTAATGGGGACCCTAAGTCAAACTTAGGGAAATTAAATAATTACAGTGAATTAATTTAAACATGTGAGTGAGAATGTTCCAAGTGACGAGGATCAAGTCTTTTCTAATCTTAGCCGTCGATTAGAGATTAGATCACGGCTGTTGATTCGTCAACTGGAAAAGTATTAAAGGAAGGCTTGGGGTCAGTTGGAGGACACACACAGTGAGTCTAAGAGATCAAATTCTTCTGACAGAGCAATGTTCGGACGAAGATTAGATCTGAGTGATTTAGAGAAGCAGTGAGGGGTAGATGCAGTAATTGGTCGGAGGACCAAGAGTACATAGCAGAGCAAGGGTAACAGAGACGCAGAGGAGGCAGCGCAGCCACCATGAGAGGTGACGTAGACCCTAGAGAGGGTGACGTAGGCCCACGCAGGGCTCATGCAAGGGCAACACAGAGCCACCGAGGGACAGTCCAGAATCAGCAAGAGATCTGGGTTTCTAAGTTGGTAGGGTTGAAACTCGATTTCTGAAGAGGCTGATCAGCACAGAGCAAGGGTGATGCATTCCATCAGCCAAGCCCATGTAGGCTTACGCAGTGGCAGCATAGAGACTGCGCAGAGGCAACTGGGGTTTGACCAGTGTCTGATCCGGATCAACCGGGACTTGCAGAGTGAGGTAAAGCTCACTCTTTATCTTTGTCTGCCAAGGTTTTCTCTGTTGGGTGAGCCGATTTTTGGCACCCTAGATGTACTCAGAATACTGCTGCTTAATAAGATAAATCCTTAGAATTGTTGCACCGGTTTTCCCACATTGTGTTTTTCCGGGGACATTTGTCTGAAAAATCTGTGTCCTTTGTCTGTGTATTTTACTTATTCTTCAATACTTGATTTGTATAATTGTGTAGGCTGCAGAGTATTTGCATTAGTATTTTACTGAATATTCAGAAAAATAATTTGTAATCTAGTAAGGCAAGTAGGCAATGCAAATCAGATTTCTGCAGTAGGATTTCTGTGGTTTAGATTCAGAATTTTTCACATTAGGTATGTAACATTTAGAAATACAGTGATATGTCTTTGTGCTAAGCACCATGAACCAAATTTTGACAAAATTTAGCTTGATATTATAAACTAATTCTTTTTCTTAGTCCTCATCATTTTAATTTCTCATGGATTAGACAACAATTTAACCATTTTCCATTCGGCAATGTCCATTTTTAAGTTAGGATGTTGTCATGTTACAAATAAAACACTCATTGTACAGGAATGCATTTATTTCATATTCTTCTTTTTATTGTGGTAGGTAAATGGGAGTCAACAGAGGAGCCATCATTATTTATTTTTGTAAATTGTAGCACTCGTGAGTTGTCGGAAGTTGAAAAGTATGTGGTATGTTCTTTTACTCAACTGAATCCTATTATATTGTCAAATTATTAGCTTATTTCTTGACAAATTTTTAAGCTTCTTATAGCTTAATTTCTATATAGCTTGACATAATAATCAGTTTGAACCTTGTGCTAATAGTAACAATAATCCGATTGAAATAGTATAGTATGGTACAACTGGTGAAACCTTTTAAAGCAACCTGCATAACCTCCTTATTCTTTTGTACTGTGATACTATAAATAGTCTACGACTCTTCTTGTGTCTAGTTCTCAAACACAATGCTTTCTTGTGTGCCGAGCATATTGAGTCAGGAATTACATGAAGCATTAACAATTTTTTTTTCAAACATAATGTGGGACACAATACTTGCAGGAAAGATGTAAACATGCATTGTCATATTTTATGAGATGTATTTAGAGTACATTTATGGTCAATGAGTGCCAGAGGGATTCAGCTCTGTGCTTTCCTAGTCGCTTATAAGAGTATTTCTTAAGAAATTATTGTTGAGTATAAATTTCCATGTTCTTTCTACCTGCTTTCCTGTGCCCAAATTCTCATCTAAATCTATGAGACATTGTTCTCTGAAATGTTCCCTTCCCCAAGTTTATAGATAAGAGCCTTTTAGGGTCTTGTGATCAAAGGCCATATCTGGCAGTTGCAGCAGTTTTGCATCCCTGCTTTAATGATCTTGGTTGTTGCCCTCAATCTTAGTGATTGTCCAAGAATATTGTAGATGATCACAGAAAGATTACAATGAAAATGAGTTTGATCTGACAGGTTGCTTGCGTGTCCTTTTTAATGGGAATATGTTAAATTTCAGATTATAGTAAGCAGATCTGCACCTAGAAAATCTAAAAACTAAAAATATGAACTCACAACAGATTAACACATCACAATGGAAAAACTCTGAGCACTAGACCTGAAAACACATCACTCTGAAAGTATGAGCAGCAAGTACAAAATCCAAACCAGTCAATTGAATCAATCTTCTATTAATTGAAAGAAGGCAATGCAAAAGCTCAAAATATTTAACTCTTTCACATTCCCATAAACACCCTAGCTTCTTTTATAGAAGATGGCTTGGGTTTAACAGCAATGATTACCATCCTAGTGGTGTACTTAGCATGAGAGCTAATCTACCCAGAATCTGATGGAAGTGCTGAAAAGTTCAAGGCAAGATTCGTTGCCCGTGGCTTCTCTCAAAAGGAAGGCATAGACTATGATGACATATTTGCACCTGTGGCCCGATATACCACCATTCAATTTATCATAGCCCATGCTGCTATGCAAGGATGGAGTCTTCATCAGATGGATGTGAAGACCGCATTTCTGCATGGTGCGATAAAGGAAGAGGTTTATGTAGAGCAACCTCTAGGGTTCGAAGTCCAGGATCGGGACACTCATGTCTGCAAGTTGAAGAAAGCCCTCTATGGGCTGAAGTAAGCACCCAGAGCTTGGTATGAGAGGATAGATAGCTACTTGATGAAGCTGGGCTTCACTCGTAGTAATGCTGATCCAAACCTTTACTTCAAGTTTGATAGAGAGAAGCCTCTCATTCTGGTGTTGTATGTGGATGACCTCTTCCTGACAGGTGCTGACCCTCTCATTCATCAGTGCAAGAGGGAGCTCGCTGCTGAGTTCGAGATGAAGGACCTAGGACTGATGAACTACTTCCTAGGCCTGGAGGTCTGGTAGAGACCTGGCGAGATTTTCTTTTCTTAAGGAAAATACATTGTGAAGCTTCTGGAAAGATTTGGTATGGTGGATTATAAGTCCGTGTCGACACCGATGGAGCTCAATTTTAAGAAGTTGAGTGGCAGCGTTGCTGGGCCTGTGTTAGCAAATCCTACTGAGTATCGTCAACTCGTAGGGCCCCTGATGTTCTTAGTGAACACTCGTCTGGACATATGTTTTGCAGTGAACACTTTGAGTCAACAGATGGTTGAGCCTCATCACACTCACTAGGTTGGTGCCAAGAATCTTCTGAGATATCTTCGGGGAACGATAAACCATGGGCTGAGATACACTGCCGGCAGCGTGACACTGCTCGGATATACTGATGCCGATTGGGCTGGCAATGTGGTGGATCGTAAGAGCACATTGGGATGCTGCTTCACACTTGGTTTTGCTTCGATATCATGGATGAACAGGAAGTAGAAGTCGGTGGCTTTGAGCACCATGGAGGCCAAATACATTACAACGAGTATGGCTTGTTGTGAAGTAGTCTGGTTGCGAAAGCTCTTCAGTGAGTTGTTCGGGCATGTGCTAGATACCACCGTGATACTCTGTGATAACCGGAGTGGGATTCAGTTGTCCAAGAATCCCGTGTTCCACGATCGATCCAAGCATATTGATATCAGGTACCATTTTATCCGGGATATGGTATAGCGAGGCGTCGTAAGGCTCGATCATATAGGAACTGATGAGCAAGTCGCGGATATTCTCACAAAGCCCTTGGGGAAGGTCAAGTTCCTAATCTTCCATGAGAATCTTGGTATCATGGAACGACCCTATTCTGAGGGTCCTATTGGACGATGAGCTCTGGGAGCTCTAGGGGGCTTTGGGGATAGCTTTTCGGAGCTATAAGAAACCATAGGGCTAGGCTTGTCGAACCTTGTTGGTGTTCTTTTGCCCCACCGTTGTGATGATTGAGTTGGTTCACCTCTCATTATCTGTGCCCCGTATGCATCCTACCCATTAAGTTCAGGGCTCATGGGAAGTACCTCTCATTTGTCTAGTGAGGTGGGAAAAGCTAGAGACAAGTAGCAAAGATTGATGGATGGATCAGAGATTTCCGTACTCTCTATCTAGGATGGCACAGTCCAACCACTTGATCTGGGATCAAGTCTAGTGAGGTTTCGGACCTCCTACTGAGCTCAGGTCAGATAAACCAACTTCGGGTTGGTATGAGACTCTTTGGAGTCCTATATAGGTTTCGGACCTCTGGGCCAAATCTGTCAGCCGGGAATGATGTCTTTGTGACTGACCCACTTCTGTTCTGAAATAAAGAAGCCAACAAAGCAAGTTACGACGGGATGACGCACGATGTTTGGATTGCACAGGTGGATGGAGTTCTCCCTAGTTGAGAGGGAGTGTTAATTTTGTACAACTAGGTCCAAACTCCATGTTGTGATGCTCAGATGAAGATGCCAATATTTTTATTGGGTTCCTCTTTCGGAGAGGTGCAAGATCGATGTAAAGATCATCTTGATCCGATGAGCAGAACATTTATTTTGAATTTATTTTTAATCTGTTCAAAATATGTGTAGGTCGGCCTTAAGATTTTGTGCCCCAACAGAGGTGTTACACACCCTCAATGATGGATATAAATAAGGTCAATGTTGGAGGACATTTCACTTATCTCATCCTCTCTCCTCATCTGATTGGTTTGATCACTTGGAGTCTCTTCTCTCTCCACACGTGGGAAATTTGGCAGTAGCACTTTTCTGTTTTTTGGTTTAGGGTTTCTGCGCAAACTTTGACCAGCGTTGACTTTGGTCAACACAAGGTCAAATCGACCCGAAACTCTCCCAAAATCTCGATTTCCCTAATCCGCATTTTCTAGCACTGTTTCTGAGGCAAGACATTGACTTTGACTTTTCAGTGTTGACCTAGCTGCTGCTGCTATTTGCATTGACCGTTGACTGACAACGTTGACTTTTGGGTTGACTGTTTGGCTATCGTAGAGGGTTGTGTGACATTGTTGGTTGGCTGACCATATTGAGACTTTGCTGGTTGAAGCATCCTGATGACCACCGTAACACACCAACACAATTATATATTTCTGGCTTGTCTTATGTTGATCTACTGGTATGTTCTATCAACATACTTTATTGTTTATGTGATTGTTGTCTAATATTGAAGAGAAAGTAAAGTTGCATTAAGCATAGAACATCTACATAAATTTAAATGGGAGTTGGGAGTGTTAAGGAGGAAAACTAGGGCTTTGAGTGTTTAAAACACCAATTTATGAAGAAAATTTCACAATACCAAACAAATAACTTGAAGGAGGTCATTGATGAAGGAAAACACCTTTACTTGTTTGCTGGAGGCTCAAATAGATTTTGCAGAAGTTTCTGGAGGTGATTTGGAGAAATTTGGTGATTTGCTGGCTTGCTGGACATATGCGCAATGCCTTAAGGCTGTACGCCCTCTCTTCAGCCTTTACACCCTCTCTTAAGGCTGTGCGCCCTCTCTTCAGACAGTGTGCCCTCTCTTAAGACTTTGCACCCTCTACTGAAGTTTTCTCCAATTTTTCTCAGAAAATCGAAAAATCGCACTCTTCAAGTGTTTGCTCAATGGAATTGGAGGCAAATGAATTTCAAATTGATGTCTAAGAGTCTTTACTACTTGAGTGATTTTAGATTTAAATCAAAATCCCACTTTTCCATTATTTCCTTTCACTTTTTGACACATTTGCTATTTACCCTTTTCTTTTGAGTTTTCTTCTTTGCAAGGTGAAGTTGGTGGAGTTTGGAACTTTTCACTTTCAGTTGATGATCTTCAGTTTGGCATATGTGATTTGAGTTGGCAGCTAGGGAAAGAACTTATTACATATTATAAGCATAAAATTGCATAAAAAATAAAAAATAAATTACATCTCTGTTTTCATATCAAAATTACAATTTTGATATGAAAATCAAACGTTAAAATCAAAATTACAACTTTAAAAAATATCATATTTACATGCTTATAATCTTTTGCGGATGATAATTGAATGTTTATTGAGTCACTCTCACACCTTTTGCTGACCTTATTGAGATGAAATGGTGCATTTTTGGACCTTGAACAATAAAACCTAATGACCTAATGGGACCTTGAATGACCCGAATCCATGGTTGACATAAGACATAGTGAAATGAGCTTTCCAAAAGTGTTCTAATGCTCAGCAAGACATGAAGGTGGGCCAACAAATGTGAAATTTTGAGGGAGAGTGAGGTGTTATGACTTGGACTACCATCAGTGAATCAATTTTTTGCATGACCTAATGGAATGATAAAAAAATTCAGAGTGGGACCCCTAAAATGAGTATAAAAAGAGTAATTTTGATCACTAATGGCAAAATGCATATTCTGACACTAACACAACCTACACAATTAAAATGCGGAAGAAATACAAGTGCAGAAACAACTCTGAATGCACATAGATCACACAACCATTCAACACAATTATTTTTGGACTAATGTCCCCGGAAAAACCCAATGCGGGAAAACCGGTGCCGCAGATCTGAGGGTTTATGTTATTATGCACTAAATTCTGAGTACAAATCCATGATTGACGAGACTGTCAAATCATACAGAGAAACTGACAAGAAGAGATCTTGTGAGACAAACCTCACTCCTCCACGGGAAAACTGGCACTGATCTGCACCAAGGCTGGACTTCCCTGCGGTGCCTCTGTGCAGTGACTGCGTCACCCACGCAGGGTCTGCATCACAAGTACGACTACCCTTCTGCCTCTGCGCTGGTCTCACTGTTGGCTGTAAACTGAAGCCTACTAGCCCTCCGGAAAATCTCTCCGGGATCTGACTCTGGCTCTGCACTGTCTCCTCAACGGGAAAACGAATTTACCTCTAGCTCTGCGCAGTGACTGCGTAAGTACTGCATCACTGGCTCTGCGCTCCTGCTGTGGCTCTCTCTATCTCTGCTGCTGTGTACTCTCTGGCTTAGAAAATCTTCCAACATGATCTACTGCCCCTCACTGCAATCAAGAATCACTTTGATCTGATTTTCTTTCGAGCACTGTTCCGTTAGAAAAATTCAATCTCTAGATCCTCTGTGCTTCCAAAATGTATCTTCCAAATGACCCTTCAAGCCAATATTAGTCTTCTTGTTGAGACTTCAACAACCCAGATTAGATCTCTAATTAATGGCTAAGATTAACTTTTGACTTGATCCATGTATTCTAGATCATTCTCACTCATATTCTATTAATACACTTTAATTATTTTATTTTCCTATGTTTAGACTTAGGGTCTCTTTAAAAATAATTAATTATTTCTATAGAATACAATCCGAGTGGAATTTCACCAAATGATTTCTGGGTTATCTGGAATACATGTGTCTAAGCCTCTCCACGAAATTTGAGACTTAGAGCACATCTGATGCTACCCAAAATCAACACTTATAACAACCCAAAACCAAGTTATAGTAAAAATAATAATAATCTAATTTTAAGGTTATAATAATAGTAGTAATAGCCTAGCTAGATGCCAAATTGATGTAGGAGACCCCCTCCATGCAGCGATTTGATTGAGTCTACAGTGGTGTACATACCCTACCCACATCTAGATATGATCCTCTCAACTCTAAGAAGGAAAACATGTTTTTTAACCTTCAGGCACTCAAACTGTATAATGCAGGCATTCTGTATCGGAAACTACCTAGTATAATTGAATATTTTAACTCTCACTTTATTGTATTTCCAGTATTTGAGTGATAGTAACCAAAAGAATATGTGCTTTTGTTTAAAATTTTCTATGTTTTGTGCAGTTTGTAAATGTTAATAGTTGCAATCTTGGATACTGGTTCTCATTAATCTTCTTTGAATAATTGAGAGTAGATATAAAGTCATGCTTGGGCTGTTTTAAGTACTTAAGTTACTCCTTTTCTTATCTTCTAAGAAGATATGGAGAATATATACAGGTTACTTCTTTTGTAGATGTAAACTATATATCTATGTTCAACGAGTATGTAAGATATCTTCCTTTTGTTAATTCCAAGAAAATCATTTAAAAAAATGATATTCCTTTTAAATGTGGTGTTTGTAAGCAAAAAATAGGATAAATTGTTATCATATATTCTTTGCACCATTCCAAAACAGGCTGGTTTGTGATAACTTTGTAATGTTGTTTTGCTTTGTAAAAACTTTTATATTCGCTCTAAATTGTGGTTTGCTACCTTAGGAAACATTCGCAACATCAACTCCAGCTCTTCTTTTCAACTTGGAGCTTGAGACATTGCGGCAAGTTCTTTTCAGCAGAAACTTGGGGGAAATAAATGGAGAATTACTTCATTTGCTTTTGGATTTGAAATAAGGATGATATTTGACACAATGTCTGCAAAACTAGAATAAAACCATGGTTATTTCAGGTCTGACTTGGGTCTTTTCGGATTTCCTTCAAAGGACGTTCATTATCGATTTCTTTCTCAGTTTCTACCCGTTTACTACATTCGAACTCGAGACTACTCAAAGGTGAAGTTAATACACTACTTTCTTATACCATTCATTGATGCTTCTACATTCGTGCTGTTAATAGAGGCCTAAGAACTATAAACAATATGGCTGTATCTATAACAAACACTGAAAATCTGTTTACAGTTTACCAACACATAATCTTATGACAATTGCAATTTTTGTTCAAGAATATTGTTTGGGTTCAAAATAAAGTAGTTTTCTGAAAATAAGAGTTATGATAGCCGGTTATATAATGAAATAAATAATATTAACAATATAACTTCATATAATATTGTCATTACATTCACATTAGCCCTGTAAAGTGGATAATCAAGATCGGAGTAGACCCCTATCATGGCAGTTTACTTCCAGACAGAATAGAGGATCTACATCTGGCAGTGGATCATATCTTGAAACCTATTTTCCGAAAGGTAAATAAAGAGAGATTGATGCCTTTAAGCATAAATAGTGACAAGATAAATAAATATACTCGATAGGAGGACGTGATCACTTAGGCCAATCGAAAAGAAAATGGAAAGCCAGATTAAAGGAGATGAACAAAAGAATCTCAATGAAGGACAGAATCAACAATCTAAAAGAGCATCGACCATATTGATTCTAGAATGCATAGGGTAAAGTCTGTACTATAGAATAGATGGGTCAGACTAAAGCAGCAACAAACAAGTATAATGAAGCAGATCACCTATGCTATATAAAAGGAAGGTGCTAGTTACTAGATATTATATACAAGAATGTAAAAAGAACAATTTCCGGGATTTCTTTCACTACCAACAAGTATTTGTTGAAATTTTTTGTATTTGGGGTAGCATCAATTGTGCTCTAGATCCCAAATTTTGAGGAAGGACTAGAGTTCACCTGATCTACAAGACCCAGAAATGGATTTGGGAAATTTCATCTGGTTTAGGTGATATTAAATTAATTAATTATTTTAATGTATTTCTTAAGTTAAATCTTAGGAAAATAAAATAATTAAAGTGAATTTAATTAAACATGTGATGAAATTGTCTTAAGTCACACAGATCAAGCTTTCTTTTAATCTTAGCCATTGATTAAAGATTTAATCTTGGCCATTGATTTGTCAACGAGAAAAGTATAAAGGAAAGGCTTGCGGTCATTTGTAAGACACACGAGAGGGCGAACGCGAAGCTAAGGCGAGATTCTGGGCGGGGTTGCTAGCAAAAATTCTCGAGTGTTTCGAGTTGTGGGGAAATTTGAATCGAGGGGATGATAGTTTTCATGGGTCTAGAATACAAGCGAGAAGGGTCGGGGGGGGGAGCGGCGGCGCGAGAGGGAGGCGGCGGCGGCGACAACAAACGGCGGCCAATAGCGAGATGGCGGCGGTCGCCGGCCGATGAAGCGGCGGCGGCGGCGGCAGCAAAGGGGCCAACGTGATTTTCGGGAAACCCTTCGGGGGTGCGCGGAGAGAGATCCTTAGGGGCGGCGTAGTGGCCGTCACCTAGTCGGGGTAATGCAGTCCCGCGCAGTGACAACGGCGGGCATTTGGAGGCCTTGAGAGGCTGACGCAGTGTCTTTCAGGGGCAGATCTAGGGTTTATAGGCCTAGATCTGGCCGAGTTCTGTAAATCCCGTTTGAGGGTGTGGATCAGTTAGTATTGTTGGTCTTAGATCAGCCCGAGTCACTGCCAGTCTAAAGTTTTCCAGATCTAGAATCCAGAGTTGTGTACTCAGAAATAATCTTGATAATAGGGCCCTCCAGCAGCCAGAGACCGGTTTTCCCACATTGGGTTTTTTCGGGGACAGTTTGTCTAGAAATAACTGTGTCACTTTGTCTATGTGTGCATGTGCTTATTCTAGATCTGAATTGGTAGAGATTTGTTATGTGTTTTGCTTTGATGTTAACTTGAATTTATTCAGTTGATAACTTGTATAAGTAGGAGAAGCTTAATCGGATTAACAGAAATAATTTCTGCATAGGAATTAAGATTTAGAAATTTCTACATGGTATCAGAGCAATTGTAGATCTAGAAGGGTCACCAGCTGAAGAATCTTAAGGATCTAGCTGCAGAAAGCAATTGGAAAGGCAGCACAAAAGCAGATTTGAAGGGACAACGCAGTTTTCAGGAGCAAAATCACGTAGAGGGAAGGGTGACGTTGTCCAACGTTGTGTCCTAGCAAGCCCACACAATTACTGTGCAGAGGCTGCTTAGAAACAACGCTGGTTGGGTCTGAAGCCAACTAGTGTGATTCAGATCTAAATTTGTCAGATCCAGAAAAAATCTGCAGAAAAGTTGCAAAAATTCAGAAGAGCTAGTGGGGTTAAACTTCTGAAGTTTTCAGATTTTAACCTTAGCACAAGTGACAAAGTTTGGGAAGAGATCAGCTTCTTTGAGAGTTTCTTGCCAAAGGAAACTTGCAGTTTGGTCAGAGGATCAAAGAAGAAGCTGAATCATAGTTGATTTGGTAGATTTCAAAGGAGGGAAATCAAGTGTCAGAGGGAGCAGAGGGTGCTCAGTTCGAAAAGGACCCTAGATCCAGATCTCTAGCATAGAGAAGAGGAGCTTTGACACATTATGAGCAGATGGCTCCTCATGGACTGCGTGATCAGGATAGGCTAGAGGGCCTCTCAAACTTTTCGGTATGGAAAGCTAGGATCCTGATTGTCCTAGAGGCATATGGTCTAAGAGATAATGCATAGCAGACCATGGCCACACTGATAGATGTGGATCTCCTACGGAAGCATAGAGACGCTGCTGGGCATGCCAAGCGGCTGATAATGGACAGTATCAAGGACCATATTGTACCACACATAGCTGAGAAAAGGACAACTAACAAAATGTGGAAGGCCTTGACTTCCCTATATGAGGGAAATTCAGTCCAAAGAAAGATGTTGGAGGCCCAAATGAGGTCATTCATGATGACCAAGGGAGAAGACATCGAGCATTTCCTCTTCAGATTATAGTCAATCAGGGACCAGCTGACTGCAACGGGTGCAACCGTAGATGATGCAGTGATAGTTAGGACTGCCCTCAATGCAGTCACGGATGAGTGGGAAACCTTTGTCCAAAGTATCTTGGGCGGAGCGGACCTCCCAGATTGGGACAACTTGTGGTCGATCCTGCGACAAGAACTACGAAGGTTCACCAAGAAGCAGCACAGCCCTGCATTGAGCAAGGTCAAGAAGGAATAGGAGGAAGATGCAACCTTGACATCGAAGAAGCAGCCGAAGAAGAAGAAGGATCTTTCTAAGATCAAGTGCTTCCAGTGTGGTGAAATGGGACATTTTGCCAGCCATTGTCCAGAAAAGAAGAAGGACAAGGAAGCATCTTCTTTGAAAGAAGCGGTGGAAAATGATGGGTTGGGAGATGATGTAGCCATGAGTGCTCATGAACCACGGAGGTGGGGTGACATGGACATGTAGAGGAGCTACATGGAAGTAAGGCGGGATCCTTGAGCAGCTCATCTCATGGATCACAAGCGAGCTACGGCAACCTTAAGACAGTAGCGGGACAAGTGGAGTAGTGGGTGCATATATCACAGATGAGGCAGAGGTAGAGGCAGATCTGGAGGCTGGGAGGAGCAACGTAGAGCATAGCAGCAATAACGTAGAAGCAGTAGCAGCGTAGAGGCTGATGTGACTTCAGCAGCGCAGAGCAGCGCTGCTTACGCAATGCAACAGTAACGTAATAGATTTCAGTATAAGGAGCTGATGTGACGTCAGTAGTGCAGAGGGAGTCTGATTCATAGGTAGAGCTGTAGTTGTGCATCTTTCTTTAGATGCCAGCATAGATCTATAGCTTGTGGAGCTTTAGTGATGAGGATGCAACCCATCTGACTTGTTTGTCAAAGATTGGGCAAGAGATTCTGTTGTTTCTCTCAACAACTGAAGTTGCAGTGCAGCAGATCAGCAGTGGCAGTGCTATGAGCAGCACAGATGTAGCAAATTGAGAGGGAGCTGTAGTATAGTGGTTGCAGTGGCAGTCGAAGAGTCATGGGCAGCAATACAGAATGGCAGCAGCAGTGCAGAGTTGAGTGGCAGGAGGCCAAACTTCAGCAGCACAAAACCAGTGCCCAAAATCATGTAATGCATAAGTGTGATGTATTGCTAGAGCACGCCTTTGATGCTAAGAGGGAGTGTTGAGATTTTGTGTATTTGGGGTAGCATCAGTTGTGCTCTAGGTCCCAAATTTTGAGGAAGGACTAGATTTCACCTGATCTACAAGACCCAGAATGGATTTGGGAAATTTCATCTGGTTTAGGAGATATTAAATTAATTAATTATTTTAATGTATTTCCTAAGTTAAAACTTAGGAAAATAAAATAATTAAAGTGAATTTAATTAAACATGTGATGAAATTGTCTTAAGTCACACGGATCAAGCTTTCTTTTAATCTTAGCCATTGGTTAAAGATTTAATATTGGCCGTTGATTTGTCAACGAGAAAAGTATAAAGGAAAGGCGTGGGGTCATTTGTAAGACACACAGAGGCAGAGCATTGAAGCTAAGTTGAGATTCTAGGGCAGGGTTGCTAAGAATTCTCAAGTGTTTCAGTTGCAAAGAGGGGAATTTAGACCAAGGGGAAGATCTGATCCCGGGGTCTAGAATACATAAGAAGCAGAGAAGAGATTAGGAAAGACAGCGCAGAAGAAGGCAGCAACAATAACAGCAGATGGCAGTAGCAGCAACAGCAGCAACAAGGACAACGTGATTTTCAGGAAACCCTTCAGGGGTTATGCATAGACCCTTAGGAGAAGCGTAGTGACTGCGTCACCTAGTCTGGGGTAACGCAGTCCCTTCCAGTGACAACGATGAGCATTTGGAGGCCTTCAGAGGCTGACGCAGTGTCTTTCAGTGGCAGATCTGGGGTTTCTAGTCCTAGATCTGCCTGAGTTCTGTAAATCCCATTTGAGGGTGTGGATCAGTCAGTATTGTTGGTCTTAGATCAACCAGGTGCTGCAGATCTAGAGTTTTCTCTGTAGGGTTTTCCAGATCTGGAACCTAGAGTTGTGTATTCAGAAATATTCTTAATAATAGAGCCCTCCAGCAGCCAGAGACTGGTTTTCCCACATTGGTTTTTTCCGAGGATAGTTTGTCCAGAAATAACTGTGTCACTTTGTCTATGTGTGCATGTGCTTATTCTAGATCTGAATTGGTATAGATCTATTATGTGTTTTGCTTTGATGTTAACTTGAATTTATTCAGTTCATAACTTGTATAAGTAGGAGAAGCTTAACCGGATTAACAGAAATAATTTCTGCATAAGAATTAAGATTAAGAAATTTCTACAGTATTTTCAAACATCCTAGTCTTATTTATTTCCTTAAGAATTCAAGCTACTTGTTTTTGGATAAATTACGAGAGCTAAATTCAACAGAAACTGAAAATAAATGAAAAACAAAGAATCTGAAAGATCATAAAATTTATTCACATGGAAAAGAAACAATGCAAGTTTTGCATTTTATTACCACACGATGGAGTTATTTTCTCAATGTCCATTTTCACACACAATCTCACACCCAGGGATGAGAAGGCCCAACACCTAGATGGAGATGTGCAACTAGGAAGATGGCCATTGGCACCTCACCTTCTCTCCTCTGCACCTTAGACAAAAGTAAGCCTAAGTCAATGGGGGGCTTGTTAGTTTTTGATAGTTGTGAAACGAACAAAGTTTGTTCTTCAAGTTAAATACTCCAAAAGACTTGGAATATAAATATCTCCATTGAGGATACAAGAATATATATATAAGAAGTATGAATTAGAATAATGATACAATTGAGAGTGAGGGGCCTGCTTATATACTAGGCAGGTACCTCTTCATGGATGGTCATGTCTCATTTAGACATGCCCCTTCAATAATAAATATTAGACAATTAATCATTATTTATTGTTTTTATTGTTTACATTATTTATATTATTTTATTCATAACATTGCCTTCCTCCACAAAAAGCTTTGTCCTTAAGGCTTGTTGATGAAAAGGCTTTATCTCTTTTTCTGTTTCGAATGTCTTCTCGTCTTGGAACTGTTATCTTCGTTGATACAAGATGATATGATCCTTGGAGTGATACATAAAATTGCCGAACTGAAAATGAATTTGACCATCCTAGATCAATTTTCTCTGGAATCTTTCGATTACTGGAAACTTTTGATGAATTGTTATCACTGGACTGGATTGAGCTTACTTCAAGATTCTTCGAAACATCAGTTTGTTGTTTTTGCTCTGAATGGTACATATATGTAGCTTGATTGAGTTGTCTACCCTCGTGATTCGGATGTCAATAGGGAATTCTTTTGGTTTGACTTTCCCTTATTATATGTGTGGCAATTTTTTGATTTTCTTCAGATATTAATGTTGTTGAGTTGGCTACAAAATCTTGTTTTGGATTTTTCATCGTGTGAACTGTAGGTTCTAAATGTGTTTTCCCTTCAACTAGGTTGACATATTCTTGAGTTCTAAAATTGTCTGACTCAAAATTCGTTTCCTTTTCTTCAAATTGGATGGTTACGTCTGATGACTTAAATACATCTTTTGTGTTGATTTCTTCTAGTTTGTTTTTCAATGGTTTCTTGTCATTTTCAGGTTTTTATTTATTTGCGTTAATAATTTCTCGTTGTGGTCCTTGAGGCGAGTAACTTCTTCATTTTTGTCAGCATTGATTTTGTCAACTTCCCTTTGCATATTTTGTATCACCTTTTTACCTTCTTGAGAAATTACTTTTGAAATGTCTTGTATGTCTTCTGGCGCCACTGAATCTAGCTTAAAGGTAACGTCTTGTAGTGTTATTTTTTTCTTTTTGTATGAGAATGTCAAATTTTTTTTTTTCGTTTTCAGGATGAAGGAACCAAGGCTTTCCTTCCGGGGTGAATTTGAAGAAAATTCATTTCAACAAGAAAAATGACATCTAATTCGGAAATGAAGGCCGAATGATTCTCAAAAACTAAATATAGCTATGCCTCAGTGCTATTTAGAATTAAAGGGTCTATTGTGGGAAAAGATGTTACTATCGCTTTGATACCAAATGGAACGAACAAAGTTTGTTCTTCAAGCTAAATACTCTAGAAGACTTGGAATATAAAGATCTCCATTGATGATACAAGAATATATATATATATATATATACACACACACACTCCAGAAGACTTGGAATATAAAGATCTCCATTGATGATACAAGAATATATATATAAGAAATATGAATTAGAATGATGATACAATTGAGAGTGAGGGGCTTGCTTATATACTAGGCAGGTGCCTCTTCATGGAAGGTCATGTCCCATTTAGACATGTCCCTTCATTAATAATTATTAGCTAATTAATCATTATTTATTGTTTTTATTGTTTACATTATTTATATTATTTTATTCATAACAAGTTGCGGACAGGTATTCTAATCTCTATGGTGTCTAAGAGGCTAAGGAACACAGGGGGGTAATTTTCTCCAATATCCAAAATTTATTTATAAGGAAAATGCCTCAATTAGATTAATTAGCCAATTATTAAATATTTTCCTAAGTCCAACTTAGGAAAACTGGTTAATTAAATCAGATTAATTGAGGAAATTCAATTTTGCTTTAGAGACTTCTGGAAAAGTCACTTGATGGGGTCAAGATGATCTTAGCCATCGATTGTGATTAGATCATGGCAATTGGTTGCTCAATGAGAGATTATAAGAGCAAATCGATAGGTCAATTGGAGATGTTGAGAAATCTAGGGGCAACAGTTGTAGGTGATTTCTCTTTACTAGATAATTGTTTGTGATATATTTTTACTTATTTTGATTAGACCAAGTCAATTCTTGCTTCAAGTCAAAAGCAATTTCTTTTTGATAATGTTGCAATTTCTCCTTCTTGTTTAACCCTCGGCCTTGCAATCCACGTCTGAGATTCTCAGCCTCTCTTCCTGCACTTCTCGGATTCCTGTAGATGACTGCAGTTTCCCCACGTATGACCGAATTAGGTCAACTTTAACCCTTTTCCTCCTTCGCTTGGCTTGTGCTAGTCTTCTTGTAACTTCAGCCTGCAAGATACTCCTTCTGTTTGACTTGTTTTGGTCTCCTAGAGTTGACTATGCCTCTGATTTGCTACAGTAGGTTGAGCCCTAATATCCTCGCATGTGTGAACAAAATTAACCCAAAATCATACCTGAAATTGCTTTGCTCTTCCTTCAATCTGACCTCCTCTTCTTCGCTTGATGAGAGGTTCTTTTCTTGCCCAATTATTGAACTTTTGAGATCTTGAATGCTTGTTTACCAATGTGGTCGATTAGCCTTGTATATACTATATATAGGCTTCTTGACACATCAATTAGGTCGATTTATCTCTATCCCTTAGGCCGAATTGTCCTTTTGAGAAGGCCGACTAGTTGCATGTATTTTGACTTGGTCTTGTGTAATATTCCAAATTAGCAATCAGCTAATTGGAATATTAAATTTTGTTAATTTTTTCCTTTTCTAATGTTCAACAGGGATAATGTGGGTGAGGGGACCCACAAATAAACCATATAGTTAATTCACTCTCCTAAACTCATTAAGGCAGATATTAAAGCCGAAGTGGGGCCTGTTAATCACTTCTCCTTGCCGCCTACACCTACCTACAAGTCAGTGGAAAAAGTCTTCAACCCCACAAAGTGTGGTTGGTGGCAAGGATCTCAGAGAAGGGGCTATCACCTATTCTCGTCTCTCTCTGTTTAAGCTATCTCCTAGGTTAGCTATGGGGGGTGGTCCCTAAGGAAAAACTAAGTTAAAGATGTGAGTTTCTAGGAGAATATTAGAGTGAAAATGGATTACTTTTAAAGATTCATGAGCATTTATGAGCAACTTTGAAATAATGACAAACTATTTAACTAGTGCCTTTACAAATAATGTGCTTAAAAGTAAAAGAAACGCTCAAAGAGATGAGAACATAGTAATCCTGAAATGGAAACAAAAGACTGTTAGCACAAGATATCAGAAATTCTCTCAAGATAAACAGATTTTATGATCAAAACACATGAAGCTATCTTGTTCACAAAGGAAAAAATTAGTGATCTAAATATAAACGAGATGATAAAAAGACTTTAAACCAACATGCATTTAACTTTGCAACATGGAATAAGAGTACTTGAAAGGAAGTGAGATTCATCAACCGTCCATGAACATGATGAACATTAAACATGAAATGGAGCTTTCTAAAGTGGATAATGTCCAAGTACAAGGAAATTAAACTAAACTTGTTGCAAAAGAGATTACAATACTTGCATGAAAGTAAATGCTTCTTGAAAAAGGGAAACGATATTTCATATGAGACTTTGAGCCATCAAGAAAGCAAAATCCAAGAACTTGCAAGTAGGCCAATTGTGATGAAAAATGCTCTTGGTTTATTTTATTAATTAGTTCTAAAGCAAGGTTATAATTCAACTCTTTAATCTTCAGACTTCACCCTCGCCAAAAGATATGGATCCCACATTGAGGAGTTAGTAGAGGAGTAGAGGGTCCCTAAAAATGTCTATTCAACCAACTTATGTTGGAGGTAAAATTTTAGTGATTTGCTTGGGGTATGTAAGTAAATGAATCAACAATGAAAAGTAACTTTCAAACTTGAGATATGTATGCATGTCATGAAGTAGAATGCTACTTTATGGTGAAAATTTCCGAAATACTTATTGCATGGAAGATGTAATTAAAGGTGAAGCATAAGTGGTTTTGGAACAAAATTTATGAGAATTTTAAAAGTGCATGCATGCAAAAGTTTGAACTTGTTATGAAAATAAAAAGATTAGAAATCTGTAGCAAATTAGTTTTAGGTGCATGCAAAATGAGTGTAATGCATGATTGTGTTAATTCCCCAATTAAATGATGTGCATGGAAGTGAAAAATATCAAAGATCAAACAACAAAGTCTCTCCAAAAAGGTGGAGAGATAGAGATACCAATGGGCAAAACCTACGCTCCCAAAACCAAGAATTTTATTAGTTATTACAATAAGCAGAAAACTATGAAGTCTTCTCTAAAATCCAAGGAAAAGTCTTCCCAATGTTGGCTTGAGCCATAGATTTTTCGTTGCTGAAAATTTCTGCAATTTGAGGCCCACAAAAGCCCAACAAAATGCAGATTTTTCAAGGAAGAAGAAACAAGGCAAAGTCTCTTTGATTTACACGGCCAAGAGAGAGAAATAGAGACCCCAAGTGAACTCGCCCTACCTTAAGAGGAACTCGGCTTCGTTCAATAAAAGTCCTTTAATGCTCACGACCAAGGGAAGGAAATAATCTAGAAGTTGGAGCCCCAAGGTCCTGCATGCAAACCTGTAAGTAATTTTGTGAAAATGAAACCTACAAGTAGCTGCAAGACAACAAGTTAGAGAAACTCTACAACCAGAAATGTTAGCTCAAGAAATCACAAAGTAATATTATAAAAATAATCTACAAGAGGCTAGGCCAAAGAGTATGAGAAAGCTCTCCTCTTTGACTAGCCATAGCTTGGCTCTTTGAAATAGCCAGATATTAAAGAAATGAAGAGTAATACTTGAAAAATAAATTATTTTAAGTTTGATTTTTTGATGCAAGAAATAAGAGCTTTGAAAAACTTAAAAAAACCTCTGTAAGACAAAAATAAAATATAGATTAGACTTTGGAAATCAACACATGCGGGTTCTCCTTGAATATTTTCAAGAATGGTTTGGTTCCTCTGAGAACTTCCCCTCACGCTTGAAGATCTTGACCAAAGACGGATCTTTCTACACAATCTCACCACAACATATTAAATCCACATGAAATTAAATAAAAGCAATGGAAAAAACTCCTATAGATATATTTGACATCAAATAGAAGATTTCTTATCCTAAAGAGATCAAATAACTCTTATGCTAATATGAGATAGTTGCATACTAACATAACTTGAAATAAGCATGAAGGAAACAATATCATGAAGAAATAAATAGAAGCATAACCACAAGCCAATAATTTACCATATATGCAAGGAGAAAAACACTATCACAAGTTATCCCAAAGACTTTTGTATTATATTGCAAGTACGTGTACAATCCGACATCCTCAAGCCCAATAGCTCGTATTACATCATACAATATGAGAACCCATGGCTCCATTATATAGAAAGTTGGGAGCAAATCCCAAGGACAAATGCATGTGAGAAGTGAACTTGGAGAAAATCCCAAATAAAGATAAGCCAAGTTCCATGTGGAGAAGGCGGAGACACCCAGAGCAAAATCAAATTTCTTTTGTGCACACCAAGGGAAATTGAATTCCCATATGATCTAGTGAACTCATCCATAAGTCAAACGAAGTCCCGTGCTACACCAAGTCCACCACTGCAAACTTGAACCAACTGAAACCATACTTGTAGATGACCCCAGTGATCTTCTGCATAGGTCCCTGAGAACTGCGTGTTTCCTCTGAGTGACTGCACAGTCTAAGCTCAAGGAATAGTGTAAATCCTCTGAGTGAAGTGTCGAGTGTTGTTGCACTCCAGATAGCTCATGAGGAGAGGTCCCCACTTGGTCTTCAGTCAACTGATCCTGTAGAATATTCCTTTTATGCTCAACAATTTTCAATAAATTTGATTTTCCTTGTGTGTAACTGCCGCTTTATCTCTAAGAAATTCAATTTTGAATAAAAAAATGATAAATTAATGATGCAGTGTGCTCAGTCATCTTCCATATGTCCGTTGATTCAACTCTCTGACTTAGAATAATTTCCAAGTTATTTCCACGTCATTTTGTCACATGGAATAATTTATTTTCTCTATTTTATTTAATTTTAGCCTAATTGAATGCCACAATTTCCACTAAACTTAGGAAATGTGGGTTTCGAGGGTCCAAAACTCATTATTAACCCCTCCAAGTGTGTCATAGTAGAAAGTTGAGGGTGAGAGCTGTAATTTTGATTACTCATACCCCATATAACTTCTCTAGACAACACTTATTACAATCCAATTACAATTTTTATTGCAATTTTCAACATGCGGGAAATCTAAAAAATTAAAAAATCACTACCTAGACCTAACCAAATTCCACGAATTTTTTTGTATGATCTAGTATGGTAATATACATTGACTCTAGACATTAGGACTCACCCAAGGCCTCACCATCAAGCCATACTCCGCCTTTGGGGTAAAATTGAAGGAAAAAACTCAATTAATTATGAAGTTCTGGTAGGGAAATGATAATTAACCGAGTAAAAAAAACTTCCCAGAGTAATACTCACTTGTGGGAAAAGGTCCCAAGCTACCTAGGATTGTTATAGACTCAATACTGACTCAAATTCATCATTACTAGCATCACTTATTACAATTCCCCGTAGGCCGTGGAATCTGGGTACAATAGAAAGATGATGAGAAATAGAAGTAGAGTTCAAAAACTCTGTTGAAATGATGATATTTGATGATATCTGATGGTACAAATGTCTTCTGGTTCATCCTTGGGCATGGAGTCTTCTCATTATCCTCAGGTGCCACTCCAGTGGTTAATAGGGTCCATGAGGCCAACCACTCGAAGGAGACAATGTCCTAGTGGTAGCGTGGGAGAGGCAGCTACACAGTGACAGTGCATGGATAGGTTGGTAGATGGGCAACACAATTAAGGTGGGACCAAGGAAACGTTGGGGGCTTAGCCTAGGTAAAAGAGGAGGAGAGCAGCTCATTCCTCAATTCATTCAATCACTGATTTTCTATCTGATAGACTGTAGCACGCTTGATTTGTTAAGCCGAGCCTGCAAGTGCTGTTTAGCACAAAGATTTCCGAGCGGAGATCTCAACCTCTACCTCAGGGGACTTCGAGTGCCCGCACAGGAGAGGAGTTCCATCTGGTTTTCAGAGAAGGTTTGCAGGTAAACATCCAGGCATACACAGTCCCTCCAGGACAACGCAAAGGCCATGCAGATAACAGGGGGAATACGCAGTCCAGTTGGGGAGCAACATTGGGAGAGAGGGAGAGAGAGCAGATTTCAGTCCAGAGTTTGGAGGGGAGGCTAGGCACCTCCTACTAGGGTTTTTGGGAAGATTTTCGACTAAGTTGCACTGAAACGGATACGGGAACGGATACGGATACGGGGTTTGAAACGGATACGGCAAATTTTCAAAAATTCTGGATACGATACGACAGGAAATGCCACGTCATATATATATATATATATACATTGCCATTCATGATTCATCTTTGAAGTTTGAGAATCTAGATTATATCTAAATAGTAAAAATGCATAATGATTAATCATCTATCATCAATCATCATCATGATATCATCTAGATTCTATCATCTATCATCTATTCATCAATTATCATATATGAATTATGATTTATCATCTATCTTCATCATCAATTTAGGAATTAGCATATGCCATAAAGTTATTCATCTATCTATCACCATCAATTCAGGAATCATCATAAAGTTATAATTTATAAATTGAAAATTCATAAATGATGATTCAAGTTCAAGCTATCATCAAGTTTTTGTTTGAAGGGGTAAACTTGAACTGTCATGATGATAGCTTGAACTTGCAATTTGTGAGGTTATAGAAATAAAGCAGCATTCAGGTGGATTACTTTGGTATGATATTTTATTGGCTGGAAAAATAGGCGAGTATATTACAATTTAATGGGTGTTTGATAATTTTTGTGTCCACAACTGGAAAAAGCATACCAAGCACCTTCTACTGATAGGATGCTTGTATGTATATGCAATTTGTATCAATGCCCTTTATATCTTGAGCAGAGTTTTTTTCAATATGTGTTTTCTATTGATGTCTTATATCTCGATTCAGTATGTTGATCTATCCCGATTCCATGATCAAGGAAGGCTTGTGAAGAAGGCAACATTCAATCCTTGCTTTATTACAGTAAAAGAATACAGGATAAAACCAAAAGTATAAAGGGGTAAAACAACTTGCTTAGGAAGAATGCTTCAGATCTAATTGGCAAATCGCTGCATTGCAGGCTGCTCTACTGGTTGTGTACTCGCTTGAATATGAATATGAATATATGCAGTTTAATTTATTCTCAAAACTCAGGATTTATATGGCAACATTTAAACCCAGTAACTAGTTAAAGCTTTCTTAAAAATGTACTCTATTCCCCCAAAAATACCTGTTTAACTGTAATTGACCCGCACTAGATTGTAATGAGCTTTTGAGAGGGCAAACATTTGCTTTGCATTTCCGCATAATTGTTCCTTTTCAGACAGCTTGGATTCTACTAACGTGTACTCACATAAATATGAATACATGCAGTTAGATTTATCCGCAAAACATAGGATTTCTTTGGCAACATTTAAACCCAGTAATTAGTTGAAACATTCTCAAAAATATATATTGTTCCCCCAAAACTGTCCATTTAATTGAAATTGACCTGCACTAAATAGTAAAGAGATTTTGAGGGCCTAAAGTTTAAACACTTGCTCCTCCGCTTTATAGTGTCTCATTGGTATTTGCTCTTGCAGACGTTTTCAAGGCATTTCATCCATACTCATTATCTGAGAACTTCAAGGCTCATTTTTCATGCATACTTGTGATCTGAAAACAATCTATTTTAGGTGAAAGAACCTGTTGGTTAAGATGACTGGAACCATCCATTTGTTTTTGTAGTGGGGAAAATGAGGCATGATCAAATTCCCCCATGTGCAAAAACATACTATGGAAAAATACAGTTTTTGAAGGTGGTAATACCAATATTGGATTTGTGCTTTCAATATTCACACTACACCTCAACTGTCCATCTAAGCAACCTGATACGTTCAAAAAAAGCAAATACGTTTCTGATTTTATGAAATATGTTTCTGATTTTTATGAAATACATTTCCGATTTTTAGAAATGGCCAGGACACGGGACATTTCCAAAAAAACCGTTTCTGAAATTTCTGAAACGGGTCGGATACGTATCACTGCCGTTTCCGAGGAGTTTCATACGGGTTTCTGTTTCGGAAACGGGGATACGAGTTTCTGAGGGCCAGCCTTGGCGTTTCCGGCAACTTATATTTTCGATAACATCTTCCAACAGTTCAACCAGAAAACCATACTGCCTAGTAGAGCAGCGTGCCAAGCCCAAGGGGGCAAATTTCCGGGGTCGGGATTTCTGGAAATCCTTCGCGGGTTTTTGTGGGTTTGTTGAGGGGAGTCTAGTGTCTAGTTCCCGAAATTTTCTGATCAACAAATCAGGCTCAACACACAGTTCATTCCCAGCCAGCAGTGGTAGTTCCAACACTGGTAGTGTAGAGGAGCCACGTAAAGCAGTAAAGTTTATGTTCAGGATTGAGGAGATATTTCAGCCTGTTTTGTGCAGACCAAGGTGCCATCTTTCTGAGCACCTCATTGTACCTTTCCCATCAGAAAATTAATAAGATGGCTTAGATGATTTTGGCTCATATCATGGTGTTTTAATA
The DNA here is from genome assembly GCA_034641835.2 of Pinus albicaulis. Taxonomy (NCBI): domain Eukaryota; kingdom Viridiplantae; phylum Streptophyta; class Pinopsida; order Pinales; family Pinaceae; genus Pinus; species Pinus albicaulis. Next base: position 360,639,303 of record CM076574.1, on the reverse strand, counting down.
GCATTTCTTGTTTTGCTGTAGTTTTAGTCTTTTGTGCTTTATATTGTTGTTTATTCCCAATTTGGGATATTACAGTGGTATCAGAGCTCATAGACTTGGCACAACCTATGGAGTGCTCGGTCTATGACACCAGAGGATATGCAGAACATCACTTACCGAAGGCAGCGGTATAGAAGCAGAGAAAGGAGGCTCGAAATTACTCCAAACCAAGTAGACAACGTTCCGGTGGAAGAAGAGAAGGGAAAGGCAATGATGGCAGAGGAAAGAGACGATGGAAAGGAGTTTGCTAGCCTCCTTCTAAAGTCAATGCAGGAGCTCACTAAGAGGATAGAGGAGATGGGGCAGAAGTTCGTTGAAGATAACAAGCAGAGGGAAATTCTAGATCGGAGAAGGATCCGACACCTCCCATCACCCCCCTGAGCCTAATGCTGCGTAGTAGGTGGTGCCACGCACTCCACCACGTTCCACCATGCCCACATTCTTAGCTTCGGGAGCAGGAGCAAGAAAACCACAAGAGCCGAAGGTGGCTCACTATGGAGAGTACTTAGCTGAGTATCAGTCTTATGCGTCGGAGTTCAGAGATGCCCTCACCTTCTATGAGTTCTATCAGTTGAAGAATAACAACAGACCACGAGGCCAAACCAGAGGAGGAGGGTACACGCAGGGCAATGACCTGCAACGTACTGTGGGCATAATTTTCTTGCCTATGTTCGACGAGTCGTCGAAATGTTTAGCCAAAGGTTGGGTGGAGAAGATGGACATTTTCCAGTTTAATCAGAGGGTGGAGGTGGAGGCGATCAAGGTGGTTGCGCTGCATCTTGAGGGAGAAGCCCATGAATGTTGGTTCCATGGGATGGCTACGTTGGGTCACTCAGGAGTGACTACGTATGATGAGTTCACTCGAAGATTGATAGAGAGGTTTGATCGGAAAGATCTAGAGGAGCATTTTGTTGAGCTAACCAAGCTCAAATAGATAGGGAACCCAAAAACCTACATTTCCGAATTCTTGAGACTTTCAGTGATGGTTCCAAATTTGATCGTGCCTAGGAGGATATATATGTCCATTGACAGACTGGCTGAACTCTTGCACGGGCTAGTGAGGTCTACTCGGCCTACTACGTTGCAGGATGCAGTAGGGAGAACCAGAGATTTGCAAGATGCTTTGCCGAGGATGAGGGCTTCCATGCCTAATAGACCAACATTCCAGTAGAGAGCGAAGGACGTGAGAGCCCCCCCCTCTGAGAGGGAACCAGGGCCGAGGGCCTTTAGATGATGCCACCCGGAGAGATTTGAGACAGAGGAAGCTTTGCTGCACCTGTCAGGAGCCAGGGGCACCGTGTCACAGATGTGCCGGAGGGAAGGAAAATTACATTAAGGTTTTCTATGACAATGAGGGAGAAGAGGAGACATATGATGAGTTGGGAGGAGATGCCGGCACCGGAGCACCAGGAGAGAATCATCCACGACCACCTCCCCTAGCAGTAGAAGGATCGGCATTTGCACCAACAGGAGGGGTCCTTGCATCCTTGCGCAGAGTACCCAAGTTTTTAACATTGAGGGTCCGAGGGATAGTTTAGAGGCAACGTGTCTCAGTGCTGGTGGATAGCGGGGCCACGTACAACTTTATTGATGCCCAACTGGTACAGAGGAGAGGCATACAGATAGAGGGCTTTGATGGGTTCTCTGTGTTGGTTCCAGGAGCTAGGACCATGCAATACATGCATTATGTTCCTACATTGTCAGTGACCATGGGGACATACACTATGAAATGTCACTTCTTCATGGTTGATATTCTAGATGCCAACGTAGTGTTGGGAGTCCAGTGGCTCATCACCCTTGGGAAGGTCACCACTGATTGGCAGACACTGGAGATGGAGTTTGTGGACAAGAAGAGTGGGAAGCAGGTGATGCTCAGGGGCATGCACACATCCCCCCCAGACAATTTCTGGCATACGATGGAAGCAGATTTCTGGAAGGGAGACATTGAGTAGGTTGTGGAGTTGAGGGTTTTAGATGCAGGTGTCTCAGGTCAGCGTATGCACCCAGATGTGCAGACTCTCCTAGACCGTTGCTCTACAGTTTTTTGGGACATTCCACCAGGAAAGCCACCAGATCGGGGGTTTCAGCACACTATTGAGCTGGAGTCTGTCATTCAGGCCGTGATCACCACCCCCTACAGGCATCCCAAGGCCTATAGGGATGAGATTGAGAGATCTATTCATGAGCTCTTAGCATTGGGGCACATCAGGTCCAGCACAATCCCATTCACTTCTTTGGTGGTCTTGGTGAAGAAGAAGGATGACACATTGCAGATGTGCATAGACTACAGGGCTCTAAACAAGAAGACCATGAAGAACCGCTACCCTATTCCCAGGATCGATGAGTTGATGGATGAGCTGAGGGGGGCGAAGTTCTTCTCCACGATTGATCTGAGGTTGGGGTACCACTAGATCAAAGTGAGGGACCAGGATGTTCCCAAGACTGCATTCCAATGTCACTATGGCCATTTCAAGTTCTTGGTGATGCCCTTTGGGCTAACCAATGCTCCAGCTACTTTTCAGTCTTGCGTGAACCACATTTTCCGTGGTCAATTGAGGAAGTTTGTGCTGGTGTTATTTGATGACATCCTCATATACAACTGCACATGGGAGGAGCATTTGCAACACATAGAGACGGTGTTGTGTATCTTGGAGGAGCAACACTTCTATGCCAAGTTGTCCAAATGCGAGTTTGGTTTGACAATGATCCTCTATTTGGGGCATATCATTGGAGTGGACGGAGTGAGAGTCCACAAGGAGAAGATCAGGGCCATTCGGGATTGGCCAGAGCCGAAGAATGTGACGGAGCTGTGGGGGTTTGTGTGTATTTGTACCTACTGCCAGAAGTTCGTCAAAGGGTTTTCATAGCTTGCAGCGCCCTTCACAGACCTCACCAAAAAGGGGGCTTTTAGCTGGACTAAGATTGCGCAGAGGACCTTTGACAGGTTCAAGGAGGTGATGAGCAGCTGTCCGATATTATCCCTACGAGACTTCACGCTGCCCTTTGTGCTGGAGTGTGATGCTTCAAGGGAAGGGATAGGCATAGTACTGATGTAGTGGGGTCAACCCATAGCTTTCGAGAGCGGGAAGCTACTGCTGCATGAGAGACTATAGCCCATCTATGACAAGGAGACGCTGGCCATCATGCATGCATTGGCCAAGTTTCGGCAGTATCTTGTGGCGAACAAGTTCTGGGTGAGGACAAATCACAATAGCCTTCGATTCTTCCTCGAGCAGAAGCAACTACAGGAGAGGCAGCAGAAATGGGTCAGCAATATCCAGGCATACGATTTTGACATCGAGTATGTCAAGGGGAAGAACAACGTAGTAGCAGATGCGTTGTCCCGGAGACTAGCGTCTCTATCCTTGATGAGCATTGACGCAGATTGGAGGGCTCAACTGTTGGTGGAGTACTCCAAAGACAGGTTTGCATGCGAGGTGATGGATGGGCAGGTGACAAATGACCAGTATAGGGTGTGGATGAGGTCATCTACTACTGTGACCTGATCTTTTTGATAGACAACTCCCAGCTAAGGGAGAAGATTTTGCATGCAGCCCATGACTCACCACTTTTAGGCCACAAGGGATTCACCAAGACATATCGGGCCATCAGAGAGAGGTTCTTTTGGAAGGGCCTTAAGGAGGACGTACTCCGACATGTCAGGGAGTGCGTGGTTTGCTAGAAGAGCAAGGGGGGGTTGAACCATCCAATGGGGTTGTTGCAGCCATTTCCCATTCCAAAGGGGAAGTGGGAAAGCATTTCTATGGACTTCATCACGGGATTGCCCATGGTACAGGGCAAGGATTTCTTCTTTGTGGTGGTTGACCGGTTAACGAAGTATGCCCATTTCTTCGCCAATTTATCTCAATAGACTACTTCATAAGTAGCCGAGCTATTTTTCAGGGGCATCTTCAGACTCCATGGTCTTCCAAAGACCATAGTCAGTGACAGGGACAGCCGATTCATGGGAGGTTTTTGGTAGGAGCTGTTCCGTTTGGTGGGCACAGACTTAACACCCAGCACCAGCTACCACCCACAGATAGATGGGCAGACCGAGATTGTGAACAAGTGGCTCGAGGGCTACTTGAGGATCTATGTCACAGGGCAACAGAAGGCTTGGCTACGCTGGCTTCACTTGGGGGAATACTGCTACAACACGACTTTCCACATGTCAATCGATATGTCTCCATTTTATGCTTTGTATGGTTATAATGCTCTGACTTTTGCTGTGTGATGTTTGGAGCTAGCAAGGCCCCCACGGGCAAAGACTGGATCCAAGAGAGCCAAGACATACTCTGGGCTCTCAAGGATAACTTGGCCATAACCCATAACCAACAGAAGATGTACGCAGATAGAGGCCGCATGGAGAGGCAGTTTGAACTTTGGGGTGGGTGACTTGGTGTACCTCTGTCTTCAACTGTACAGGCAGTCCATGCTGAAGTAGAGGGGAGCTGAAAAGCTCAAGCCACGCTTTTATGGGCCATAGAGGGTGATCCGGTGGGTTGGAGAGGTGTCTAATAATCCAAATAGAAATAGACAGCAATATAAAGCACATAAACAAAGAACTACAACAACTAGAGAGACATAACATGAACAATAGACAATATGGAGAACGCTAAGCCATTTTATTAACACTGAAAGATGAAATGAGTACAAAGGTGATCAGAATGATAGCACCTTGGCTTGCACTAGGCAAGCGAAGAAATACTCTCAGAATATATCTTGGAATGACTGCTCTCTCAATGACTGCGCAATCTCTAGTGCTGCTGGTGCTGGTGCTGTGCTGGTGCTACTGCTGGAATGAAATGACTATTTGGGGCTGCTCCCCTCCTCGGAAAATTGTGGAACTTCGGGAATGGCCTCTACACCCAATACCGAAAAAAGCCCAGAGAGCTTTCTGGAAATCGCTGACCTCCGAAAATGACCTCCCTTGAGGCACTACGCTATTCCAATGAGAAACGCTGGCCCTAAATGATCTGCTGCAAATAATGGCCTCCGGCTCTACCAAAATGATGGAATAGGGAAGGACTGACCCCTTTCCAACTCTCTTGGGCTGAATCCCCTGATAGACCCTCAATCCAGAGTCACCTCCTTCCAAGACTATGTCCTCCCTCTCACTGACTGCGCTGTCTCTTCCAGTGAATGCTCCCAACTGTGGTTGTTGCAACTCTCTTCGGCAAAACAAAGATGGAACTCCTCACCCGAGCAGGCACTCGAAGTCCCCCTGGGCTGAGGTTGGGATCTCCGCACAGAGACACCCAATGTACTGAACAGTACATGCAGACTTTGCTCAACAGCAAAAGTGTGCTCAATGTCAAAAGACAAATAACATAGATGCATAATCAGAATGAGAGAATGAGGAGCCTCTTCCCCTTTTTATGCTTTGAGAGCCTTGCTCTCACCCAGGCCCCACCAAACTGCGTTGTCCCTCTTGGCCCACGTTATCCCTCTCTCACTGCGCTGTCATGGGCCCACGCTGCCACTTCCCTCACGCTGCCACTTTGTCCTCCTTGGCCCCACGCTGCCAAATAATTATATGCTCAAGTGACTTTAGGGAATGTTTATTTCGTAAGTGTAGGTTGTGTGTCTCATCACCCACTTTATTAACTGAATTAACTTTAGAAAAGAAAAACTGGCCAAAATTAATATTACCAATTAGCTGCTGCTAATTGGGAATATTACAGTCCTCCTCGCCAAAAATTGCTTGTCCTCAAGCAATGCCTGAACAAGCCTCCTCTCTAGCTGATGCTCCCCACTGTCACTGCGAAATGTGCCTGGGTCCCAGATGCGCCACTGAATCTTCCCTGTCCTCTGTATCACCCTGATATGAAGGGATCTCTCAATGCTAGGATCCCAAGCCATCTTGTCCAAAATGAAGCTCCACCTGCTCCACTCACCATCCTGCCATGCTAATGAAGTCCCCCACTTCATCAGTGACTCGCTAAAGCCCGATGGAAGATATACATGAACTCCCCATGTAGTATACATCTCACTCCTAGAGGTTATCGAGTTGTGTAGAGCTGTAATGCTCAAGTCTCTTGCTAATCTCTTAGAGCTACCACCATTGTGATGCTGCACTACTCTGATCATGAGATACTCCCCGTCATGCGTAGATTGTATCCTCCTCTCCTGAGACCTAATGGCAGGAGATCTATGAGAGACAAGCTCATCCGGCCCAGGCATCGCCATGATGCCAATACCTACCCCTATGAATGCAGCTCTGAATCTATGCAGCAACAGAGAAAGTCTGCCTTGCCATCCGATGAAGGCCTCTGTGTACCCCCATGTGCCAACCCAACAGTGAACTAGATCACTCTCTGTCCTGACTCTGACCATCATGAGACAGAATGGGCTATCAATCAACTGAATCTCTGCATCCCATAGTCGGACCTGCTGCACCATAGCTTTGACAACGGTGGGAATCTCTTCGTGCCTCATCTCTAGTCCCTGCTTGTGACCAATATAAAGGGTCCATATATCATAGGAAAATATGATGCATGCTAACCTGCCCTGTGTCTGCCATTGTGTAGTACGGATGAACGCTGGAAGCCATATGTGACAAATAGCCACCCTCTGAATGCAATCAATAGATGGATATCTAATACTCGCAATTGACTCAAGGTATGTGGATCCCTCCTGTCCCTGCCAACTATCTCCACTGGGTTTGCCATCCACCCTCTCGATAATGTGTCGATACATTGTCTGGAGCCCAGACACATACTGGGATGCTACCTCTACTGTACCTAGTATCCTCTGCTCATGCATGGTCTCGACATGCCTTGAGAAAAGAGTGACGCATGTCTCCCTCATGACCCACTCCCTAGGCGCAGGCTTAATGATGACTGATGTGCCACCGCTGCAGAGGATCATTTCATCCCCTAACCTGTGAATATCAACTAGCGCACCTACCCAGTGCCACTGCTGAGAAGTCTCTCCCTTAGTGTGCTGAGTGTCATCCAAATATCTTGGGTGAGCCTCGCGAACCCTGTTGCTCATGCCCAGAGTGCCAAAGGACAACAATAGAATCGACTGTGCCCGTGAGTGATGTAGAAGAGGGTCAGGTGTGTGAGTCCCCACAGATACTGTCAAGTATCGCTCATCTATCTCCCTATCGATCTTGGGTGAACTACCCCCAAAGGTATGCTCGGTGTCCCTGTCTGTGAGTCTCCCTGGAGGCAATACTCTAAGACCCTGCTGTGCAGCACCGTACACCCTCGCATACCATCGATCATCCATGTACTCCTCGACATGCCATTGCACACTGAGGCATACCCCTGTACAACGCTGGATACCCCCTGCTACCGCTGTACCACCCTGTACCATCTCGTGCCTCGTCTGTGTCAAGGCACTGGTCACTCCTCGCGTGTTCTCAATGTGATGTAGGACACTCCTACTCCACAATGCAGTTCCACACACTACGGTACACCACCATGCAACCCCAGGTCCATCGATAGTCCACTGCTCAATGCTAGATGCTCCCACACATCCTTGGATGTGATGGCCTAGAGTTGTGTCTCTACATGTCAGACCACCCCCAATCAGTATCATCACCTCCACCATCGCATCGCTATACCCGTCGATGAATGGATCATCACTACAAACCCTCCTCGAGGGGTCCGAGAAGTGAATCTCCCTATGTATCAGTAGTGATACCACCACTACTCGGCTCCGCTGTGACCTCTGTGCCCCACACAAAGGTGAGGAATCCTTGGCTCCATACAAGGCACCATCTGGTGGCCTGCCAATGCCGCCTCCTCCGAAAAGCTCCTGCCAAAGTATGTTGATCACCCTGTGACCCCGCGTACAAGTGTCATACCAAGACAACCCAGGGAGTCTGCCCATAAACTAGTTGGCCACTAGAGCTGATCGAAACTCCCCTAGCGAATGTGCACGCTCAACTACTAGGCCAACTGTACCCTCCAAGACATAGTCAACCGACCTGCCTGGGAAACGACAGGTAGTCCCACCTGGATCCCAATGCCAGTCTGGGGTTCCTGTATTCCCAGCACCTAGAAACTCCTGTTGAACTACACTCGGGTCCACCACTATCTCCATAACCCACTCCACCAGGTACCAACTCAAAATCTCTCGCCATCCAACCTCAACATGTGGATGCTGCACCCTGTGCAACTCCGCTCGTCTCATCCCGCTATCCAAGTCAACATATGAGATCTGACTAGGTGGCTCCAGCTCTCTCTCTCCAATGGAAGGAGGTGACCCAACAATGCTGCTAGCCCCATCTATGCATGCCTGAAGGGGGCTGCTCTGACACTCCAATGTGCCCTCTAGCTGTACCATTAGGGAATCCAGCCGTTCCCCAATGTGGGCCAACTTGGCTGGTGACTCGGCACAAACCACTCTCATGTCCTCTAGCTCCTTGTTCTGCAACAAAATAACCTCTCGTACTGATGTGGCCTTCCCTTTCAAAACTAGAAGGTCGGCTCGAAGCTGATGACACCATTGTGTGCGACCATCGTCCAATACCTCTGTATCTCCTAACGCCTCATCAAAGGTGGATACATCTCTTGGCACCTCACCCATCTGCCGCGCGTTGCTACCACCTGAAGACTCGGACACTATCCCGGTCATCACCTTAATGGATGGCACTACTGGGGTAGGCTCTACTCTCTCTACTAAGATGTCAACCGATATGGTCAAAGAAATCTCCAACACAGGTCACCCTTGCGTCATACTAGGTGTATCCACATACTCCCCATGATCCTGTGTGCCCTCATCCTCCAAGTGCGAGGTAGCCATTTTGATGGCTTCCCCCTCCGTTATTCGATCAAGCTGGAAAGAGGTATCCAACTTTCCCACCCAATTCCGAGCCGTGCAATCAGTGGATCCATCATACATGGGAAAAGGTGTCCTCCCAATGATACGCTGCAACTCTGAACTTTGCGTGCTAGACCCCCCACTGTTCCTTCCTTCTTCATCCTGCCTGAGCTGGCAGTGATCTCTGGAGGACAAAGCCGCTCTGAAGTTTCCCCCCATGGACTGCCATTCGCGGAAATAATCTCCCATGGGTATATGATCATGTCGCCTACCTTTCTTACTCAGTATTGGAGGTAAGAATGTAGGCATCGTGATCCTGGTTGGCCTACTAAAGGTTGGTGGGTCAGTGGCTGGTAAAGGGTGGTCACAATGTTGTGAAACCCCCGAAGTCTCCCCAACTAGGGATTCCTGATGGATGCTCTCATTCTTATTCTGTTGTTTGAGTCTTTCCAACATTCCCTTCTGTCCTTTGGCTAAGTCATTTAGGGCCTTAAAAATGTTACCAAATGTTGCTTCCCCTTTTCTCTTTGACTCCCCCATATTTTCCACCTCTATTGCCTTGGTGGGTAAGATTCTACCTACCCCCTTTGTTCATAGAAAAATATCTCCACGGTTGAGCCAAGAATGAAGCTATGATACCACTGTAATATTCCGAATAGAAATAGACAGCAATATAAAGCACATAAACAAAGAATTGCGGCAACTAGAGAGACATCACATGAACAATAGACAATATGCAGAACGCTGAGCCATTTTATTAATACTGAAAGATGAAATGAGTATTGTTGATCATAATCGGCTTCCTATTAAATTTTCATAGGCAATTTGAATTAAACCTCGCAAATCCCCTCTTGTAGCCTTAAAAAATCCTTTTCCTGACTATCGCCGCCATTTCCTGCCCCCAAATCACATTATAAAAGGCCACAAAACCCATATCTGAAATCTATCAGGCCTAGCCCCTTCGGCCAAGCCTTTGCTCCTTTTCCTCCACGTAACCGAAAGCCAGAACCGAGTGCTAGCCTTGAAGGCGCTTATCGCGTATGAATATCGGGCGCGCCCACAACCGTCGATCTTTATAGATTGAAAGGCATTCGCAATGCTCCACCGCGCCCGTGGCCCACTCCATTCATCGCCCGAACCGCATATCAGCCGTCCGATCCGGGGCGATCCATCAGACGGTTCGTATCTCACTTGCCCCGGTGGTCCCCGCCGTGCACTACTCCAAAACCCGGTGGTATCTATCGTACCGCCTTTCGGTGGTGGGCGGTAATTCTCGTTTAGCCAGCGATTCCACTCATCGCCCGACACGTGGCTCAACGCACTATTGCAAAACTGCCCTCCATCGCACGTTATTGTTTGACCAAGGATACAGAGCGATATGCATATCAGCCGTCCGATCTGGGGCGATCCATCCGACGGTCATCGCGCTCCGAAGCTGCACGAGATTTAACGCAAGGAAATCGTACCCTTGGCCCATTGTCAATTGCCCCCGACGCCGTTTCAACTGTCGATCTCCTCCTGAGATCGGACGGTCAAGATTTCATAAACACCCGCCATTGACCCGGTTTTGCCACATCATCATTTCACGTGTTTTGTTGTGCTGTCATATGTTCCCCTATATGTTTCGTTCAAAGGTCAAGTGTCGATGTTTTACGTTTAAAATTCACCACAGTCTGCCAACTTTCACCATGGCCACCTTTCGCTGTGACGCTGCATTTGCCACCATTGCCCTGCATTTTCCCACCAGTCCACCAGGCTACGCTGTCACACCATTATCCCCACTGTGTTTGCATTCCCGTGCATAGTTTTCCTAACATGTTTTCGGGTTTTGCAGGGTTACAGCGACGGAAAATTGCCATTACTCACAGACTCCATTACAAAAGCCGAGAACGCATCAAAGGACCATTTTTTAGAGGCAAAATTTATGGAGTAGGGCTTAGGAAGCGGTTACGACACGGCTTTCATTAAAGAAGCAGGGGTAAAATCTATCAAACCCTCCAAAATCATTCAAAGCATAGATTTTGCAATCGGAAATATTAATGTTGCGACAGAGAGTATTAGTGGGAAATCAGAGGAATTCGACGATCAGCAGTGAAGGTTTCAGGCCTTAATTCAAGGTTAGAAGACAGAGGGTACCATGCACAGGAAACAATACCCTCCAGGTTTCATTTCAGCAGGATTTTCTTTTAGGAAAGGACAAAGTGTTCATATGGTTCTATTTCTATACCGTGTTCCTGAAGAGACTTTCACCCAGTGCATTTATTTCAGAAAGCAGGCTACAGAGAACGTACAACACCACAAAGTCATCAAGCAGTATGGGCGTGCACGTCTCCGCCATTTTGTTTTAATGAGACAATTAAATGTTCATCACCTACTCCCTTTTTGGAGCTTTCTTGTTCTCCTATAAAGCTCCCAAAGAACGGATAATTCAGGGTTCCAGATTTTATCAGAAAATTATGCAGTGAAAGGCTTTTTGTATGCATTTTGTAGAACTCTAGTATGAAGGCTCAGAGCCCATAGTGTCTCAGTGAGGAGGAGTTCCATCTGTTAAAGAGGATTCTGGTCTTTGGTATTCCACATTGTGTAACTTTCTCTCTTATGTGTTATTTTAATAGATCATTTCATTTAATCCATCTTTCTTGTATCATGTTTTGGAATGCGAGTGGCTCACTGATTTTTGGTATGGATTTATCCTAGTTGATACCCATGCTCGGATTAGTCAAGCGCTTTAAATATGGCTCATGCATGATATTCTGTTCCACTATTCATCTAAACCATATTTCTGCTATATTAGTTTCTTTGGGAGGGTGTTTTTAAAACGCTATTGTCATGTATGGATTCTTAGATTGGTAAGCACATGCATGGTGCTATTGTGTATCTGGATATCAGCTCAACGTTAACTAATATCTTCTCAATATTTCGTTCACTACATACACCTTCTGATAATTTATTTCTGTGAGGTATTTCTGAATTGGCCCTCTTTACAGTAAGCTGTCTCTGAATTGTCTGTTGCTTTTATATTGGATTTTTGCATGTTGCATCTGCAGTACTCCTTTCTATGTGTCAGTTTCTGAAGGTCTTGGTCCCATTCAGATTAATATTCCTTGTTTTACAAGAAATAACATGAGAGCTTTTTATTGATAACTTCCTCTGTTATACCATATGCTCCTTGCTAATATAAGATGTCCTAGGCACTGGTCTATCACAACTCTAGGTTGTCTCTAGGAGCGACAACATCTTTTTGGCGCCGTTGCCGAGGAACGAAGTTGAGAAAATATAAATCCCTGGGACTCGACAAAATCTAATTCACTCTTCAAGTAGGTGAGTATGGAGAGTTGAGAGTTGTAGATCCCTCACCTTGGCGACTCCACATTCGTTTATTAGATAAATTCACTCCATAACGCCCAAAAGACCAAATGATTCCCTTGGTAGAAGACTTTGAATTGGTTGAGAAGATGCAATGACCATCTTTGCAGAAACATGGATCCAAACATGGATAGGGATACAAAGCTAGATGCTTTGTATGATCAATTATATGAATTAATAGAAACGTTTGATAAAGTTCTGGAGATGTATATGGCTAATATGAATGCAAATGAGGATTATTTAGAACAGCCCATGCCTCTTCCAGAACAAGAACAAACTCAAGACCTAGATAATGAGCAAGACATGTATGATGCTTTAAAACCTATGGAAGATGAGGAGGAAAGCGATCAGGAACTGCCTGATTGCTTACCCATGTCTTGTGTTACGCTTATCAGAGAGTATCGGGACCTAATAGCAAAGGAAAATAGGGAATGTTGCTTGGAGGAAACAAGAGACCACATAGAAAATGCTGAATTTGATGTGGAGGAAGAAACCACTCATGAGCCCTGTAGTCTAACCGAGTATCATCAAGTTCATGAGGACTGGTCTGAATCAGAGAGAGATCAAGAAACATCAGAAGATCCTCAAGTTTTTCCTGCAAGCGTAACTGAGGATACTCTAGCAGAGGTTCAAGAAGACATCCTGCCTTCAAATCAGCTAGTACAAGAAACAGAGAGCTGCTGCTCTTCCGCACAAAGGAACACAAAACAATCTTCTCCTTTGACAGAAGAAGAGATTGTTCAGATATTAAATCAGCAGCCCACCTCAGAAATCGCCTATGGAACACACTCTTGCTCATTCATCTTATGAGTTTGATTGTGCAGGTTCCCTTGCTCACTCGTCTATTGAGTTTGATGATTCGGATCCAAAAAACTCCTCTGAGGATCAAGACGAAGAAAGACCTGCTGAGACGCCGACAGGTTTGATTGGTGACCTTGCTTACGACTATGACTTTCCTAGTTATGATCTATTTGATGATGACTGTTTCCAAAGAGAAGCTGAGTTCACAGAGCCATCATTAGTAGACCCATGGGAGGAAAGCCAGGGCCAGCAACTCCTGAGAAGCAATAAACCCAGTCAGCCTATCTATGACACTGATGGGGAAAGTTATGAAAGCATCAGTGATGAGTGTCATGAGATCGGAGGCCAGCAATCTTTCCTTTCAGAAGATGAGGAGGTAAGCAAAGAAGAGATTCCTGAGCAGATTGAAATTAAGGGGCCTTCTCTTGAAAAGGAAGAAGAAATGAAACATACCCCTGCTCAGGAATGCATAGATCTGTTCACAGAGCTCAGCTCATCAGAGCAGAATATATCAGAGCTCCAAGAGGACAGCACTGTCATATATGATGAGTCCTCCAGTCTAGAAAATGAAGAAAATGAGAGAGATTCTCTTTCTCAAGAGAGTCTTGTTCTTGATCCAGTGGAAGAAGAAGAAATCCTGGTTGAAGCCTGCCTGCCAGATATTCATAGCCAGGTATCATTTCATGACCCTTATGCTCATTTCCTGCAAACATTTGAGGAAGGATCAAAGGTCTTTTTGAGCAGCATGTTGCAAGCAGAAAGGAAATTTTTCATAGCTGCACAGGATAAAGACAGCCTGCCACCCATGGAAGGCCTGAAGGAAGAAAGTGTACACCATCTGTTCATTGATCCTGTGGCAGAATATATGGAGGCCCTGATTAGCTCAAATTCTCCAGCATTGATCCTTAACCAAGGCCAGATTCATCAAGAGTGGTCACCATTGATGGTGACCGCATTTTTGAAGAACCACATGCAGAGCACCCTGTGGTTATCTCTGATAGGCAGTCCTTACTCTTATCCTTTTTTGTCACTACTTGATTGGCTGCACTGGCATTATTATATCACCTAGAGCATCAGAGACTTCCAAGTTAGAGTAGAGTAGGTAGGAAAAACTCAATAAAGCTCAGTCTGTGAGTATGTAGTTAGTTGTTTTAAATTCTGCAAAGTCTAGCGAGCCAGACAGTCTAATCTTGGCTTGGCTGTTTTTCAATTTCTGTTTTAGAATGTAGAGAAGAAATCTGCTAGACAGTTTAACTCGAGCAGATGTAGTTTAGGTAGAGAAAATGTGAGACCAACAGTTTAATCTGGTCTCATGGAGTAATAAGGGTAGAAGTAGAATAGGTTTATTTTTCCTATTTGTAAAAATTGATGATCAGGTGGTCTGCGAAGTTCTCGACACGTCCAGGGATGAATGTGCTGTCCCCAGGTGGAGCCAATGTTGATCATAATCGGCTTCCTATTAAATTTTCACAGGCAGTCTGACTTAAACCTCGCAAATCCCCTCTTGCAGCCTTAAAAAATCCTTTTGCTGACTATCACTGCCGTTTCCTGCCCCCAAATCACATTATAAAAGGCCGCAAAACCCATATCTGAAATATATCAGGCCTAGCCCCTTCGGCCAAGCCTCTGCTCCTTTTCCTCCACGTAACCGAAAGCCAGAACCGAGTGCTAGCCTTGAAGGCGCTTATCGCATATGAATATCGGGCGCGCCCACAACCGTCGATCTTTACAGATCGAACGGCATTTGCAATGCTCCACCGTGCCCGTGGCCCACTCCATTCATCGCCCGAACCACATATCAGTTGTCCGATCCGGGGCGATCCATCCGACGGTTCGTATCTCACCTGCCCCGGTGGTCCCCACCGTGCACTACTCCAAAACCCGGTGGTATCCATCGCACCGCCTTTCGGTGGTGGGCGGTAATTCTCGTTTAGCCAGCGATTCCACTCATCGCCCGACACGTGGCTCAGCGCACTATTGCAAAACCGCCCTCCATCGCACGTTATTGTTCGACCAAGGATACGGAGCGATATGCATATCAGCCGTCCGATCCGGGGCGATCCATCCGACGGTCATCGCGCTCCGAAGCTGCACGAGATTTAACACAAGGAAATCGTACCCCTGGCCCACTGTCAATTGCCCCCGACGCTGTTTCAACCGTCGATCTCCTCCTGAGATCGGACGGTCCAGAATTCATAAACACTCGCCATTGACCCGGTTCTGCCACGTCATCATTTCCCTTGTTTTGTCGTGCTGTCATATGTTCCCCTATATGTTTCGTTCAAAGGTCAAGTGTCCATGTTTTACGTTTAAAACTCACCACAGTCTGCCAACTTTCACCATGGCCACCTTCCGCTGTGACGCTGCATTTGCCACCATCGCCCTGCATTTTCCCACCAGTCCACCAGGCTACGCTGTCACACCATTATCCCCACTATGTTTGCATTCCCGTGCATAGTTTTTCTAACATGTTTTCGGGTTTTGCAGGGTTACAGCGACGGAAAATTGCCATTACTCACAGACTCCATTACAAAAGTCGAGAACGCATCAAAGGACCATTTTTCAGAGGCAAGATTTATGGAGCAGGGCTTAGGAAGCGGTTACGACACGACTTTCATTAAAGAAGCAGGGGTAAAATCTATCAAACCCTCCAGAATCTTTCAAAGCATAGATTTTGCAATCGGAAATATTAATGTTGCGGCAGAGAGTATCAGTGGGAAATCAGAGGAATTCGACGATCAGCAGTGAAGGTTTCAGGCCTTAATTCAAGGTTAGAAGACAGAGGGTACCATGCATAGGAAACAATACCCTCCAGGTTTCATTTCAGCAGGATTTTCTTTCAGGAAAGGACAGAATGTTCATATGGTTCTATCTCTATACCGTGTTACTGAAGAGACTTTCACCTAGTGCATTTATTTCAGAAAGCAGGCTACAGAGAACGTACAGCACCACAAAGTCATCAAGCAGTATGGGCGTGCATGTCTCCGCCATTTTGTTTTAATGAGACAATTAAATGTTCATCACCTACTCCCTTTTTGGAGCTTTCTTGTTCTCCTATAAAGCTCCCAAAGAACGGATAATTCAGGGTTCCAGATTTTATTAGAAAATTATGCAGTGAAAGGCTCTTTGTATGCATTTTGTAGAACTCTAGTATGAAGGCTTAGAGCCCATAGGGTCTCAGAGCCCATAGGGTCTCAGTGAGGAGGAGTTCCATCTATTAAGAGGATTCTGTTCTTTGGTATTTCACAGTGTGTAACTTCTCTCTTATGTGTTATTTTAATAGATCATTTCATTTCATCCATCTTTCTTGTATCATGTTTTGGAATGCGAGTGGCTCATTGATTTTTGGTATGGATTTATCCTAGTTGATACCCATGCTCGGATTAGTCAAGCGCTTTAAATATGGCTCATGCATGATATTTTGTTCCACTATTCATCTAAACCGTATTTATGCTATATTAGTTTCTTTGGGAGGGTGTTTTTAAAATGCTATTGTCATGTATGGATTCTTAGATTGGTAAGCCCATGCATGGTGGTATTGTGTATCTGGATATTAGCTCAACGTTAACTAATATCTTCTCAATATTTCGTTCACTACATACACCTTCTGATAATTTATTTCTGTGAGGTTTTTCTGAATTGGCCCTCTTTACAGTAAGCTGTCTCTGAATTGTCTGTTGCTTTTATATTGGATTTTTGCATGTTGCCTCTGCAGTACTCCTTTCTATGTGTCAGTTTCTGAAGGTCTTGGTCCCATTCAGATTAATATTCCTTGTTTTACAAGAAATAGCATGAGAGCTTTTTATTGATAACTTCCTCTGTTATACCATATGCTCCTTGCTAATATAAGATGTCCTAGGCACTAGTCTATCACAACTCTAGGCTGTCTCTAGGAGCGACAACAAGTACAAAGGTGATCAAAATGATAGCACCTTGGCTTGCACTAGGCAAGCGAAGAAATATTCTCAAAATATATCCCGAAATGGCTGCTCTCTCAATGACTGTGTAATCTCCAGTGCTGCTGCTACTGCTGGAATGAAATTACTATTTGAGGCTGCTCCCCTACTCGGAAAATTGTGGAACTTTGGGAATGGCCTCTCCACCCAATACCTAGAAAAGCCCAGAGAGCTTTTCGGAAATCGCTGACCTCCGAAAATGACCTCCCTTGAGGCACTACGCTATCCCATTGAGAAACGCTGGCCCTGAATGATTTGCTGCAAATAATGGCCTCCGACTCTACCAAAATGATGGAATAGGGAAGGGCTGACCCCTTTCCAACTCTCCTGGGCTGAATCCCTTGATAGACCCTCAATCCGGAGTCACCTCCTTCACTGACTGCGTCCTCCCTCTCAATGACTGCGTTGTCTCTTCCAGTGAATGCTCCAAACTATGGTTGCTACAACTTTCTCCGGCAAAACAAAGATGGAACTCCTCACCCGAGCAGGCACTCGAAGTCCCTCGGGGTTGAGGTTGGGATCTCCGCGCGGAGACACCTGATGTACTGAACAGTACGTGCAGACTTTGCTCAACAGTAAAAGCGTGCTCAATGTCAAAAGACAAATAGCATAGATGCATAATCAGAATGAGAGAATGAGGAGCCTCTTCCCCTCTTTATGCTTTGAGAGCCTTGCTCTCACCCAGGCCCCAGCAAACTGTGCTATCCCTCTTGGCCCACGCTGTCCCTCTCTCACTGTGCTGTCATGGGCCCACGTTGCCACTTCGTCCTCCTGGGCCTCACACTGCCAAATAATTATATGCTCAAGTGAATTTAGGGAATGTTTATTTCCTAAGTGTAGGTTGTGTGTCTCATCACCCACTTTATTAACTGAATTAACTTTAGAAAATAAAAACTAGCCAAAATTAATATTACCAATTAGCTGCTGCTAATTGGGAATATTACAAGGTGGCATATGAGCTAGAACTGCCACAAGGGAGCCAAATACACAACATCTTCCATGTTTCATGCCTCAAGAAGTCTTTGGGGCAACAAGTGACTCCAACCACGAAACTCTCGCCTATTGATGATGAGGGGCATCTGGTGCTATAGCTGGAGGCCATCTTAGATATTTGGGAGAGACATTTGAGGAGCAGGGTACTGAAGGAGTATTTGATCAGGTGGAGGAACCTCCCAGATGAAGATGCTACTTGGGAGGGGGAGAGGATCCTGCAACATCCATCCTTGCAGCTGCTTGAAGACAAGCAACATTTTGGCGGGGAGGAAAGTTCTTTTGAAGAAGAGCAAGCAGGAGAGAAGGAAAATCCACCCACCACCAGTGGAAGAATGAGCAGATAGCTCCAACAGACTCTGAGAGATGCAGAGGAATTTGTTGGAGCCCCTAGATATGAGAAGAGGGTACGCAGGCAACCTGATAGGTACCAGGCACTGGTAGCACAAGTCGGAGAACCCTCTAGTTTTCAGGAGGTAGCTCAACATCAGATGTGGGTAGATGCCATGGTGGAGGAGTACAACTCCATCATGACAAACGATGTGTGGGAAGCAGTCCCTAGACCGCAGAACAGATCGGTTGTAGGATCAAGGTGGATCTACAAGATCAAGTATGCTACAGATGGCAGCATAGAGAAGTTCAAAGCCAGATTTGTGGCTAAGGGCTATGCACAGAAGGAAGGGATCGATTATGAAGAAACCTTCGCCCCTGTAGCTCGGTACACTTCAATCAGATCCGTCATCTCTCTTGCAGCGTAGATGGGATTGGAGATTCACCAGATGGATGTCAAGACAACGTTCTTGAATGGGGTGATAGAAGAGGAAGTGTACGTAGAACAGCCAGAGGGCTTTGAGACACATGAGCATAAGACTCATGTATGCAGGCTTAAGAAAGCCTTGTACGGACTGAAGCAAGCATCCAGAGCATGGTATGGGCGAATTGATAGCTACCTGCAGAATATGGGATTTGTCAAGAGTGACGCAGATCCCAAACTCTACTATCTGAGAGTAGGGGATGAGCCGCTAATTCTGATATTATATGTAGATGCTCTGTTCTTGACTGGATTATCTAAGATCATCAAAGACTGCAAGGAGAATCTGGCTACTAAATTCAACATGAATGACTTCCTGGTGCAGTAGGAAACATAAATCTGTGGCACTGAGCTCAGCCAAGGCTAATATATATGGCAACAAGAACAGCTTCGTGCGATGCCATATGGCTTTGTAAACTGCTCTTGAACTTGCTCAAGAAGAGGATGGAACTGACCAGAATTTTTTGTGATAATCAGAGTTGCATCAAGCTCTCTGAGAATTCTGTGTTTCATGACCGGTCGAAGCACATTGACATTAGGTGCCACTTCATCAGAGACTCTGTCCAACGAGGAGTTGTTGTAATATTCCCAATTAGCGATGGCTAATTGGAAATATTAATTTTGATCAATTTTGCCTACTATAGTTAAATTATAAATAAAAGTGAGTAGAGGGGGGACATAACTCACTCTAAACATAAAGTTCACTCCCTAGTAGACACAACGTTGTAACTTAAGTGGGCCAAGGGGGGCAAAGAGACCACGTAGAGAGGGGACCCACTAGAGCACGTGGAGGGACTGCGCAGGTTGAGTTGGCAGTGTGGGGCCAAGAGAGACTACGTTGGAGATGATGGGCCTAGGGTTTGAGAGAGAGGCAAACGTTATAAAAGGAGGAGAGCCTCCTCATTTTGGTCATTCGATGTTTATGATATTGAGTTGGTCACTTCGACTTCTTGAGCACGCCGGTTGTTTAGCTAGTCTGCAGCACTGTTTAGTGCACCGAGTGTCTTCGTTTGGAGATCTCACCCTCAGCCCCGGGGGACTTCGAGTGCCTGCTAGGGTGAGGTAGTCCCATCAGTATTTTTGCAGGAGGATCGAGTTGAGGCTTGGTGGTGGAGCTGGGCATCTAGTGACTGCGCAGTCTTGAGAGGGAGGACGTAGTCCATTTCTTCGGAGCTTCGGATTGGGTTTCTTTTGGAGGTTTCGAGCTTTGAGATTGAGCAGGGGGCTAACCCTTGCCCATTGGAGGATTTTGGCAGAGTTTGAGGTAGTATTTTGGTGGATTCCCTTCAGTGTCAGCGCAGAGCCTTGGAGGATAGCGTAGATCCTCAAGGGGGTGATTTTCGGGGGTTGGATATTTCAGAAACGCTCTCTGGCCTTTTTTGGGTTTGTTGAGTAGAGGTGGATTCCAGAGTTTCAGCGTTTTCCAAGTAAGGGAGCAACCCCAAATACTCATTTTGGTTCCAGTAGTAGCAGCAGCACAGCAGTTTTTCGGCAGCTTGGACATAGATCAGAGAGCAGCCATTTCTTTGTCATTCTGAGAGCTTTTCTTCACTTGCTTGGTGCAAGTCTAGGTGCCATCACTTTGATCACCTATTGTACTCATTTCTATTCTCAGTATAATAAAATGGCTTAGCTTTCTCTCTATATTTTTGAGTCTCTGTTACATGTTCTACATGTGCTATTGTATGCTTGCACTACTGTTATTTCTCTCTTTGAGCATTCCAGATAGTATACCACTTGGTGTGTTTTTCCCATACTCTTAGACAGAGTCTGGAAAGGGCCAGGTAGCCTCCAAATCTCACACTCTTTTTAGAGGTGACATATCTGGTAAACGCCCTCCCAGTCCATCTCTGGTTGGAGTTTGCTTGTGTTTGAGAGATATCCCTAAAAACGGATATTACAGTGGTATTAGAGCATAGATCTGGCTCAGCCTGCAGAGCTAGTTGTCTATGACACCGGGGGAGAAACCCTACATCTGCTACAGAGGTAGGAAGTACAAAGATATTGAGCGTAGGTTGGAGAACACCTACGGAGAGGGTGACTGCATTCGGGTGGTGGACGTAGAATAGGAGGAGCCTGTGAGAGACGCAGAACAGGAGGGGCCTGTGGTAGACGTAGAGCAGGGAGAGCCAATGGCAGATGATAGTGATGCAAAACAGTTTGGGGAAGCACTCCTCAAATCAGTGCAGGATCTGGCGAGGCAGATCGAGGTGATGGGGCAGAGATTCACCGCTGTAGTGGCTAGACAGTGTGAAACCCCAAGGGGTTTCCAGATTGGCGAGGGATCGGGTACATCCCACCATTTACCGGAGCGTGATGCCACTCAATATGATGCTACTCAGCATATGGCATCGCATGCACCCACACGTTCCACTATGCCCACTTTCCTGGGTGCAGACACGGGCAGGAGCACAGCAGGAGCCAGAGCTCGGCCACATGGGTGATTATTTTGCTGAGTACCAGGCATATGGGCAGGAGTTCAGGGATGCCCTTTCATTCAGAGACTTTGTTCAGCTCCAGCGGGACAGCAGACCCTGCAACCATCATAGAGGCCACCGGCATTATCATGATGGAGACACCCAGCGTATAGCGAGCCGATTCCATTTGCCTACGTTTGATGGTTCATCAAAGAGTTTGGCAAAGTCTTGGGAGGAGAAGCTGGACATATATTTCCAGCTCAACCAGATGGCAGAGACGGAGGCCATCAAGGTGGCCACGCTGCATTTGGATGGCAAGGCTCAAGACTGGTGGTTCCATGGGATGGTTACACTCGGGCATTCCACAGTGACTACCTATGCTGAGTTCACTCGGAGGTTGATAGAGAAGTTTGAGCGGAGGGATCCAGAGGAGCACTTTGTTGAGCTGACGAGACTCAAATAGACCGGGAGCCCAGAGACGTATATTGCAGATTTCCTGAGGATTTCAGTGATGTTGCCAGATCTATCCGCAGCCCGGATGATCTACATGTTTGTTGAGGGGTTAGCAGAGCTACTTTGGGGTCTAGTCAGATCCACTAGACCAACGAAACTCCAGGATGCCATTGGTAGGACTCGGGATTTACAGGATGCCTTACCCAGGACCAGGGCACCTTACCCCCAGAGACAGGCTTTCCAGCCAAAGGGGAAGGATGTGAGGATTCCGCCTCCGAAGGGGAATCAGGGTAGGGTACAGCTAGATGATGATGCCAGGAGGGAGTTGAAGAAGAAGAGGTTGTGCTTTACCTGTCAGGAGCCGTGGGTGCCAGGACATAGATGTGCTGTTGGCAAAGCACATTTTATTGAGGTCTTCTCCGAGAGTAGCGGGGAAGAGGATGAGGATGATGACGTGGAGGCAAGAGGCAGTCATGCAACGCAGGATCCTTTGCCACCTCCACCTCCAGGAGCAGGAGGTGCGACCTTTGCACCTACCGGAGGGACCCTTGTAGCATTGCGAGGAGTTCCCAAGTACTTGACTCTGTGCGTACGTGGGACAGTACGTGGGCGGCGAGTGTCAGTACTGGTGGACAGTGGGGCAACCCACAACTTCATCGATGCACAGATGGTAGAGCGGAGAGGCATACAGACAGAGAGCTTCGATGGGTTTTCGGTCTTGGTCCCAGGAGATCAGGCTATGCAGTGTGCCCGATATGTTCCAGAGTTGTCAGTGACGATGGGCAACTACACATTGATTGACCACTTTTTCGTGGTCAACATCCCGGACACCAACATGATATTGGGTGTACAGTGGCTCGTCACTCTAGGGAAGGTCACCACGGATTGGAAGGCCTTGGAGATGGAGTGGGATGATGAGAAGACCGAGAGGCATGAGAAGATACGGGGTCAGCACACATATCCGCCGTAGACTGTTTCAGCTCACCGGATGGAGGCAGACTTCCGGAAGGGAGACATAGAGTGGGTAGTAGAGCTGTGTGCATCAGAGGCAGGGACTACAGGGCAGACAGTGCATCCGGAGATACAATCCGTCCTTGACAGGTATGCCACGGTGTTTGGGGAGATTCCGCCAGGTCAGCCACTGGATCGGGGGTTTGAGCACACTATAGAGCTAGAGCAGGGCATTCAGGTCGTTATTACCACCCCCTATAGGCATCCTAAGGCCTATCGGGACGAGATCGAGCGGGCCATCTAGGATTTGCTAGCTCTTGGACACATTCGACCGAGCACCAGTCCTTTTGCTTCTTCTGTGGTATTGGTGAAGAAGAAGGACGACACATTGAGGATGTGCATTGATTACAGGGCCCTGAACAAAAAGACCTTGAAGAACAGGTACCCTATATCGAGGATTGATGAGCTGATGGATGAGTTGAGGGGAGCACAGTTCTTCTCAAAGATTGATTTGAGATTCGGGTACCATCAGATTCACGTGAGGGAGCAGGACATTCCCAAGACCACTTTCAGGTGTCATTATGGCCATTTCGAGTTCTTGGTGTTGCCCTTTGGGCTAACCAACACACCAACTACCTTCTAGTCGTGCATGAACCACATCTTCCACTGTCACTTGAGGAAGTTTGTGTTGGTCTTCTTTGATGATATCCTTATATACAACAGGACTTGGGAGGAGCATCTTCAGCATCTAGAGACAGTACTGCATATTTTAGAGGAGCAATAGTTCTATGCTAAGCTCTCCAAATGTGAGTTTGGGTTGACGGAGATGCTGTACTTGGGACACATCATAGGGGTGGACGAGTGAGAGTTCACGAGGAGAAGATCAGGGCCATCAGAGATTGGCCAGAGCCAAGAAACGTGACGGAGCTTCGAGGGTTTATTGGTATCTGTACTTATTACATGAAGTTCGTCAAGAGTTTCTCTCAGCTCGCTGCACCCCTGACAGATCTGACGAAGAAAGGGGCATTTAGTTGGACAGATACAGCGCAGCGAGCCTTTAACAGGCTCAAGGAGGTTATGAGTAGCTGCCCAGTGCTTGCGTTGCCAGATTTTACGCAGCCTTTTGTTTTAAAGTGTGATGCGTCGGGAGAGGGGATCGGCGCAGTGTTGATGCAGGGAGGCCACCCTATAGCCTATGAGAGCCGGAAGGTCCTTCCTCATGAGCGGTTGTATGCTATATACGACAAGGAGATGCTGGCCATTATGCATGCATTGGCCAAATTCCGGCAGTACCTGGTGGGTAACAGGTTCAGGGTGAGGACTGATCACAATAGCCTCAGGTTCTTTTTGGAGCAGAAGCAGCTACAGGAGAGGCAACAGAAGTGGATCAGCAAGATCCAAACTTATGACTTTGACATTAAGTATGTCAAGGGGAAGAACAACGTGGTAGCCGATGCACTTTCACGTAGACCAGCCACGTTGTCTATGATGAGTTTGGATACAGATGGGAGGGCTCGACTTTTGGTAGAATACTCCAAGGACAGATTTTCTTGTGAGGTTCTGGATGGTCAGGTGACAGATGATAGATACAGGGTGATAGATGAGATCATCTACTACAAAGATAGGATCTTCTTGACTGTGGGCTCCCAGCTCAAGAAGAAGATACTTCAGGCATCAAATGATTCACCATTGTCCGGCCATCAGGGGTTTACCAAAACCTACAGGGCCATCAGAGAGAGGTTTTCATGGAAGGGCCTCAAGGAGGACGTGCTCCAGCATATCAGGGAGTGTGAGGTTTGCCAGAGAAACAAGGGAGAGATGAGCCATCCAGCAGGTTTGTTGCAGCCTCTTCCCATTCCGGAGGGGAAATGGGAGAGCATTTCGATGGACTTCATCACAGGGTTGCCCATGGTGCAGGGCAAGGATTGTATATTCGTCGTCGTTGATCGGCTGACGAAGTACGCACACTTTTTCGCCATACCCGCACACGATACAACAGCACAGGTGGCAGAGCTATTCTTCAGAGAGATCTTCAGGTTACATGGTCTTCCCAAGACCATCATTAGTGACAGGGACAACTACTTTATGGGCGGATTCTGGCAGGAGCTTTTTCGACTGGTGGGGACAGAGCTGACACCGAGCACCAGCTACCACCCACAGACAGACGGATAGACAGAGATAGTTAACAAGTGGCTGGAGGGCTACTTGCGTAACTATGTTAGTGGGCAGTAGAAAGCGTGGCTGAAATGGCTGCATCTGGGGGAGTACTGCTAAAACAACACACATCACATATCCATCGGTATGTCTCCGTTCTATGCCTTATATGGATATCATTCTTTATCTTTTGCTGATGTGATGTTTGGTGCTAGCAAGGCTCCGAGAGCCAAAGATTGGATCCAAGAGAGCCAGGACATTCTCCGAGCTCTCAAGGATAACATGGCTACAACGCAGAATCAGCAGAAGCTGTATGCCGACAGGGGTCGGGTGGAGAGACAGTTTGAGGTAGGGGACTTGGTCTACTTACATTTGCAGCCATACCGACAGTCGTCACTGAAGCAGAAGGGAGCTGAGAAGCTCAAGCCACGTTTTTATGGACCATACAGGGTGATACGCAGGGTTGGACAGGTTGCTTATGAGTTGGAGCTGCCCCAAGGTAGCAAGATTCATAACATTTTCCATGTATCATGCCTGAAGAAGGCATTGGGGCAGCAGGTGACAGTGACAGATGAGCTACCACCCACGGATGATGAGGGGCATTTGGTGTTGCAGCCAGAGGCCATTATTGATACCAGGGAGAGGCAAATGCGGAACAGGACAATCCGAGAATTCTTAGTGAGATGGAAGAATTTGCCGGATGAGGATGCCACTTGGGAGAGTGAGAAAATCTTGTAGCATCCATCACTACAGTTGCTTGGGGTCAAACAACATTTTGCCGGGGGAGACTGTAATATTCCCAATTAGCGATGGCTAATTGGAAGTATTAATTTTGATCAAATTTGCCTACTATAGTTAAATTATAAATAAAAGTGAGTAGAGGGGGACATAACTCACTCTAAACATAAAGTTCACTCCCTAGTAGACACAACGTTGTAACTTAAGTGGGCCAAGGGGGGCAAAGAGACCACGTAGAGAGGGGACCCACTAGAACACGTGGAGGGACTGTGCAGGTTGAGTTGGAAGCGTGGGGCCAAGAGAGGCTACGTTGGAGATGATGGGCCTAGGGTTTGAGAGAGAGACCAATGTTATAAAAGGAGGAGAGCCTCCTCATTTTGGTCATTCGATGTTTATGATATTGAGCTGGTCACTTCGACTTCTTGAGCACGCTGGTTGTTTCGCTAGTCTGCAGCATTGTTTAGTGCACCGAGTGTCTCTGTTCGGAGATCTCATCCTCAGCCCCGGGGGACTTCGAGTGCTTGCTCGGGTGAGGTAGTCCCATTAGTATTTTTGCAAGAGGATCAAGTTGAGGCTTGGTGGTGGAGCTAGGCATCTAGTGACTGCGCAGTCTTGAGAGGGAGGACGTAGTCCATTTCTTGGGAGCTCCGGATTGGGTTTCTTTTGGAGGTTTCGAGCTTTGAGATTGAGCAGGGGGCCAGCCCTTGCCTATTGGAGGATTTTGGCAGAGTTTGAGGTAGTATTTTGGTGGATTCGCTTCAGTGTCAGCGCAGAGCCTTGGAGGATAGTGTAGATCCTCAAGGGGGTGATTTTCGGGGGTTGGCTATTTCAGAAACGCTCTCTGGGCTTTTCTGGGTTTGGTGAGTAGAGGTGGATTCCAGAGTTTCAGTGTTTTCCAAGTTGGGGAGCAGCCCCAAATACTCATTTTGGTTCCAGAAGTAGCAGCAGCACAGCAGTTCTCCGGCAGCTTGGACGCAGATCAGAGAGCAGCGATTTCTTTGTCATTCTGAGAGCTTTTCTTCACTTGCCTGGTGCAAGTCTAGGTGCCATCACTCTGATCACCTATTGTACTCATTTCTATTCTCAGTATAATAAAATGGCTTAGCTTTCTCCCTATATTTCTGAGTATCTTTACATGTTCTACATATGCTATTGTATGCTTGCACTACTGTTATTTCTCTCTTTGAGTATTCCAGATAGTATACCACTTGGTGTGTTTTTCCCATACTCTTAGATAGAGTCTGGAAAGGGCCAGCTAGCCTCCAGATCTCACCCTCTTTTTAGAGGTGACATATCTGGTAAACGCCCTCCCAGTCCATCTCTGGTTGGAGTTTGCTTGTGTTTGAGAGATATCCCTGAAAAGGGATATTACAGTTGTACAGTTGAAGTACATTCCTACAGGAGAACAGGTGGCAGATATCCTCACAAAGGCTCTGGGTAAGATTAAGTTTATTTACTTTAGGGAAAAGATGAGTATGGTCAAGAACCCTTTCTAGTAGAGGAATGGGTGGTCTTCAGATTCAGAGGGAGCTGCAGTACAGATGAGGCAGTGGTAGAGGTGATGTCACAGGCTGCAGTACAGAGGGTGGTAATGGAAAGATGAGGGGCAGTAGCCAAGACATCAGCAGCGCATCGAATGCTTCAGGTCAGAGCAGATACAATTGTTACCTTGCTGAAACATTTTCCTGGTTGATATGATGCTATGCAGATGCGATTACCAATCCAATTCTTCTTATGAGATTCTTCAGTTTGAAAGTGACCATGTGCCTGTATGAATACATCCCTAGTTAAGAGAGAGTGTTGAAAAGTGTAACTAGGATCGGTCTTCATATTGACTATGTAATTATGGATTTATGTAAAGAAGAAGACAAAGATAATAAAATGTATTTTGTACTTGCTTCATGGGTTTCATGAGCAAGATTTTATTATAGGTTAATATACTTCTTCTTGAGGTCTATCTAAGATTTTTTCTTCTAGGTATAAATGTAATTAAGTGTCATATATACATGAAGGATCTAGTCTAAAGAAATGCTCCAAGACCAAGTCCAAGAAACTGTGGAAAAATGGCTCTAATCAACCTTCACTCAAACACTGGAAGATAAGCTTAAATGATGTATAAGGTCGGCCTTCAAAAAGCTGGATGAGTCGGCCTACAAGCTAAAGTTATGGTCGGCCTCAAGACAATGAATCTATCTCTATAAATACCACAGTTCCGTGGTTCATTCCAACACAGATTTGCGGTCACATTTGAAGTTTAGTGTGGATTATAGGGCGAGTTTAATGCGGATTACAGGACTAGATTCAGTGCGGATTTTGATGTGTTTTAGGTCTGGTTAAGGTACACACATCTATGTGGTATCAAAGTATTATATGTGTTGCGGTCTACTGAAACAGAAGTGCGGATTTGTCTAGAGATTGTCTTAAAGAAGCTACAACATGACAAGGTCAATTCAAAGGCAGTGTTGAAGTGTGTATTTCTTTAGAGATTGTATGTGGACTATCCTGAAGTGTAACCGTTGATAAAAAGGTGATTTCCAGTTCATGAAAGGTTGGAAAAACAGTCTGGGCAAATCTTGAAGATACTCCAGAGAGAAGGAGCTGTTTGAAAGTGACAGAAAGTAGGAAAGTAAATCTGTGATTTACTTTCCTAACTACAACATATATATATCTCAAGTATCTGAGGTCTCAACTATATACGAAAGAAGTGTTGGTGCAGAACAATGCAAGTTGGTGAAAGAAAGAAGGATCAACATTAAAGAACATCAAAGAAGTAAGGACAAGGTCTTGGATGCATATATAGGTCAAGGGTCTAATTCTTGGTCATGGTACTTATCATCTGAAAATCTATAAGAAGAATTTCTCGTGGGTTTTCCTCTCCAAGAGGAAGAGGTTTTTCTCTAGCTCTAGGAGCCTAATTCTTGTGTCTCGTGTCTTTTGATAATTGACTTGATGAAAGATTTAATAAGCTAACGAAGAGAAGAAATAAGTAACTCAAGTAACCTCACACGTAATTATCAAGAAGAGAATTTTGAATTAATCACTAGCCCTCCAAATTCTCAACAGAGTGGACCTTCCCAACTGGAACAATATGTGGGCGATCCTTCGACAAGAAGGAATCCGTTGGATCAGCAAGAGACAGTGCATCACCGGGTCGAGCAAAGTAAGGAAGGAAGAAGAGGAAGACGCAGCCTTGGCATCAAAGAGGCAGCAAGGGAGAAAGAAGCGAGATCTGAGAAGCTTTTCGCTCGAGAGCATTGTGGCGAACGACGACTCCGAAAATGACGTAGCCATGAGCGCTCATGAACCACGAAAGTGGGGCGACATGGATCTATAGAGCAACTATAGAGTGGTGGCGGGATCCTTGAGTAGCCCAACTCTTGGATCACATCCGTGCTACGGGAGCCTTAAGACAGTAGCGGGACAAGTGGATTAGTGGGTGCAGAGAATCACAGATGGAGCAGAGTTAGAGCTGGAAGTTGAAGGGAGCAGTGCAGTCTAGATGCAGCAGCAATAGCGTAGGGGTTGATCTGACTTCAGCAACGCAGAGCAGGCCTGCTTACGCAGAGCAGAGCTGCAGCAGCGTAGAGGCTTCAGGACGACAATGCAGCGCAGCAACATTGTAGGGGACTTCAGCGCAGAGGGGTTAATGTGACTTCAACAGCACATAGGAGGTCTGATTACACAGTGCAGAGTTGTAGTTGTGCAACAGTCTCCAGATGACTACAGAGATCAACAACCTATGGAGCTTCAGTGATGAGGATGTAGCCCAACTGACTTGTCTATCAAAGATTGGGCAAGAGTTTTCAGTTGTTTCTCTCAGCAACTGAGTTGCAAAGCAACAGTTGGCAACACGATGCAACAGATTGAGAGGGAGCTGCAGTACAAATGTGGCAGTGGCGGTGGCAGTGTCTGGGCAATCGTACAGGAAAGCAACAACAACGCAGTGATGAAGGGCAGCAGGCCAAGCATTAGCACAAAGACCCACACCAGAGATCAATGCAGAACTTCGGGGTGAAGTATTGTGCTAGAGCACATTCCTCGCTAAGAGGGAGTGTTGAAATTTTTGAGTGTTGGGGTAGCATCATATGTGCTCTAGCTCCCAAACTTTGTGGAGGGACTAGAGTACATGAGATCTCCAAGACCCAGAAAGGGATTTGAGAAATTCCATCCGGTTTAAGAGAAAATTAATTAATTAATCTTTTTAATTAAAGACCCTAAGTCTAACTTAGGAAAATTAAAAGATGAAAGGTAATTAATTTAAACACGTGATGGAAATGACTTAAGTCACATAGATCAAGCTTTCTTTTAATCTTAGCCGTCGATTCAAGATTAGATCACGACCGTTGGTTTCCCAACAAGAAAAATATAAAGGAAAGGCTTGGGGTTAGTTGGAGAACACACACAGTGGTAGAGTACTGAGACTAAGCTGGAGTTCTAGGGCGTGGTTTGCTAAGAATTTACAAAAGTGTTTTAGTTGCGGCGAGGGGTAGTATTGGCAAGAGGGATGATCTAATCCCAGGCCAAGAGTTAGCGAGAGGTAGAGAAACAACAGTCAGAGCACCGTAGAGGGAGCAGCAGCTTTGCAGCGCAAAGGCCTTTAGGTGCTACGCAGACCTAGAAAGGGCAACGCAGAGGCAGCAGGAGGCCAGCAGGGCTGACGCAAGCCCAGCTAGGGCAGCGTAACTGAGTCTGGGGTGACGCAGGCCCTTCCTGAGTAGCACAGGGGTTGATGCAGGCTAGCAGAGCTGACGCAGAGGGCTTCAGAGCAGCGCTGGGGTTTCTGAAGACTGAAAAGGACTGAGTTCTGTAAATCCCGTTTGAGGGTGTGAATCAGTGCAATTTTCTATCTCTGGAATAGAGGTATTGTTGTAGATTTTGTATTTCTCTGTCGGGTTAACCAGTAAGGTGCACAGATTTGTTGTACTTAGAATCTACTTAATAATATAACCCCTCCAGCAATCAGAATAACGATTTTCCCACATTGGGTTTTTCCGAGGACAGTTGTCTAGAGAATCCTGTGTGTCACTTTATCGTTGTGCATGTATTCAGTTTAGATCTGTATCTGTGTAGACTGTTAATGTGTTTACTTCGATGTTAATGCTAAATATTTCAGATTAATAGCTTGTTTAAGTAGGAGAAGTATAACCAGATTTAACAGTAGGGTTTCTACATAAGTAATATTCAAAAATTTTCACAACGCAGGGCCACAAAGGCCACACACAGAGGCAGTGCAGTATTCTGAGCAGAAGTCCGAGATTCAGTTGGGAGATCGAGATTCTGAGCCGGGAGGGCTGGAATCGAGTTTCCTAAGGGCTAATCGATCCAACAGAGGGGGTGACGCAATCCTTCAGATGTCCCCACGTAGGTCTACACAATCACTGTGCAGAGGCAGCACAAAGGGCGTTGGCGTTTTGTCAGTTTCAGTTATTGGATCAACCGAGAGTTGCAGTGTAGAGTGAGGTAATCTCACTAATTTCTTTTGCCGAGTGATATTCTTTGTACTAGATAGCCAACAAGGCATCCAAAGATTGTATTTTGAAATAACTACTGCTTAATAATAAAACCCTCAGATCTGCTGCACTGGTTTTCCCAAATCGGGTTTTTCTAGGGACGTTTGTCCAAAAACAACAGTGTCTTGTGTGATGTATTTCTTTATTGCTTAGTTTCTTGTTTTTGCATATTAATTAATTAAGTGAAGGCTGCAACAGTAATTTGCTTCAATATTTTTAGTAGAATAGTGCAAATAACTTGTTCATTAAATAACAAGTAGGTGAAGTATTTTCAGTTGCTTGCAGTAGGATTCCGGACTTGGAATTTTCATAGACTTGTCCTTCTTTGAGGCCGACTTGGTGGAGGAGGCGTAGAAGACCTAATTTACATTAAAATATTTTTTTTCTTGAGAAATAAATCCCAAGAAGGGTTCTTTACATTATGACATGGACAATGACACTAGACATAAACCCTAGAAGCCTGCAGTGGAGGCTTTGACCTATAAGCAATTGATCCAAGCATGAAACCCATGCTTTAATAAGTCAATTTCTTTTTTCTTTTGATAAATAAATTACATTATGACTCAAGTACACTTATGAAGACTGACACTAGTTACATTCTTCAACAATCAAAGCAAATCATAAAAAAGTAAAGGTTCACCAAAGGGGTGGAAAAAGTAGTCCAAGGAAAGGGGTAACTCATGCTTCCATGATTGCTCCCTCCTTACATCTATACACTCAGGGTGGTGGACCTCCATTAGCTGGTCACTTGGCTATGGCACAGTGCACCTTGCCCTAAAGTTATTGTGTTATGTTTTTACTTATTATGTTTCTTACATCTATACACTCAGGATGGTGGACCTCCATTAGCTAGTCACTTGGCTATGGCACCTCACTCCTCGCCCTGAAGTCATTTTGACATCCTCATGATCAATATTAAGTCTTGAAATAACATCAATAAGGGATGTGATAGGCAATAGAGGTGAATCTCTAAGCCTATAGAATTTTGGTATCTATTCTCTCAAGTCTTCATAACGATTTGGATATCCCAAGACCTTTGAAATATCCAAAGGATTAAGTAGAACCCCCAACAACTATTCCATTTCATTATTCTCAAGTGAAAATTTTGCAGATTCCTCCAGAACCATTTCTTGAGAAGAGCATGAAGAAATATTATAATATGAAATGTCAGATCCGGCAGATGGTTCTGGATTGCATGAAATAGCTTGCTAGGCCATATATGAAGAACAAATTTTCTGCAACGTATTTCTACAGCTTTGTCTTGCAGTCCAATACAATTTCGAGCATACAAAATATAGTTTCCAGCATTTAATTCACATCAAAAATCATCAACATTTCAGGCTGATGATGACTGGAAATTTTTTGAGTTAGATTCTTCACAATTCTGAAATTTATCTGAATAATTAGCATGTGAATGTTGCTAATAACCATGTGAATGCTGTAAGGTGTGAAAAGGTTTTTGGCAATATATTGGTCCCTTAGAAATATATAGATCATGCTTCACTTGATATTTGTATGCTAGTCTTCTTGGTTGAACTCCATTTTAATAACCTGTGAAGTAATTTCCATGCAATGGAGTTGATGTTTACTGTTTACTGCATTTCGACTATACAGAGTAGAACCTTCTTACATTGCATATTGTTGAGAAATTCATCTCATTTAGTATAATGTATGACACTTACTGTTTATTGCATTTTCGACTATACAAAGTAGAACCTTCCTAACATGGCATATTATTGAGAAATTCATATCATTTACTCGATATATATATATATATATATATATATATATATATTGTGACAGTATTTTCGACATGTTTGTCTACTACTATTTTAGTCATGTGTGGTTTGCCTATGTTGTGATTTAATTTAAATATCGTTTGATATCCTTAATTGATACTTCAACTGTGTTTCCTCCCATTTCTTTTCTTGTATATTGAAGACAGTAGCAGTTGCCCCATTTTTGTTGGACTATAGCGGAGCTCTTTTTCGCCAATATCCTGGTAAGAAGGTTTTTTTTCTGTGCAAGTTATTTTTCAAGCCTCTGCAATTGAACTTTATTCAAATATTAGGCTCTAGTTGTTTCACAGTGCATATTTAACTTAAAAGTCTATCCCTTTAAAAATATAAATGTGGACAGCTTCTTTTGTCTTCCAATAATTTCCAACAATGATAACCTCTATGATTTTCATCTGTACTGTCTAAATTTTACTAATTATGCATGCTCTCTGTGAGTACCATTGAATATCTATAGATATGAATAGTTTAAGCAGCCATAGTTTTAAAGTGAGCTGAAAGATGTTTAACTAACACCCTTGACACATTAAGGTGAGTGATAGGCCATGAATCACTTATTGTGTCTATTGCCGCTCAGATTGTACATGCATTGCGACAACCGCTCAGGGCGGGGGTTGTCACTCTGATCCCCGCCCACTCTGTTCTAGCTGTCTCCCAATAGCAGACTATGGGGAGTAGTCCATATGGAAATGAAATGAAAGACAAGATGACAATCAACTTGCTTGGGAGACACAGATGAGTGGCCTAGCTGCTTGGTTAAAATTAACAAGACTTAAGGATTTAATTAGATTTAGAGATGAGATTAGTGCCTTATGGAGTCACAATTTTTTCTTATTACAAAATTAAAACCAGGTAACCGGATTGACACCCTCTGCTTTAATATGATAGACTATCCTATATGCTATGCAAATCCTAAGATCTTGATGTAATGCAAAGATCTTGGTTACTTTTAATGTTATATGCCTAGTCTAAATGGAACCTCTCTATTAACTGTTTTGAGACCAGTCTTAAAAGTAGGTTGTGGGATGAAAGCCAATGGGAAGCAAGCAAATACTTGATTAAAGATACCTCCCCCTGTGTTCCAACTACTTAGTGCCTCTGGCGTTGCAAAGATTGTGGTTCTGACAACTGCAAGGTCACTGTGTTAACCACTAGAAAGGGTCGAATCCCTCAAGCTAAACAAGAAAGGTTTGTCCTAAAAGTCTATCAACCAAGCTTAAGCTTGGAGGTAAGTTATTGATGCAAGTATACTTAGAGTGAAATCCAAGATGGATTGAGTGATTCTTGAGTTAAGATTATTTATATGATTCAAGTAGTTGATGTTGGTTATCTTATAACGAGAGTACTTTAACAATTTATTGAAAGACAATCTTAAACAATACCAAATGCTCAATGATACAAGTGCCAATGTAATATCCCAAATTGGGAACAAACAACAATAAAAAGCACACAAGACTAAGAACAATAGCAAAACAGGAAATTGTATTAAAACACCATGAATGGAGCCAAAAACATCTGAGCCATTTTATTAATTTTTCTGCGGGAAAGAGTACAATAACGTGCTCGGAAACATGGCACTTGGGCCTGCACAAGACAGGCTGAGATAAGCTCAAACACGAACAGAAACACCACTGATGCGTTGCTCTGCGTGGCTCCACCTCTGCACTGCCAGAGTTGGAACTATTGTTGCTGGTTGGAAATGAACTGCGAGTTGGGCTTGCTCCTATGCTCAAAAAATTCCGGGATTAAAACCCTGGGCTCTACTCACAAGACCCACAAAAACCCGCGAAGGGTTTCCAGAAATTTCGACTTTGGAAAATAGCCCCCTTGGGCTTGGCACATTGCCGTGCTAGGTGAATCGGTTCTTTGGCTGAAATGCTAGAAAGTGCCTCTGAAATTCTGCCCCAAATACTTGGTAGGAGGTGGCTAGCCTCCCCTTCGGAGCTCCGGCTGAAATCTGTTCTTCCTCCCTACTTCCCAATACTTCTCCTCAGTTGGACTACGCAATCAAGATGGCCTTTGCGCTGTCCTGAAGGGACTGCGTATGCCTGGAATGTTTCACTGTAAGCTCACCTCACAATCAGATGGAACTCCTCTCCTGAGCAGGCACTCGAAGTCCCCCGAGGTAGAGGTTCAGATCTCTGTTCGGAAATCTCTGTGCTAAACAACACTTGCAGACTCGACTAAACAGCTCAAGCATGCTACAGTCGATTAGACAGAAAATAGGTGATGAATGAATGAGGAATGAGCTGCTCTCACCCTCTTTTTTCCAAGCTAAGCCCCCAACGTTCCCCTGGGCTCACATGGACTGTGTTGCCCCTCCTCTGGCCTCTACCTCTGCATTGCTCACTGCGCTGCCTCTCCCATGCTGCCACTGGGATGCTGCCTCATTCGAGTGGGTGGCCACATGGACCCCAGTTCAGCCCCAATATTTTCCTCAAGTGAATTTAGGGAAGCAAATTAACTGCATATTTTATTTGTGGGTCCCCTTACCCACTTTATTTTTGCTAAACATTAGAAAAATTAAGAATTAATCAAAATTAACATTCCAGTTAGTTGACTTCTAATTAGTCCTCCCTGCCAAAATGTTGCTTGTCCTCAAGCAACTACAAAGATGGATGCTGCAGAGTCTTCTCCCCCTCCCAAGTGGCATCCTCATTTGGAAGGTTCCTCCACCTGATCAGATACTCCTTTACCACCCTGCTGCTCAGGTGCCTCTCCACAGTATCTAAGATGGCCTCCGGCTGTAGCACCAAATACCCCTCATCATCGGTAGGAGGGAGCTCCGTAGTTGCTGTCACCTGTTGCCCCAAAGCCTTTTTCAGGCATCCGACTTCCCTGTGGCAACTCCAGCGCATATGCCACCTCTCCAACTCGCTGGATCACTCTGTATGGCCCATAGAAGCGCGGCTTGAACTTCTCAGCTCCCTCTGCTTCAGTGTGGACTGCCTGTATGGCTGAAGCCAAAGGTACAGTAAGTCATCCACCTCAAACTGTCTCTCCATGTGACCTCTATCTGCATACATCTTCTGCTGGTTTTGGGCTGTTTCCAAGTTATCCTTGAGAGCCCTGAGAATATCTTGGCTCTCTTGGATCCAGTCTTTGGCTTTGGGGGCCTTTCTAGCTCCAAACATCACATCAACAAAAGTATGTGCATTATAACCATACAAAGCATAAAATGGAGACATACCGATAGACATGTGGAAAGTCGTGTTGTAGTAGTATTCCCCCAAGTGCAGCCAACACAGCCAAGCCTTTCGCTGCCCTGTGACATAGTTCCTCAAGTAGCCCTCCAACCACTAGTTAACTATTTCGGTCTGTCCATCTGTCTGTGGGTGGTAGCTGGTGCTGGGTGTTAGCTCTATGGCCACCAAACGGAACAACTCCTGCCATAAACCTCCTATTAACTGGTTGTCCCTGTCACTCACTATGGTCTTGGGGAGACCATGGAGTCGGAAAATGTCCCTAAAAAACAACTCAGCCACTTGTGAAGTAGTGTACTGAGCTGAAATTGAAAAGAAATGGGCATACATCTTCAACCGGTCAATCACCATGAAGATGCAATCCTTGCCCTGTACCATAAGCAGCCTTGTGATGAAGTCCATAGATATGCTTTCCCATTTCCCCTCCGGAATGGGAAGCGACTGCAACAACCCCGCCAGGTGGTTCAACTCCCTCTTGTTCTTCTGGCAGACTACGCACTCCCTAACATGCCGGAGTACGTCCTCCTTGAGGCCCTTCCAAGAGAACCTCTCTCTAATGGTCCTGTAAGTCTTGGTGAACCCATGGTGCCTTGAAAGTGGAGAATCATGCACTGCATGCAAAATCTTCTTTCGTAACCAGGAATTAGCCGTCAAAAAGATTTGGTCTCGGTAATAAATAACCTCATCCATCACCCTGTACTAGTCATTTGTCACCTGCCCATCCAGTACCTCAGATGCAAACTAGTCTTTGGAATACTCCACTAGCAGTTGAGCCCTCCAATCTGCGTCAATGCTCATCAAGGATAGAGACGCTGGTCTCCGGGACATCACATCTGCTACTACGTTATTCTTCCCTTTGACATACTCAATGTCAAAGTCGTATGCCTGGATCTTGCTGACCCATTTATGCTGCCTCTCCTGCAGCTGCTTCTGCTCCAAGAAAAACCTGAGGTTGTTGTGATCTGTCCTCACCCTGAACTTGTTCCCCACTAGATATTGCCAAAAATTAGCCAACTCATGCATGATGGCTAGCATCTCCTTGCCGTAAATGGGGTAGAGTCTCTCATGCGGCAATAGCTTCCGACTCTCAAAAGCTATGGGGTGCTCTCCCTGCATCAGTACTGCGCTTAGTCCTTCCCCCGAAGCATCACACTCTAGCGAAAATGGTTGTGTGAAGTCTGGCAAGGCTAGTATCAGACAACTTCTAATCACCTCCTTGAGTCTGTCAAAAGCCCTCTGCGCAGTCTCAGTCCAACTGAAAGCCCCCTTTTTGGTGAGGTCTATGAGGGGTGCTACCATTTGCGAAAATCTTTTGACAAACTTCTTGTAGTAGGTACAAATACCCACAAACCCCCAAAGTTGTCACGTTCTTTGGCTTCGGCCAATCTCTGATGGCCCTAATCTTCTCCTCGTGGACTCTCACTCTGTCTGCCCCAATGATATGCCCTAAGTAGATCATATTCGTCAAACCAAACTCGCATTTGGACAACTTGGCATAGAGATGTTGCTCCTCCAAGATATGCAACACCGTCTCTCTGTGTTGCAAATGCTCCTCACATGTGCGATTGTATATGGGGATATCGTCAAATAACACCAACAAAAACTTCCTCAACTGACCACAAAAGATGTGGTTCATGCAAGACTAGAAAGTCGCCGGAGCATTGGTCAGCTCGAAGGGCATCACCAAGAACTCGAAATGGCCATAATGACAACGAAACACAATCTTGGGGACATCCTTGCCCCTCACCCTGATCTGGTGGTATCCCGACCTCAGATCAATCTTGGAGAAGAGCTTCGCTCCCCTCAGCTTGTCCATCAACTCATCGATCCTGGGAATAGGGTAGCGGTTCTTCATGGTCTTCATGTTCAGGGCCCTGTAGTCTATGCACATCCGTAGTGTGCCATCCTTCTTCTTCACCAAAAACACTGAAGAAGCGAATAGACTCATGTTAGGCCTGATGTGCCCCAATGCTAAGAGATCATGGATAGCTCTCTCAATCTCGCCCCTATAGGCCTTGGGATGCTTGTAGGGGGTGGTGATCACGGCTTGAAACCCAGACTCCAGCTCAATAGTGTGCTCAAACCCCCGATCCGATGGCTGCCCCGGTGGAATGACCCCAAAACCGTAGAGTAACAGTCTAGGAGAATCTGCACATCTGGCTGCGTAGGCTGGCTCGAAATACCTGCATCCGAAATCCTCAACTCCATGGCCCACTCTATGTCTCCCTTTTGGAAATCTTCCTCCATCGTATGCACAAAAACTATCTGAGGAGGGTATGTGTGCATGCCCCTGAGCATCACCTGATTCCCACTCTTCTTGTCCACATACTCCATCTCCAGTGTTTGCCAATCAGTGGTGACCTTCCCTAGGGTGATGAGCCGCTGGAATCCCAACACTAAGTTGGTGTCCGCAATATCGACCACGAAGAAGTGATCTGTCAATGTGTATGTCCCCATGGTCACTGACAATGTCGGGACATAACACATGCACTGCATGGTCCTAGCCCCTGGAACCAGCACATAAAACCCATCAAAGCTCTCTGTCTGTATGCCTCTC
This sequence comes from Pinus albicaulis, assembly GCA_034641835.2. NCBI lineage: Eukaryota > Viridiplantae > Streptophyta > Pinopsida > Pinales > Pinaceae > Pinus > Pinus albicaulis. The sequence goes on along the minus strand of CM076574.1, from coordinate 360,600,786 downwards.
CTCTGCACCAAGTGGGCATCAATGAAGTTGTGCGTAGCCCCGCTGTCCACCAGCATTGAGACACGCTGCCCCTGAACTGTCCCCCGGACCCTCAACGTTAGGTACTTAGGAACTCCCCAAAAAGATGCAAGGACCCCTCCGATAGGTGCAAACGTTGATCCCCCTGTTGCTGGAGGAGGTGGTGGTGGAGGATCCTCTCTTGGTGCTCCAGTGCTGGCATCTCCTCCCATCTCATAATATGTCTCCTCTTCTCCCTCACTGTTGAAGAAGACCTCAATGTAATGTTCCTTCTCTTCGGCACATCTGTGACCCGGTGCCCGTGGCTCCTGACAGGTGAAGCATAGCTTCCTCTGTCTCAAATCCCTCTGGGTATCATAATCATCCAAAAGCCCTCAGCCCTGGTTCCCTCTCAGGGGTGGAGCTCTCACGTCCCTCCCTTTCTGCTGGAACGCTGGTCTATTGGGCATGGGAGCCCTCGTTCTTGACAAAGCGTCCTACAAGTCTCTGGTTCTCCCTACTACGTCCTGCAGCATAGTGGGCCGAGTAGACCTCACTAGCCCACGCAAAGGTTCTGCCAGACAGTCAATGAACATGTAGATTCTCCTAGGCATGGATAAGTTTGGAACCATCAATGAGAGTCTCAAGAACTCAGAGATGTATGTCTCTGGGTTCCCTGTTTTCTTGAGCTTGGTTAGCTCAGCAAAATGCTCCTTTGGATCATTCCGATCAAACCTCTTTAGCACTCTCTGGGTGAAATCATCATAAGCTGTCACTCCTAAGAGACCCAACGTAGTCATACCATGGAACCACCAGTCATGGGCTTCACCCTCTAGATGTAGCACAACCACCTTGATGGCCTCTACCTTCACTATCTGATTAAGATGGAAATAAAAGTTCAACTTCTCCACCCAAGCTTTGGATGAACATTTTGATGACCCATCGAAAGTTTGCCTGCCCACGGTACGCTGTAGGTAATTGCCCTGCATGTACCCTCCTCATCTAGTCTAGCCTCTGGGTCTGCTGTTGTTTTTCAGCTGACAAAACTCATTGAAGGTGAGAGCACCTCCAAACTCTGGCCCGCAAGGCTGATACTCTGCAAAGTACTCTCCATAGTGAGCAACCTACGGCTCTTGTGGCCCTCCTGCTCTTGCTCCCGAAGCCAAGAACATGGGCATGGTAGAACGTGGTGGAGTGCGTGGAACCCCCTGCTACACAATGTTAGGCTCGGGTGGGTGATGGAAAGTGCTGGATCCTTCTCCGATCTGGAATTCCCCTGGAACTCCCTTCTGCTTGATATCTCTGCCAATCTTCTGCCCCATCTCCTCTATCCTCTTGGTGAGCTCTTGTACTGACTTTAGAAGGAGTTGAGCAAACTCCTTTTCCTCATCTCTTTCCTCTCTCTTCTTCCATCGGAACGTTGCCTACCTGGTTTAGTGTAATCTCGATCCTCCTTTCCCTGCTCCTATACCTCTGTCTCTGGTAAGTGACGTTTTGCCTATCCTTCGATGTCATAGACCGTGTTCTCCACAGGCTGAGCCAAGCCTATGAGCTCTGATACCACTGTAATATCCCAAATTGTGAACAAACAACAATACAAAGCACACAAGACTAAAAACTACAACAAAACAGGGAATGCTATTAAAACACCATGAATAGAGCCAAAAACATCTGAGCCATTTTATTAATTTTTTCTATGGGAAAGAGTACAATAAGGTGCTCAAAAAGATGGCACCTGGGTCTACACAAGACAAGTTGAGAGATTGCTCAAACACGGACAAAAACATCACTGATCTACTGTTCTATGTGGCTCCACCTCCGCGCTGCCAGAGCTGGAACTGCTGCTGCTGGCTGGAAATGAATTGCGAGTTGGGCATGCTCCTATGCTCAAAAAATTTTGTGATTAAAACCCCAGGCTCTTCTCGCAAGACCCACAAAAACGCGCGAAGCGTTTCTAGAAATTCCGACTTCAGAAAATAGCTCCCTTGGGCTTGGCACGCTGCCCTGCTGGGTGAATCGGTTCTCTGGCTGAAATGTTGCAAAGTGCCTCTGAAATTCTGCCCCAAATCCTTGGTAGTAGGTGGCTAGCCTCCCCTTCGAAGCTCCGACTGAAATATGCTTTTCCTCCCTACTTCCCAACACTTCTCCTCCGCTGGACTGCATAATCACTGCGCAGTCAAGATGGCCTCTGCTTTGTCTTGAAGGGACTGAGTATGCCTGGAATGTTTCACTGCAAGCTCTCCCCAAAATCAGATGGAACCCCTCTCTTGAGTGGGCACTCGAAGTCCCCCGAGGTAGAGTTTGAAATCTTCGCTCAAAAATCTGTGCTAAACAACACTTGCAGACTCGGCTAAACAGCTCAAGCGTGCTACAGTCAATCAAACAGAAAATAGGTGATGAATGAACGAGGAATGAGCTGCTCTCACTTTTTTTTGTCCAGGTTGAGCTTCCAACGTTCCCCTTGGCCCAAATGGACTGCGCTGCCCCTCCTCCAGCCTCCCTTTGCGCTGCCTCTCCCACACTGCCACTGTGATGCTGCCTCATTCGAGTGGGTGGCCACATGGACCCCACTTCAGCCTCAATATTTGCCTCTAGTGACTTTAGGGAAGCAAATTAACTACATAGTTTATTTGTGGGTCCCCTTACCCACTTTAGTTCTGCTAAACATTATAAAAAGACAAAGTTAATATTCCAATTAGCTGACTGCTAATTTGGAATATTACTGCCAACAATAAACAAAAGATCTTCTCACAGTAACTACTCAACAATTAGCCAATGATTTTCAATATAAGAAGCCAATAACGATTGCTTGAAACAATTAGAGATCTTCCAAGATACTTCAACAAGATAAATGCCAATGATGATTCCACAACCAGATTATTAATGATCTTATTACTCAATGCCAATTATCAAGAGATGCTCAATTAGATTCACAAGATACCAATATGCCCCAAAGATACTTAATACTAAGGTAATTTATGATCAAAGTGCTTTAGTGAGTGTTTATTAGATATGGAACTTTGAAACTTATCGATCAACTCACAACAACAAATATGTTAACACACTTTAACCATGAGCATAAATTAAAAAAATATGATTCTACTTATCTTCTTGTGAAACTTTTAGGGCAGCAATAAGTAAATCAATGTAAATCCTAGAAACAACAAAGCATGTAGTAACCAGATATGATCAATGAGATGCCCAACACTTTGCCAAGGTAAACTTATGAATTTTAGACCACTTTAAGATGCAATATTAAGTGATATATCAGATCTTGAAATACTTATTACAACAGTAGGAAAATATGTAAACAATGAGCTATCAATGCTACAACAAGTGCCAAATTATGCCCAAAACTTAGAGTAAGCTTGGCAAACTGAAAATATTGATTTTTGAGCCCTTTTAGATGTGTTGTTCAGAAAATATCAGATCTGATTATTCAGTTATGCAGAGATATTCTAGCGAGCTAAACACGGGATCTAGCTAGATGATCAATGCCCAAGTGGCCAAAAATTCAGGAAAATTTTATCATGCAAGTTTTGAGGTATTTACTATTTTGACAAATTAGATGTGTTTCTAGGGCCTTTAATTCACTGTTACAAGTTAGATATTACAGTTGTAACAAAACAGTGAGGAAAAAAGGGCTTAGAGAACAAACCCTAGGCCCAAGGCCTTGTAGATCACTTGCTCAATTTTTTTGCAAACAGTTCTGAAAACAAACTACCCATAGAAATGGAAAATAGGGAAAATTAGGGCAAGAGAAGGCGACGTTGGGCCATGTAGGGCTAGCGTTGGGCAAGAAAGGTCCCAGGAGGCCAAGGTAAAGGAAAAGGAGGTGGAAGAAGGCCTAAAAAGCTTGACGCCGGTGGGAGAAGTCCCTCTAAGGGCTAGCGGCTAGGGCTTAGGGTTGAATGAGGGCCAAAAGGGATCAAAAGAGTTCAAAAGGGGAGAGCAAAAGGTAGAAAGGGAGGACGCAGGAGGCCGAGATGAAGGAGAGGACTAGAAACCTCGGACAAGCCCCTAGGGCAACAGTCTAGGGCTTAGGAGGGGCCCAAGTGGCCTAGGGCCCATGACTAGGCCTGTAAAGGCGTAAAATCCTTAGTGCAAGGCCAAGAAGGGAAGGTCGAGAGGCCTGGAGGCTGATGCAGGCATCCGGGAGGCCAAAACAAATGACGTAGGGGGATTTCAGGCTGACGCAAGGCCTTAGGAGGCTAACGCTAGCATTGTAGAAGCTGGATTTGGTCCCGGGATGGCTGAAATTTATAACCCTTGCTTCAGAAAATTAATTTGCTTAAGATCTCCAATTTTGTTCAATTTCTTTGATGGCTGGCCTTGCAAAATTTTTGGAGACTAAATCTTACCCTCAAGGGCCTAGATCTAGCTCTATTCCAGCTCGTTCTCTTAATCTCACCTGCAAAAATGGAGATAAAATACCCAAAACCCTAATATATCAAAACTCCAAAACTCCATTTAGAAAAAATAATTTACAAATTTATTATATAAATCTATTTACAAAATTACAAATATACAATGATTTTAAAATAAATTTTGAGAAATAAATTTTTTATGGAGTTTTCCTTTGATAAATCGCTAACAATACTTTGGAAAATAAATGCACGCTACTTAGCGAAGTTAGATAAACCATATAAATATTTTATGTCCAAACAGGGTCAGTTCATGCCCACAGTTTGTGAACTTGGAGCCCAAGGTCTGGGGAACCTGCAAACACTATATATTTTCCCAACCAAGATTGTTAGACATATGGCGAATCAAATCACCAAAGATAAACCCAAAATCTATCAATAGAATGATCTTATCCCCATCTAATGAAAATAAACTTTTAAAAATATTAAGCACAATATAGGAAAGCCTGTGCTCAACACATACTACAAATAAATGAACACTGAACACCATGAAATACACCCCAAAGTCTTTATTATGATTTAAATAAATCTTCCCAGCAGGACAATAGTATTACATCAGCTTTTCTGCAGAAATTTCTTAGCCAAAATCAGATCGCTTGAGACTCAAATGATTCTCTATTTATAGATATATCCTCCAAGTGGAAAAATAACGGCTAGTTGGCTCGATCCTCGTCAAAATAATCTTGGCCATTGAGAAATCCTTGATGATCTTTTAATCTTAGCTGGTGAAATAATTAATGTTGAGGAATTTTCGAATTTCTCATTAAATCATTTTTTTATTAGCTCAAAATTAATTATTTTGAGCTAATTTCCTCAAAAATTTGACTTCGTCTTATCCGCCAAGGTCCAAGGGTCCAATTTTTCTTGAAATATCCAATATTCCCTTGGTGGAGGACCTCCAAAAATTAATTCCTTCAAGACCCACGAATTTTTCCACTTTGAGAATTTAATTTCTCTAAGATTATAATTTAGACTAAAATTAATTAATTTTCTGGCTTAGGATTAATTAATTTTTTTGTCAAAAAAATTAATTAATTGACACTTGAGGGGATTTAATATTTTTCTACCCTCTAATATTTTAGCCATGGTGTCTAAGTATGAGGGACCATGCACTGAAATATTTTTTACACAAGATTTTCACAATTCAACCCTCAAAGGGGGAATACCTGTTCGGTTTACACCCTCAAATCACACACCCCATTCTGCGACACAATATGATCTAGTAGACCAACTGATTTGTAATAAAATAATTTAGCCAACTATGTTAAATTTTCCCAAATCACTTTTACATTAGACTCGACTAAAACACTATGACTCACCTAAGACTTTGACGCAGAATTCCACCCTAGCTTTGGGGTGAGGCTAGAGGGAAAAACTCTGCCGACCATCTGTGTTTAGAAACACAAATGAGTTGGTGAGACAAAAAACCTTCTAGGATGAAACTTTCACTAAAATAATAAGCTTACCTAGGTTGTTACATACATTCATGGTCTTACTAGCATCATTTAAATTACAAAATCGCTGAATGGGTTTACAACGACAAATAATGCTGATGGCTGATGATTCGGCCCTTTGAAATTTTTTTTGGTACACTTCTTCCTTGGAACCTTGACAAAAAGTGTGCAACTACAATATCCCCAATTAGCAATTCTGCTAATTAGAATATTAATTTTTGATACATTTTGATGTTTCTAATGTCAAGTAGAAATAACGTGGGTTGGGACCCACAATTAATAATTAAGGAAAAAACTACAGCCTACTCCGATAGTTCACAAGGAAAAATTGCGACTTTAGTGGGGTCCATGTGGCCAGCATTCGATTTGGAGGTAGCTCCCTAGGTGGCAGTGTGGGAGAGGCTCTATGGGGGTAGCACAGTGAGTGGTTGGATGAGGGGATTGCGTAGTCCATGGTGGGCCCAAGGGAACGTTGGGGGCTCAATTGATAAAAGGAAGTGAAGGCAACTCATTTCGTCATTCATTCATCTTCTATTTTGATTTTCATCTTGACATAACACGCTTGTGCTGGGTGCCAAGTCTGCCGGGCTATTTAGCACATGAGATCTTCAGGCGGAGATCTCAACCTCTATCTTGGGGAACTTCGAGTGCTCGCTCATGAGAGTAGTTCGACAATTTTGGTGAGGAGTTGACATAGCAACAACAACATGAGTGCGTAGTTCCTTCAGGCAAAGATCATGAAAGATTTGTGCATGTATACATAGTGAAGGGTTAAACCATAGACAACCATTGCACAACGAGGATCTAATTACCGCAAACTATTGACTGAATTGATGAAGGCACCAGATGAGATCTATCCTCTTCCCTATAGAATAGGGACTAGAGCTGCACAGGCTGTGGGGGTGCATCCATCTACACAGGATCATGGGGAGCAAGTGGATACTACCAGTATGACACATGGGTCACTCTTGTTGGAGACTTCCTTGACTGTGTCGGTTTACATCTTAATGGAGAGAGTAGAGCCTACCCCAGTAGTGCCATCCATTGAGGTGATGATCAGGGTAGTGTCAAAGTTTTTGGGTGTTAGCGGCACGCGGCAGATGGGAGAGATGCCAGGAGAGTTATCCCCCCTTGATGAAACAAAGATGGGAGGCAGAGGTGGTGACGAGATGTGAGAAAACATACACATTGAGGAGAGAGCTCATACAGATACATTCCAGCCAGTTGAGCATGAGGCTAATGGCATCCGGGAGGAGCACAAGGATACACCTAGTGTGACGCAGGAGTCACCTCTGATGGAGTTCCCTTTGGTAGCCCCAATGGATAAATTGGAGGAGGTAGTGAAGCACACAACCATTGATGAGGAATATCAGTCTATGACAGAGCTTTAGAACGAAAACCATCTACAATTGACTGATGATCACGTCTTGCATGTTGGGTTGTCTGAGTAGTGGGAGGCTCATGTTGAGTCCATGGTGGAGGAGGCTGTGCAGCCATCCATTGGGCTAGCCATTGAAGAGGGGCACTAGAGAGGCCACGCGTTGGGTTTCCAGCGCAGTTCACTCCAGAGGCACACTGGCAGGGACTACAACATTATTATCCCACCCTTACACATTGAATTGAGGGAGGCAAAGTTGTCTGGACGTACCCAAGGGGATGGCCAGGTTAGCAGGACTGGGCAACATGAGCTGAGCATGGTACCACACCGGCTTGGAGGGCTTGTTCCTTCCACAGAGGATTGCACACTCGATCCCTCCTTTGGGATTGGAAGGAAAGAGGTACTGAGATGGTACCGCATGGAGCAGGTTAGGTAGCTGGATACATCCATGGCCACATTTCAGTAGAGTCCATGGATCACCAGAGGGACACGAGGACTAGATTGTTGTTGGGATCCAGGTGGGATTTCCCATCACATCATAAAGTCAGTTTGTGGTGGTAGTAGTTGCACGATGGACCTGATGTTTGGGCGCACACACATTTTCAGATCTCTATCAAAGCCCCGAACAACCCTAGTGACAGGATGGTTCAATAGGGGGGATTACACTTTTCATGAGTTTCTCAGCATATTGACTGTGCGTGGAGTCGCAGGGTGATTAGCCTACTTTGGCAGGAGCTGGTAGGAGGAGGTGGTATTGGCAGGCCACCAGACAGGGAATTACATAGAGACGGTGCTCTTTCATCGGTATATGGGACACTTGAGCTATGGAGGATAGGCGCAGTGGTGTCATTTTTGTTGGCATGTGAGGAGTTGGGTTGCTCCGGTCCTTCAGAGCAAATGAGGAGATGTAGCCCACATCATGGAGATGCATGGGGGTGTGTTGTAGTATGTCGGACTGCGTTGTGGAGTAGGAGTGCCTCACATCGCAGTGGGTACATGTGGGGAGTGACAGGTGCAGTGACACATGAGGGATACATGACGATACAGGATGGTATAGCCGTAGCTGGGGGTATCCGGTGGTTTACAGGGACAGGTTGCAACATACTGTGGCATGTCAATGAGTGCGAGGACACTTAGTGGTATGCAGTGACACATGATGCGGCACAACGGGCTCTTGGAGCATTGCCCCCCAGGGGACTTATTGACAGGGGCATTAGGTGTACCATGGGACGCAGCTCACCTAAGATCGATGAGGATCTTGTTGAATATATGGAGACACCATGTCTAGCGGTGACAGGGCTACGAGGGTGTTATCAGCAGATCTGAGGCAGAGAGAGTGTCGTCTAGAGGATTACTCTTGAGCATTCAGGTAAACTCTTGATCATACCCTTGGGGACATACCCACCCATCATCCTCAAGTGTTGCTTATGGTCGCGGAGTGTTTGGTTGGTGCCCCTTGACACTCTCCATCCAGGCAGCAGGGCATGGGAGGCTCACCCTAGGAGGTTGGATGAGATACCACGTGGCATGAGCCGGGAGGAGACTCTCCAATTGAGACACTTGGTAGGTGCACGAATTGACGGGTATGTTAGTGTCAGTTTGTTCAACCTATCACCTGTGATCAAATAGGCTCTTACCATGTCCTGTTAGGTTCTCAAAGTCAAATTTTTGTAATTTCATTAGGTTTTCAAGTAAAAATTTGGTCACTGGATAGTGTGTCTAGGGCTATTTCCAATCCTTTCAAAAAATTTCACATGCCTGTCCTTGTCATCACTCGGTTGAGTGTACCATAATTGAAAGGTCATCATTATCACTTTAGTCAACATCATCATGGTTTTCATTCATTTGAGTGTCACCGTTAGGTCATTAGGGTTAAGGTCACCAAAATATGTCATTCTATGCATAAATCCGACAAAGGAGGAGTGGTAATAGGTAAATTTGTTCAATGAAATTTGGTTTCAAAATGTACTTTATGTTTCATATTATGTAATAAGTTTCAAATTCCAAAGTTGCATAAGAAAGTTTCAAAGCTACAAGTTTTCTCATGTTTATTTTCTTAAATCTCTGTCAATCTAAATTTCAAATCTAAGTGACCAGGGAATCTTTTTTTAAAAAGGTTTGAGCGTCTGGGGAATTCTTCAGTTGGACCAGCCGACTCTCAGATTTTGTAAATCTGAAAAAGCCCATTGTTTCTAATTTCTCAAAGCTATCTTATGAAATTGTGGTTTTGCAGAGTCTTCTAGAACTTGTGCCTCTCTTTAAAAAAATTTTAATCTTCAAAATTATGCTAAACTGTTTTAAATCTAGCCATGAGGGCCTCCGATCTGTAGAGCACTGTAAATTTGTAAATATTCTTGTAAGGGTTTAATAATTTTTGTGTATAGTTTTGGATCTGTTCTGGTTTTGCAGGTTTGCAGGGGGTTTTCAAATTTTTTTAAAAAGATCTGAGCCAGATCTACCCACGAGGGTAAGATCTAGCCTCATAATCGCTTCTGTTGGCAAATTTGAATGTTATTTGATTAAAGGAGTGTCTAAGATCAGAGTTTTGCAGAAAAATTTTAGGTTTGCTGGACGTTTTAGATGTGTATGGGTTTGTTTTTATCTCTGCCTTTTTCTGCTGCGTTAACCCTTCTCTACGCTTTCCTTGCCTTCATGCTGCCTTCATTTCATTCATCTGCACCTACCTCTCCCTTGCTCGTCCATCCCATTTTGTATACACTGCCTTCCTCTCCGTCCAGCCTCTGCCTTTGCTTTGCCCTCGACTTCAAGTCCTCTTCACATCTCCATTATCCATTCCTTAGTGTCTTCCCCATTGTCGACCCCATCTTCTAGCCTTTCGATTTCCTAACCCGTCAAGCCATCCTCACGCTGCATAGCTTCTCCTTTGTCCGCCGTCGAGCCCTTCCGCCGTCCATCTCTCCTTACCGTTGACCCTTTCTTGCATACAAATTCACTTACGCCTTTTCCCTCGTTCCTGCCATCATTCCTTCCTTAAGCTTGCGTCCAAGCCAACTCCTCACGCTGTCGTGCTCCCATCGCCCGACCTGCACACAAGTAAAACTACGCATGCTATAAAATTTAAAACCTTACGTTTATGCGTTTTTTTTTTTTTTTTTTTTTAGGTTTCGTTTTATTCGTTTGATTAGATTTTAGATTTTTAATGTGTAATATTAGTTTTTAGTTTTATATTTTAGTTCGATTTGATTTTAGATTTTGTTAACTTTTAGTTTTCATTTTAGATTTTAGGGTAGCGTTAGTTCTTAAATTTAATTCGTAGGTTTTAATTCGACCTCTTTTGTTTTTAATTTCTAGTTTTAGCTTAGTTTTCTTTCGTTTAGAGGTTTTAGTTTGTAGATTTAAATTTAAATTTAATTTAATTAGCTTTAGATTTTAATTTAGTTTAGTTTAGAGTTAGTTTTGTTTTAATTTGTTTTTTTAAGTTTTAGATTTTAATCCTTAGTTTTAGTTTTATTTGTATATATTGTTTAAAAAATAATAAAATATATATATATAAAATTCTAAAAAATTTTATAGTCAAATGAACTTTTAAAATTTTATCCTAATTTTGACTATATAAAATTTGATTTTTGAATTGGGGTTATTTAGAATATCATAAATTCGGAAATATTGCAAAGGATCTGGCATTTATCTTTTAACGATCGTTTCATGATAGCTTTGCTGTGGGCTTAAGTATTTTAATGAATGGTTGTGGTGCTTTCTATTGAATATCATTGTGGTCATTTGTGTTTTCATAGCAGCAGTTATACATCAATTACTTGGCTTTAATTGCATAACGGGATCTTTTAACTCCATAAGGCACTGGTTTTAATATAATTAATCTGTGAAATCTCGTTAATCTCATCAAGTATTTGGTATTTTAGCTGTGTCTCTTGGGTTGGTTGGTTTTCAAACAATCATTTTTCTTCATTACTATTAGGGTCTACCTCCGTTAGCTTGCAAGGAGACAGCTTAGATAGAGAGATTGGGGATCAGGGTGACAACCCCCGATCTGAGCCGTTATCGCGGTGCCTAGACATTTTGTGCGACAACATTTTTTGGCGCCGTTGCCGGGGATAGAGGTATTCTGTCCTTGGTCTTAACGACATTTTCTAATCTTCTAATCTTCTTTCACCATTCATTAGCTTGTCACAAGGGATCACATTTTCTGGCATCTTTTCATCATCTTATCTTTCGTCATATCACTAATCATTTCATCATCGTATCTTGAGCACCTGGACATTTCGGTTGGCTTCTTGTTTGGGTGGCGACTTCACTTATTCATCTATTTACTCCCAGACAAGAATCCCCCCCTGATATCCATCTTCTATTCTTGATTATTCTTCTGTTTTAGAATTACTTTCATGTTCAAGTGGCGACTCCAATTCTTTCATTTCTTACGAGAATTTCTACTAAGAAGCTCGCTTCTTGTGGATCTCTTGATTTTTCTTGAACAAGGATCTCTTTCTCTAACATCCACTTGGTTTTTTTTATTTAAGTAAGTCATCATGGATGATCCTTTTTATGACATGCCAATGGAAGCCATTCGAAAAATGCCTGTGTTCTCAGGTGGTAATTCGGTCGCTGCTCGAAAGCATCTCTTAACGATCACTCATATAATAAACAGATATTGTCTTCCTTCACAATATAATCGAGGAGATATCAAGATACGTCTCTTTTGTTGTTCCTTAGATGGTGATGTTATGAAATGGTTGAGTAATTGGCTTGGGGGTTATATTACTTCTTGGTAAAGTATCGTCAAAGCTTTTATAGATAAATATATACAACAATATGATTCGCCTTGTGCTCTCAGTATTATGCAAAATAATGAAATTGATCTTGTAGAGAACTCAACTATCAGCAAGAGTTTTCCAGACAGTACCACGACAACACAAATCCATGATAGTGGTGAAGTAGAAACAAGTTGTCAAATCAGTGTTGAGAATGATAAGCGTCTTGTTAACGAATTGATTCAGATGGTTAAGGATATACAACTAAATCAAGCTCAGGTAATCAAGAATATGGAGGCCAACCAGGCTCAAATCATTAAGAATATGGAACTTAACTAAGTAAGATTAACAACTGATCATACCAGGGAAATTGATGCTATACAAAACAAGTTGTTAGCCTTAAAGGAAAACATAACAATCATGGAATTCAATCACTCCAATCAAATGATTGCCATGGAAGAAAAGCATATTGAAGAAATGGCGATCATGGAATTTAGTCACTCTAATCAAATGGCCACCATGCAAAATCATGAGAAAGAAATGAACTATATTTATAATTGCTTCATGGCCATGAAAGCGGGTAATGATAAAATTATAAAGGACATGGAAACTGGTCAAATATCTCTTCGGCATAGGTTATTGACTGTTGAAAAGAGTCATGTGAAGGAAATCAGTGCTATAAAGGTTAAGCATTTTAATCAAATGTCTGTTATTCAGAATAAGTTGGAAAAAATGGAAAGATCACATATACAGAATGTCCAACCCAGGTCAAAATTGTCAACAGATCATAGGCCTCCCAGTTTGCTGAAGCAAGCTCCATCCTATTATGAGGAGACCATTTCTTCCATTGAAAAGTGGTTGATTGAAGGCGATCCGGATAAAAGGAAAATTGAAGGGAATCAGGTTAATACATCACCCTTGACAGAGCACATGCAGAATGAAGAGAGGCATGTCACACATATATTGTTTACTTCATTTGAAAGTTCACAAGAAGAATGTTCCACATCATCAACAATACAATCTTCCACGAAGAAGAGCCTGAGGCGAAAAAGAAAAAGAATAAGGAAGTGGTTTGATTTGTCTGATGGTCGAGAGCAGCTTGACATTCAGATAAGACAGAGTCCTACAATTAGCAATATTGGACATGGTACATCTGAAAAGCAGCCTACAGACTTGCTTGAAAGCAGGCAAATGCTTGCCACGCACTATATTGAGCACATCTGATGCCACAGGGCATCCTTTGTATTGTATCTCTAACCTTACACCTTGTTATTTTAGCATTTCATTTTGCAGTTAGAGTAGATTTACTTTTCATGTTAAGTAGAATAATAAATGATACAAGAGCTTCTATTTTTCATGTGCTTAATGTTATATGATGATATTTGGATGGACGCTAGTTATGTAATTTTGTGTGTTGCTTGGATGCAGATTCTGGATTCTCACATTCTTCCGATGAAGCAACGTGTCCCCAAATAGAGCCAGAAGTTGACCACACTTTGTCAACGACCCCATAGCAGTACACCCCCATTTTTTCAAATGGGACTCATCATGTTTGAGGTTCACGCCATTCAGATTCCATCATCAGTCGATAGTTTTATAAACATTGTAAACCCATTATGCATGTTTATGATGTAAATGATCTAAGTAAGACCGTGATGTATGTAACAACCTAGGTAAGCCTAGTATGTTGGTGACGATTTCTATCCTAGGAGGTTTTTTGTCTGACTGATTTACTTGTGTTTTTCGACACAAGTGATCGGCAGAGTTTTCCCCTCCAGCCTCACTCCAAAGCTAGGGTGGATTTTGTCATCAGCATGCTAAGTGAGTCCAAGTGTTTTCTATTGAGTCTTTGTAAAATTAGTTTGGGAATAATCCTAGCTATTTGGCTAGATTATTTTATTACAAGCTACTTGGTCTACTAGATCATGTTTTGAGTCGCAGAATTGAGTATCTATTTGAGGGTCTATATGAATGGGTATTCCCCCTTCATGTGTCTAAATGTATTTATCTTATGTAAAGAGGGTTGGAAATATAATTAAATCCCCTCTCAGTCAATTAATTAAATTTTCTGGTTAAATTAATTAAAAAATCTTAAGCCAGAAATTTAATAAATTTTAAGTCCTAGGTGAGTATAAAATTCTTCAAAGGCAAAATTCTTTGGTCCTTAAAAAATGAATTTTTAAAGGCCCCAGGCCAAGGGAAAATTGAGAATTTCAAGAAATTTTGGACCCTTAGGCCTAGGTGGTTAAGTCAAAGTCAAAATTTTGAGGTAATTAACTCAAAAATAGTATTTTTGAGTTAATTAAAATGAAATTAAATGATAAATTCGTTTTTCCTCAAATTTATAATTTCGACGGTCCAAATTAAAAGATGATCAAATCTTATCGACGATTGAGATTATTTTGACATGGATCAACCGAACTAGCCGTTGGAGATTTTATCTTATAAATTAGAGGTCTTTGTCAGTCTTGAGTCATCCAATCTTTGGATCGTGCACTTGTTCTTGGAAGCTCTTGTGATTCCTTTTGATGAATAAAGCATAAAGACTTTGGGGTTACAAACTTTGGTGTTCCTTTTCCAGATCTATGTGGTGATTTATCTCTAAACTCTGCTACTTTATTTTTGCATTTTTATGGTTGATGGCCTTCATGGATTAATCTGCATACAGGTATCTTGTGCAGTTTTCTGGGTTCATAAAATGACATTTTTGATTTAATGGAAAAACTAGTTATCTATTTTTCTGAAAGGTCTCAAGTTTATTTTTTTAAATCTCTGTCAATCTAAATTTCAAATCTAAGTGTGCAGGGAATCTTTTTTTAAAAGGTTTGAGCATCTGGGAAAGTCTTCAGTGGGACTAGCCGACTCTCAGATTTCGTAAATCTGAAAAAGCCCATTGTTTCTAATTTCTCAAAGCTATCTTACGAAATTGTGGTTTTGCAGAGTCTTCTAGGACTTGTGCCTCTCTTTAAAAAAAATTTAATCTTCAAAATTATGCTGAACTGTTTTAAATCTGGCCGTGAGGGCCTCCGATCTGTAGATTAGCAATGTAAATTTTTAAATATTCTTGTAAGGGTTTAATAATTTTTGTGTATAGTTTTGGATCTGTTCTGGTTTTGCAAGTTTGCAGGGGGTTTTCAAAATTCTTTTAAAAAGATCAGAGCCAGATCTACCCCCGTGGGCAAGATCTAGCCTCAAAATCGCTTATGTTGGCAAATCTGAATGTTATTTGATTAAAGGAGTGTTTAAGATCAAAGTTTTGCGGAAAAATTTTAGGTTTGCTGGATGTTTTAGATGTGTATGGGTTTGTTTTTATCTCTACCTCTGTCTGCTGCGTTAACCCTTCTCTATGCTTTCCTTGCCTTCACGCTGCCTTCATTTCATTCATTTGCACCTGCCTCTCCCTTACTCGTCCATCCCGTCTTGTATACGCTGCCTTCCTCTCCGTCCAGCGCCTGCCTTTCCTTTGCCCTCGACTTCAAGTCCTCTTCACATCTCCATTATCCATTCCTTAGCGTCTTCCCCATTGTCGACCCCATATTCTGGCCTTTCGATTTCCTAACCCGTCAAGCCATCCTCACGTTGCATAGCTTCTCCTTTGTCCGCCGTTGAGCCTTTCCACCATCCATCTCTCCTTACCGTCGATCCTTTCCTGCATACAAATTCACTTACGCATTTTCCCTCGTCCTTGCCATCGTTCCTTCCTCAAGCCTGTGTCCAAGCCAGCTGCTCATGCTGTCGTGCTCCTGTTGCCCGACCTGCACATAAGTAAAACAATGCATGCTATAAAATTTAAAACCTTACGTTTATGCGTTTTGAAGTTTTTTTTTTTTAGGTTTCGTTTTATTTGTTTGATTAGATTTTAGACTTTTAATGTGTAATATTAGTTTTTAGTTTTATATTTTAGTTCGATTTGATTTTAGATTTTGTTAACTTTTAGTTTTCATTTTAGTTTTTAGGGTAGCATTAGTTCTTATATTTAATTCGTAGGTTTTAATTCGACCTCTTTTGTTTTTAACTTTTAGTTTTAGCTTAGTTTTCTTTCGTTTAGAGGTTTTAGTTTGTAGATTTAAATTTAAATTTAATTTAAATTAGCTTTAGATTTTAATTTAGTTTAGTTTAGAGTTAGTTTTGTTTTAATTTGTTTTTTTTAGTTTTAGATTTAAATTTAGATTTTAATCCTTAGTTTTAGTTTTATTTGTATATATTGTTTAATATATATATATATATATATATATATAAAATTCTAAAAATTTTTATAGTCAAATGAACTTCTAAAATTTTATCCTAAGTTTGACTGTATAAAATTTGATTTTCGAATTGGGGTTATTTAGAATATCATAAATTCGGAAATATTGCAAAGGATTTGGCATTTATATTTTAATGATCGTTTCATGATAGCTTTGGTGTGGGCTTAAGTATTTTAATGAATGGTTGTGATGCTTTCTATTGAATATCATTGTGGTCATTTGTGTTTTCATAGCAGCATTTATACATCAATTACTTGGCTTTAATTGCATAACAGGATCTTTTAACTCCATAAGGCACTGGTTTTAATACAATTGATCTGTGAAATCTCGTTAATCTCATCAAGTATTTGGTATTTTAGCTGTGTCTCCTGGGTTGGTTGGTTTTCAAACAATCATTTTTCTTCATTACTATTAGGGTCTACCTCCCTTAGCTTGCAGGGAAACAGCTTAGATAGAGAGATTGGGGATCAGGGTGATAGCCCTTGATCTGAGCCGTTGTCGCGGTGCCTAGACGTTTTGTGCAACAACATAGTTCATAGGCATTATTCTTTTCAATAAACTCTGTTTGTATGGGAATGTCATTTTGTGTTTCATGCTTTCAGTTTAATGGATTCATGATTGAACATGCTCATTAAACTCCTCTACTTTTTCAGACCCTCCACCATACCTACAAAACCTTAAAGCCATCATAGATCCACTACTACCTTGCTCCTTCATATCTTTGCAGTTGTAAACCCTTTTGATACCTAGACCTAGTTACTTGGTTTCATCCCTGATCCAGCATCAAACCCTAAAATACTCAAAATCTACCTAAGCTTATCATATCTAGCCTAATATCCTTCGTATCATAGTCAATCCTTGACTGTGATCTCATAGATAGAGCCCTCTCAGCCTGATGGGGTAGCTACTAGGTCAAAGTGGTCTGTGGTTACCTTTGTCAATCTCCTTTTCAGCCTTCAGAGAATTGGTGGAGTGCTAACAGGGTACAGGCTTAGGGATGGCATGGTTGATTGCACAGGTAGCATATGTTTTTCCCCTGGGCTCATTTTTGAGGGACGGTGAATGGTAGACTTCGTCTATAGGAGGGTACCCAGACTCCGAGCAGTGTCCAGGTGTATCATCAGGAGTCGGGATAGCGGATTTCACTGCGTGGTCTGGCAGGAGTAGGGAAGGTACGCATGTGTGGGACAAAATCCTGATACTTGGGGTCCACCTAGGGGATATATACAGGGGTCAGAGATGAGGGCTAGATGGGTTCTAGCAGGTAGCAGTGCTACGTAGCGACATCCCGTGAAGAGTGGGCGCTGTGAGCTCCGAGTATGGTTAGGGGATCCAGGGATCTATTGGGCAGGTGGATCACTCCACTTTGTGATGAGCAGGGACATCGCAGAGGGTGATCTAGTCACCTTGGGTTTGACACGTCGGGGAGGACTAAGACCTCCACTACATGGCGAGGCAGACTTATCATGTTGTTGCTCAGGGTCATGATTGGCAGTGGAGGGGTAGATATTAGCATAATGGAGATGCCCAGGCAGGATGAGCTTGGCCTTCATAGATTTTTCGCCACAAGGTCCCAAGGGAGAGGGATACAGTCTGCACACAATGGGGAGTATCTCATAGTCAGAGTGGCGCAACGTCAGCATGGTGCAACCTCTCCGAGATTAGCAGGGGACCCGAACATTACAGCTCTACACAGCTCGATAACCTTTAGGGATGAGCTGTATACTACATGGGGAGATTATGTAGATATTCCATTTGGATTTAGCGAGTCATTAATGGAGTGGCAGACTTCATTAGCATGGCAGGTTGGTCAGCGCGCTGGTAGCAGGAGGGGCTCATGTGTGCGAAACTCTATCTCTGCAGGGATTAGGTGGTATATTCAAGGGTTTACTCTTGGAGTGCATGGGATGGACTACTTGGTAGGGAAACTTCATGAGGAGTTGGGCATAGTTCCATGTTATCAAGATTCCATACTCACTGATGGTTTTCAGAGGGCTTCTGCTACTCGTTCTTGGCAGGATGGTGAGTGGAGCAAACAGAGCTTCATGTTGGACAAGATGGCTTGGAATTCAGGTATTGAGGGATCCATTCATATCAAGGAGATGCAAAGGTCAGGGATGATTCAATGGTGCATCTGGGACCTTGGCACATTTTTGCAGTGACATCGGGGAGCGTCAGCTAGAGAGGATGCTTGTTTAGGCATTGCTTGAGGACAAACAATTTTTGGAGGGGAGGACTGTAATATCCGCAATAAGCAATTATGCTAATTAGAATATTAATTTGATAAATTTTGATGTTTTTAATATCAAGCAGAAATAAGGTGGGTTGGGACCTACAATTAATAATTAATAGAAAAACTACAACGTACTCCTATAGTTCACAAGGAAAAATTATGGCCATAGTGGGGTCCATGTGGCTATCATTCAATTTGGAGGTAGCTCCCTAGGTGGCAGCATGGGAGAGGCTCTATGGGGGCAGCGCAGTCAGTGGCTGGATGAGGGGACTGCACAGTCCTTGGTGGGCCCAAGGGAGCATTGGGGGCTCAACTGATAAAAGGAAGTGAAGGCAGCTCATTTCCTCATTCATTTATCTTCTATTTTGATTGTCATATTGACATAGCATGCTTGTGCCTGGTGCCAAGTCTGTTGTGTTGTTTAGCACGCGAGATCTTCAGGTGGAGATCTCAAGCTCTACCTCGGGAGACTTTGAGTGCCCGCTCAGGAGATTGGTTTCATAATTTTGGTGAGGAGTTGACATAGCAGCAACAACAGGAGTGCGTAGTCCCTTTAGGACTGCGTAGAGGCAACAGAGACTGCACAATGCAGTCTAGAGGAAGTGCCGGGAGTGTGGGTGAGAAGAGGAGTTCAACCGGAAGATTTGGAGGAGAGGCTAGCCACCTCCTACCAGGGAATTTGGCAGCATTTTGGAGACATCTACCAGCGGTTCTAGCCAGGAGTCGAACTTCCCAGCAGTTGGGTGAGCCAAGCCCAAGAGGGCCAATTTCCGAGGTCAAAACTAGGACAAACCCTTTTTGAGTTTTTCTGGGTTTATTGCAGAGAAGCCAAAATTAATTTGGCAAAATTTTCTGGTCAGGTTTGAGATGTCAAACAAAAATCCTAACTCAACTAGCAGTTAGTGGAGCTAGGGGAAAATAGGGCCGAAATTCTGGGTTCAATAGTTGGCCAATTCCTTCGCGGTTTTTTGTGGGTTTTGTGAGTAGAGTCTGAGGTTGAAAGCCCAGAATTTTATGAGTAGTGGAAGCGGCCAAACCAACCATCTGAAGTCAGCCAACAGTAGCATTTCTGGGCAGAGCAGCGTAGCACCAGAGCCACGCAGAGCCAGTTACAGAGAGTCATTTCAGCTTGGGTTGAGAAGTATTCCAGCCTACCTTGAGTAGGCCCAGGTACACCTATTCCAACACCTCTTTTGTACTCAATTCCCAACATTAATAAAATGGCTCAGCGCATCTTTTGGCTTCAATTTCTCATGTATTGATGGTGTAATTTATTTTGCTGTAGTTTTAGTCCATTATTGCTTGTATTATTGTCATTTTCCCATTTGGGGATATTACAGTAATAATGTCCTTAAGTATCTCTTTAAGAATTAACTTAATGAGTTCCGCATTGACTAGCTACCCTATATAACTTGTAACCAAAGAGGATATTCTAGTGTTCCCTGCTTCCATAGGATTAGTACCTTAGTGTGTCCACTCCTTGGCAAAAATTGAGGTATATGTATATATATTTCGAATGTATTGTATGTTTCATTTTCATGTGTTTGTGTCTCTGTGTGAAAATGCACAATCTTGAATGATATTTTGGTTGCCATTTTAGAATTTCCTCGATTTTTTCATGCAACCTTTGCATTTGAATTAAAATTATATTTATTTAACTCAATCAATTTTTTGATTTAGCATTTCTCGTTGTGATTGACTAAGAAAGCTATGATTGCACATGCAATAGAAGAAAGAACTTCAGTTAAAATTTTCAAGATAAGAGATTTAATATAATCCCTAATTGAAATAAACAAGTCTAGGAAGTAGATATACTTGAGTTAAAAGCAACTATACTTGAAATGAAATCTAATCTAATGATCTTCCAGAGACTAGCTTTAGATTTCAAGTGAAATAAACAAAAGAGAAAGGGGGATTTTGGATTTTATAATATTTGGTGGTTAATGGGAGAGACTAATGCTATATCCTAGAGCTAATGGGGTCAACAAGAAGGCTTCTTCTATTTTCATAAGGATTAGAGGAAGGAGGCAAGACTATGAAAAAATCAGTAGCCTCTTCTCTAACTTGGATGAAAGTAGAAACCAAGACTCTAAAAGGAAGGGGTCGAGGATGGATCCACCTTTCAACTAATAAAATCAAAGTTAATCGAGCAATTAAAACTAATAACCTTGCTGGAATTGCTAGATAATACATAAATCAAAGCACTAACTAAAAACTACTAAATTAACAAAGGAGAAAATATGATGACTTACCTCACATACAATGCTCCTTCTAAGTGGTAGAGTTTTGTAATGCCTCCATTTTAATTTTGGACAACTAGGTCCAAACTCCATGTTGTGATGCTCAGATGAAGATGCCAATATTTTTATTGGATTCCTCTTTCGGAGAGGTGCAAGATCAATCTTAAGATCATCTTGATTTGATGAGCAGAACATTTATTTTGAATTTATTCAAAATTTGTGTAGGTCGGTCTGAAATGAAATGTAGGCTTGAAGCCCCAGCAATTGTGTCACACACCCTCATTGATGGATATAAATAGGTCAACGTTCGAGGTCATTTTCACTCATCGGTCCTCACACATTCTCTCTCATCATCTGATTGGTTCAATCACTTTGGAGGCTCCTCTTCATCCACATGTGGGAAATTGCAGCAAGAAGAATTTTGTGTTTTCAACCTAGGGTTTCAGTGTAGAGTTGACCAATGTTGACTTTGGTCAATGCATGGTCAAATTGACCCTAACTTTGGGCAAAATTCCGATTTCTGTAGTTTGCATTTTCTGGCACAAAAATTGAGGTTGACTATTGACTTTGACCGGGCTGGTTTGACTTTTTGTTGTTGCTTTTTTGCGTTGACCGTTGACTGTGACAACGTTGACTTTCATTGACTTTGGGTTGACTGATATCGCTGTCCGAGAGGGTTGTGTGACACTTCTGGTTGGCTGACCATATTGAGACTTTGTTGGTTGAGGCATCCCATTGACCACTGTAACTCACCAACACACATAATTTTGGCTTGTCTTCGATTGATCTACTTGTATGTTCTATCAGCATTTTACTTTCTTGTTTATGTGATTACTGTTTGATATTGGGGATAAAAAGTAAAGTTGCATCAAGCATAGAACATCTACAAAAATTTACATGGTATCAGAGCTGAGGTGAAGACAAAGCCCAAGTTTGTAGCAATCAACAAAGAAGAGCATGGGTACCTCAAACTATAATGGCTTCAAAGCTGATGACAAATTGATTGGGAAGGAAGACTTCCATGCCTGGAAGATAGCTTTAGATCTTATGTTGGAAGACCAAGATGCCATGGACTATGTGCAGGGTAAAATCCAAGAGCCTCCATCATCTGCACCTGCTGCCACCAAGTCTAAGTGTAAGAAGGGGGAAATCAAAGCAAAGCTGATGATCTGGGATTCAATTCATAAGAGTCTGGTAGCCTACATCTCTGAGCTGGGCACATCCAAGGAGATGTACGATAAGTTGGTCAACATGTTCAAAGCCAACAATGCAAATCAAGTCCTTTTCTTCAAGAACCAATTGAAGAATTTGAAGAAAGGTAGGGATGAATCCGTTCAATCATATTTTCTGAAGCTGACCGAAAGCAGTAATAATCTTTTGGCTATTGGGGAGACAATATATGATCGAGAGATGGTTCTCACCGCACTTGGAGGTCTCTCATCCGAATGGCATGTATTCAACACTACCATTCTCAATAACAATGTGATCCCTGATTTCGACGAAGTACTATCGAGATGCGTACAATAAGAAACAAGGATGAAGGAATATGAAAAAGAAGGAAATGCTGCATTCACTGCTTGTGCTAAGAAGAAGAACCTTGGTGGTCCAAGGAACAAAGGAAGAGCAGGTATAAATTTATGTAGATGTTCTATGCTTGATGCAACTTTACTTTCACTACAACAATCACATAAACAATCAAGTAAAGCGCTGATAGAACATACCAGTAGATCAACAGAAGACAAACTAGAAACAGATAAATGTGTTGGTGCGTTAGGACGGTCAACAGGATGCTTCAACCAACAAAGTCTCCTTGGTCAGCCAACCCAGCATGTGTTACAACAACCCTCAAAACAGCCATACGGTTAACTAAAAGTCAACCCCAAAAAAGTCAATGCTGCCCTGAAAAGTCAACGCAAAACAGTAGCAAGCAGCAGCAACTACAGTAGCACTAGCAGCAATAGCAGCAACAATAGCAGCAACAACAGTAGCAACAGCAGCAGCAACAAGTAAAAGTCAACGCAGCATGGTCTAGGTCAACCTTTGACCTCGGTTCTCGTGCCAAAATGTATGGACTTCAGAAATCAAAGTCTCTGCCAAAAATTAGCGCCTTTGGACCATGCGTTGACCAAAGTCAACGCTAGTCAAACCTGCGTGGAAACCCTAGCTACAACAGAATTCTCTTCGTCCTCCTTTCCCACGTGTGAACCGAAAACTGCCTCCAAGGAGCTCGAACCAATCAGAAGAGGAGAGATGATGCGTGAGGATGAGATGAGTGAAATGTCCTCCAACATTGACTCTATTTATGTCAATCACTGAGGGTGTGTGAGACATTTGCTAGGGGTGTAAAATCTTAAGGTTGACCTGCACATATTTTGAAAGTATTAAAAATAAATTCAAAATAAATGTTCTTCTCATTGGATCAAGATGATCTTTCGGATCAAGATGATCTTTCGATCAATCTTGCACCTCTTCGAAAGAGGGACCCAATAAAAATATTGGTGTCTTCATCTGAGCATCACAAGATGGAGTTTGGACCTAGTTGTCCAATTTTAACACTCCCTCTTAACTAGGGAGAACTCCATCCACCTGTGCAATCAAACATCGTGCGTCATCCCACCGTAACTTGCTTCGCTGGCCTCTTTATTTCAGAATAGAAGTGGGTCAGTCACAAAGACATGATTCTCGGCTGACAAATTCAGCCCAAAGGTCCGAAACCTCTATAGGACTCACAAAGAGTCTCATACCAACCCGAAGTTGGTTTACCTGACTTGAAGTCAGTTGGAGGTCCGAAACCTCACATGGACTCAGAGTTACATACCAACCCAAAGTTGGTTTATCTGACCCGAAGTCAGTAGGAGGTCTGAAACCTCACTAGACTTGATCCCAGATCAAGTGGTTGGACACGTGTCATCCTAGATAGAGAGTACGGCAATTTCTGATGCGTCCACCAGTCCTTGCTACTAGTCTCTAGCTTTTCCCACCTCGTTGGCCAAATGAGAGGTACTTCCCATGAGTCTGGAACTCAATGGGTAGGATGCATAAGGGGCACAGATCATGAGAGGCGAACCAACTCAATCATCATAACGGTGGGGCAGAAGCACCACAAGGTTCGACAAGCCTAGCCCCGTGTGTGTTTATAGCTCCAAGAAGCTATCCCTAGAGCCCCCCAGAGCTCCAAGAGCTCATCGTCCAACAAGACCCTCAAAATAGGACCGTTCCACGATTCCAAGATTCTCACAAAAGGTTAGGAACATAATCTTCCCCAAGGGCATTGTGAGAATACCCGTGACCTGCTCATCAGTTCCTATATGATCGAGCCTTACGGCGCCTCGCTGTACCATATCCCAGATAAAGTGATACCAACCATCAACATGCTTGGATCGTTCGTGGAACACAGGATTCTATGACAAACGAATCCCCCTCAGGTTATCACCAAGGATAATGGTGGCATCTAGCACATGCTCGAACAACTCACTTAAGAGCTTTCGCAACCAAGTGACTTCACAACAGGCCATACATGTTATAATGTATTCGGCCTCAGCGGTGCTCAAGGCTACCGACTTCAGTTTCCTGTTCGAAGCAGATCTACATGTGGAGCAGCATCCAGATGTGCTCTTGCGATCCACCACACTGCTAGTCCAATTGGCATCAATATATCCATGGAGTGTCATACTATCGGCAGTGTATCTCAGCCCATGGTCTAACGTGCCCCAAAGATATCTCAACAGTTTCTTGGCACCAACCCAGTGAATGTTATGATCAACCATGTGTTGACTCAAATTGTTCACTGCACAACATACGTCCGGACGGGTGTTCACTAAGAATATCAGGGTCCCTACAAATTGACGATACTCAGTAGGATACGCTAACACGGGCCCAGCAGTGCTGCCACTCAACTTCTTAAAGTTGAGCTCCATTAGTGTCGACACGGATTTGCAGTCCACCATACCAAATCTTTCCAGAAGCTTCACAATGTATTTTCCTTGAGAAAGGAAAATCTCGCCAGGACTCTGCCAGATCTCCAGGCCTAGGAAATAGTGCATTAGTCCTAGGTCCTTCATGTCGAACTCAACAATGAGCTCCCTCTTGCACTGATGAATGAGAGGGTCAACACCTGTCAGGAAGAGGTCATCCACATACAGCACCAGAATGAGAGGCTTCTCCTTTTCAACCTTATAGTAAAACACTGTTACCGATGAAATAGGTAACTGCACTGTTACCTACTTTTTTTTGGTAGCATAAAAAACCCCCGATTTTGAAAAGTGGTGATGCAGAATCACCCTTTTTTTTTTTTTTTTTCCTGAGCACATTTTTGACACTCTAATATTTTTATTTATGAAGTATGAATATTTGTTTTAAAATGTTAGTGATTTTCATGCTAATTTTGAAACGTATTGATGCAGCATCAACTTTTTTCTTTTTAGAGCGGTGATTTTCATGCTAATTTTGAAACGTATTGATGCAGCATCAACCTTTTTTTTTTAGAGGTGATTTTTATGTTGGTAATAAAACACAAAACTTAGATAAAAATATATATAAAAAAACAATAAAAAAAAACCAATAAAAATGTTAAAAAAAAACAAAATTAACTCGTAAAAATAAAAAATTTAAACAAAAATAAATTAAAAAAACAAAAATATTCGAAAATTATATCAAAAGAAATGACAAAATTTGAAAAAAAACACATAATTTAAAGAAAAAAACAAAAATAACCAACCAAAAAAAAAAAACATCAAAAACATTTTTTTCCAAGTTATTAAAAAACCCATATAATTAAAAAAAAAAAATTTTAAATTGAAAATTTAAAAATAATTTAAATTACAAAATTAAAATTTAGATTAAAAAAAAGAAAAAATTAAATTTAAAAATTTAAATTAAAAAAATAATAATAATAAGAATAAAAATACAAATTAAAAAAAGAAAAAAAAAAAAGAAAAGAAAAAAAAAATTAAAAAAAAAAAAAAACTATCATTAAAAAACAAAAAAAATGAAAAAAACCACATGCAAATAATTAAAAAACAAATATCCATAAATTTACTGTTTTTTTTTTAAAATGAAACAATTTGTAAATTTAAAAAATGAAAAACTAAATAAACTAAAAGATTTAAAAAAAAAATAAATAAATAAAATTTAATAACTAAATTTTAAATTTTAAAAAATAATTAATCTAAAATGTTAAATTAAAAAAAAAAAAATTAAAAAAAAAAAAGAAAAAAAGAAAGAAAGAAAGAAGAAGAAGAAGTTAAATTTAAAATAAAATATTTGAATTAAAAAAAAAAATTAATTTTAAATTTTTTGAATTTAAAAAAAAAAAAAAAAAAAAAGATCGTGGTGGCGCCGCTTAATCGCCCCGCTTCGTGGCGCGAGGTCGGCACTGGCGGCGAGAGGCCGCATGCACTCTCTCGTTTGCCTGGGGCTTGGCCGGCCTCCGCCGTGACCTGAGCGGGAGGCCAATATCGGGAATCGGCCTCCCGCATCGCGGCAGGGCGATTCACGGAATCAGCCTCCCACCGCGGGAGGGCGATTCCCGGAATCAGCGTCCTGCCGTGGGAGGGAATCTGCCTCTCGCCCAGCGGCCGACCTCCGTAGCCACCTGGGCGGGAGGCCGATTGACGGCGCCACCACGATCAAAAAATTCTTCCCTTTTTTTTTTTTTTTTTTTTTTTATAAATTTAATTTTTATATTTGAAATTTAATTTGTTTTTTATTTTATTTTATTAATTTTTTTTTGTTTTTAATTTTTTTTTTTCTAAATTTTGTTAATAATTTTTATTTATTTAATTGATTTTTTTTTTTTTTTTAATTTTTTCATATATTTTTTTATTACTAAATTTTATGTTTAGTTTTTTCATTTAACTTTTTAAAATTTAGTAAATTTTCTATTTTTTTAATTTTTTTTTTATTTAATTTATTTGAATTTAATATTTTTTTTAATTTTTTAATTTTTTTTTATTATTTTTTTAATTACATAAAATTTTTATATTTTTTTTTATTTCAATTAAAATTGTGTATTTAAAATTAGATGTTTATTTATTTATTTATTATTATTATTATTATTATTATATTAAACTTAATATTTTCAAATTAATTTGTTTTTTATTTTATTTTTTATTTAATATATATATTTTAATTTTTAATTGATTTTGAAAGTTTTTAAACTTTTTATTTTAACAATGTTTGTTTGTTTTTTTTTTTAATTTCAAAATTTATTTGTTTATTCATTTATTTATTAAAATTTAATATATATTTTTTTAAATTTAATTTGTTATTTTAATATTAATATTATTTTAAAATTTAATAAAATCTAATATATATATTTTTAATTTAAGTTCTCACACACACATATATATATATATATATATATATATATATATATATATATATATATATATTATTTTTTATAATTTAAATTAAATATATTTTTTAAAATCTATTTGTTTTTTTAATATATATTTGTTTAAATTTAATATTTTTATTGTATTTTTTTTTCATTTTCTTTTTAATTAATTTTTCATTTTTTTACTTTTAATTTCAATAATGTTTTTTTTTTTAAATTTTATTTTAAAGTTTTAAATTTATTAAAATTTAATATATTTCTTTAAATTTAACTTTTTATTTTAAAATTTAATTTTTTTTTTTTTTAATAAACATTTTCTTTTTCTTTTTTTAAATTTAATTTCTATATTTTATTTTTTATAATTTCATTTTTTAACTTGTTTTTTTTTTAATTTAATTTTTTTATTTTGTTTTTTTTTATTTTTTTTTTTATATATTTTGAAATTTTAATCTTTAAATTATTTTTTAATTTTTAATTTTTTTCTTAAATTTTAGGTTTTTTTTAATGTTTGAATTAAAATTTTTATTTTGTTTTTATTTTTATTTTTTTATTCCTATATATTTTTAAATTTTAAGCTTTAAAATGTTTTTATTTTTTAAATTTATTTATTTTCTTAAATTTTAGGTTTTTTTTAATGTTTGAATTTTAAAAATTAAAAAATGTTATTTCTATTTTTAAAAATGTCAAAAATATGACACAATTTTTTTTTTTGTTATTCCAGCATCAACTGGTTTTGTTTTGAGGGTGTTTTTCAATCCTTTTTTCAAGAAACAATTTTGTTTTTAGCATAATTTTATAAAATGTTGAAATTTGACCTTCAAAAAAAACCAAGTGCGTTCTGGAATACACTTTTTTTGTTTTTGGGGTGTTTTTTCATGTTTTTTGAGTCTTTTTGGACTAGAGTTCTTGTTTTGAGGTCAGGTTACCTATTTCATCGGTAACAGTGTTGTAAAGGTTCGGATCAGCATTACTACGAGTGAAGCCCAGCTTCATCAGGTAGTTATCTATCCTCTCGTACCAAAGTTTGGGTGCTTGCTTCAGCCCATAGAGGGCTTTCTTGAACTTGCAGACATGGGTGTCCCAATCTTGGACTTCGAACCCCAGAGGTTGCTCTACATACACCTCTTCCTTTATCGCACCATGCAGAAAAGCAGTCTTCACATCCATTTGATGAAGACTCCATCCTTGCTTAGCAGCAAGGGCTATGATAGATCGAATGGTGGTATATCGTGCCACAGGTGCGAATATGACATCATAGTCGATGCCTTCCTTTTGAGAGAAGCCATAGGCAACGAATCTTGCCTTGAACTTTTCAGCACTTCCATCAGATCCATGCTTGATCTTGTAGAGCCATTTCGAGGTGACAACTGCTTTTTCCTTCGGTCTTGGAACTACATCCTAGACATCATTCTTCATTATGGACTCATACTCTTCGTGCATAACATCCTTCTAGACTTGATGCTTTACAGCTTCCTCAAAAGATCCAGGCTCGGATTGTACAATAGTACTCATGGCTGCTAGATACCCTTGGTATCTTCCCAGCTTCTTGCTTACATGGAATGTCCCCCTTTGGAGCCGTATGTCCCTCAGCATCCTCGAGAGTGTCCCTGAGCCATGATGGTCTCTTTCCTAGTGAAGGAGGTGGATCAATCGGGTCCATCGGTCCTTCAACATCAGGCATCGTCTCATCCTTAGGTTCTTCTTGATTTCCAGGCCTTGCTTCATGATCTTCCTGGGATCTCGGAAGATTTGATTACTTTCTTCAGGGAAGCATCTTTGTCAAAAGTGACATCGTGGCATATCTCCACTTCCCTTTGACCAGGCACATAGACTCTATAGGCCTTCGAAGTTTCACTGTAGCCCACAAACATTCCTTTCTTCCAAGAAGCATCCAACTTGCTCCTCTTTTCTTTCGGCACATGAAAATAAACTGGACATCCAAAAAGTCTAAAATGTGAGACGTCAGGTTTCTTACCAGAGAAAACCTCTTCGGTAGTTTTGGAGTCTAGAGCGGAATGCAGGCATCGGTTTTGTATGTACACAACAGTGTTTGCAGCTTCTCCCCACATAAACTTCGGTAGACCTTGGTCACATAGCATGGCACGGGCAGCTTCCACAATGGTCCTGTTCTTTCGTTTAGCAACACCATTTTGCTCAGGAGTATATATATATAGTTGTGGTCTCCCTCTTAATGCCAGCTTCTTTGCAACAATTTTTGAACTTGTTCATCTCATATTCAGTGCCATTATCGGTCTATCGGATAGCATCTCATGTCATTTCTCCCAGTGGACTTCCTCCAACTTGGTAGAGTGTATCAATTCTAGACCCAAACGTGATAGCTTCCTTGAAGCTCTTCTTCCACATGCACACCTTTCCATCCATGAATGCCACATTGAAACCTTTGTCTTCCATTGCCAATATAGACACAAGGTTCTTCTTCAAATTTGGTACATAGAGTACATCCTGCAAGCAGAGGACTTGACCTTGAGACAAGTGGAGGGTCACAGTCCTTGTCCCTTTCACGGGATATGTGGCATTATCTCCAAGAACAATTTTCAGATTAGTGTCCTTCTCAACCATATCAGAGAGTGCTTCTTTGAACCCAGTGATGTGCCTTGAGGCACCACTTTCTATCAACCAGACATCCATAGTGTCGGGTGGAGATGCAACGGAGAGGGCAGATACAAGAATGTATTCATTTCTTTTATCAACAACATTTGATTCCTCATACCTCTGGTTGTTGTTTTTGTCATCACCATTGGGAGAATCCTTCTTGAAAGGACATTCTCTAGCATAGCGACTAGGCCTATGACAAGTGGAACACTTGCCCTTCTTTCCTTGGGCCCCTGGTTTTTCTTTGTTCTTTGGACCACCAAAGTTCTTCTTTCTAGAATGAGTAGCGTAGGCAACATTTCCTTCATTTTCATACTCCTTCATTCTTGATTCTTCTTGAATGCATCTCGACAGTACTTCATCAAAGTTAGGTATCACATTATTATTTAGAATGGTAGTGTTGAACACATGCCATTCGGATAGGAGCCCTCCAAGTGCAGTGAGTACCATCTCTCGATCAGCTATTGTCTCCCCAATAGCTAGCATATTGTTCTTGATCTCGGTCAGCTTCAGAAAATATGATTGAATAGACTCATCCCTGCCTTTCCTTAGATTCTTCAATTGATTCATGTAGAATAGGACTTGATTCACATTGTAGGCAACCAGGCTCTTGTAAATTGAGTCCCTGATCATTAGCTTTGCTTTGATCTCCCCCTTCTTGTACTTAGTTTTGGTGGCAGCAGTTGCAGTGGATGGAGGCTCTTGGATTTTACCCTGCACATAGTCCGTGACATCTTGGTCTTCCAACATAAGATCCAATGTCATCTTCCAAGCATGGAAGTCATCCTTCCCAGTCAATTTGTCATCATCCTTTAAGCCATTGTAGTTTGAGGAACCCATCCTCTTCTTCAGTGATTGCTAGAAATTAGGACTTCGTCTTCACCTCAGCTCTGATACCATGTAAATTTATGTAGATGTTCTATGCTTGATGCAACTTTACTTTCACTACAACAATCACATAAACAATCAAGTAAAGTGCTGATAGAACATACCAGTAGATCAACAGAAGACAAACCAGAAACAGATAAATGTGTTGGTGCGTTACGGCGGTCAACAACATGCTTCAACCAGCAAAGTCTCCTTGGTTAGCCAACCCAGCATGTGTCACAACCCTGAAAACAGCCATACGGTCAACTCAAAGTCAACCCCAGAAAAGTCAATGTTGCCCAGAAAAGTCAATGCAAAACAGTAACAAGCAGCAGCAACAGCAGCAGCACCAGCAGCAACAACAGCAACATCAACAGCAATAGTAGCAGCATCAGTAGTAGCAACAAGTAAAAGTCAACGCAGCACAGTCTACGGTCAGCCTTTGACCTCGGTTCTTGTGCCAAAATGTATGGACCTCAGAAATCGAAGTCTATGCAAGAAATTAGCTCCTTTGGACCATGCATTGACCAAAGTCAACGCTGGTCAAACCTACGTGGAAACCCTAGCTACAGCAGAATTCTCTTCGTCCTTCTTTCCCACTTGAGAACCGAAAACTGCCTCCAAGGAGCTCGAACCAATAAGAAGAGGAGAGATGATGTGTGAGGATGAGATGAGTGAAATGTCCTCCAACGTTGACTCTATTTATATCAATCACTGAGGGTGTGTGACACATTTGCTGGGGGTGTAAAACCTTAAGGCCGACCTGCACATATTTTGAAAGTATTAAAAATAAATTCAAAATAAATGTTCTGCTCATCGGATCAAGATGATCTTTAGATCAATTGTGCATCTCTCCGAAAGAGGAACCCAATAAAAATATTGGTGTATTCATCTGAGCATCACAACATGGAGTTTGGTCCTAGTTGTCCAATTTTAACAGTAGGGGCCCAAGGGAAGAAAGGTAAATGTTACACATGTTAGAAGACCAACCACTATGCTAGAGAATTCCCTTTCAAGAAGGATTCTCCCGATGATGATGATAATGACAACAACCGGAGGAATGGCAATCAAAGGAACAACAGGTTCATAGGAAAGAGGAAGGCTTCCTCTGGTGGAAATGGGCAACCTTACAAAAGGTCGAGAAATTCCAGATAGTGGTGCCTCAAGGCACATCACGAGGTTCAAGGAAGCACTTTCTGATATGTTAGAGAAGGATGTTAATCTCAAAATTATCCTTGGAGATAATGCCACATATCCCGTGAAAGGGACAGGGACTGTGACCCTCCTCTTTGTTGAGATTTTGTGTATTTGGGGTAGCATTAGTTGTGCTCTAGCTCCCAAATTTTGTGGAGGGACTAGAATACACTTGATCTACAAGACCTAGAAATTGATTTGGGAAATTTCATCTGGTTTAAGAGATATTAAATTAATTAATTATTTTAATGTATTTCCTAAGTTAAAACTTAGGAAACTTAAATAATTAAAGTGAATTTAATTAAACATGTGATGAAATTGTCTTAAGTCACACGGATCAAGATTTATTTTAATCTTAGCCATTGATTCAAGATCTGATCATGGCCGTTGGTTTCCCAACGAGAAAAGTATAAAGGAAAGGCTTGGGGTCATTTGTAAAGACACACAGAGGCAGAGCACTGAAGCTAAGCTGAGATTCTAGGGCAGGTTTTGCTAAGAATACTCAGAAGTGTTTCAGGTGCAAAGAGCCGAATTTAGGCCAAGGGGATGATCTGATCCCGGGGTCTAGAATACATAAGAGGCAGAGATCAGCTCAAGGACATTGCAGAAGGAGAGAGCAGCAACAGCAGCAAGGAAAACACAGTCCCTCCAAGGACATTGTGATTTTCAGCAGGAAATCCACAGGGGTTATGCAGAGATCCTTTAGGGGTAGCGTAGTGACTGCGTCACCCAATCTGGGGTAACGTAGTCTCTTCCGGAGCAGCGCTGAGGGTTTGAGGGGCTTCAGAGGCTGACGCAGAGGCTTTCAGGGGCAGCACTGGGGTTTCTAGGCCCTAATCTTGGCTAAGTTCTGTAAATTCCGTTTGACGGTGTGGATCAGTCATTATTTTGGCACTAGATCAGCCAGTGAGCTGTAGATCTAGTATTTTCTCTCCTGGGATTTCCAGATCTAGAACCTAGATTTGTGTATTCAGAAATTTTCTTAATAATAAGACCCTCCAGCAGCCAGAGACCGGTTTACCCGCATTGGGCTTTTCGGGGGACTATTTGTCTAGAAATAACTGTGTCACTTTGTCAATGTGTGCATGAACTTGTTCTAGATCTGGATTGGTAGAGATTTGTTATGTGTTTTGCTTTGATTTTAACTTGAAGTTATTCAGTTAATAACTTGTCTAAGTAGGAGGAGCATAACCAGATTAACAATAATATTTTCTGCATAAGGTGTAAGTATTTAGAAATTTCTACACACTTGTCTCAAGGTCAAGTCCTCTGCTTGCAAGATGTACTATATGTACTTGATTTGAAGAAGAACCTTGTGTCTATTTCAGCCATGGAAGACAAAGGTTTCAATATGGCATTCATTGATGGGAAGGTGCGCATCTGGAAGAAAAGTTTCAAGGAAGCTATCACGGTTGGGCTTAGAGTTGATACACTCTACCAGGTTGGAGGAAGTCCACTGGGAGCGATGACATGTGATACTATCCGACAAACCGATAACGACACTGAATATGAGACGAACGAGCTCAAGAACTTTTGCAGAGAAGCGGACATCAAGCGTGAGACCACAACTATCCATACTCCTGAGCAAAATGGTGTTGCTGAAAGAAAGAACAGGACCATTGTGGAAGCTGCCCATGCCATGCTATGCGATAAAGGTCTTCCAAAGTTTTCGTGGGGAGAAGTTGCGAACAATGCTGTGTACATACAAAACCGATGCCCGCATTCCGCTCTATACTCCAAAAATCTCGAAGAGGTTTTCTCTGGTAAGAAACCTGACGTCTCACATTTTAGAGTTTTTGGATGTCCTGTTTATTTTCATGTACCGAAGGAGAAGAGGAGCAAGCTGGATGCTTCTGGGAAGAAATGAATGTTTGTGGGCTATAGCGAAACTTCGAAGGCCTATAGAGTCTATGTGCCTGGTCAAAGGGAAGTGGAGATATGCCACAATGCTACCTTTGACGAATATGCTTCCCTGAGGAAAGTAGTCAATCTTCCGAGATCTGAGGAAGATCATGACGCAAGGCTTGGAAATCAAGAAGAATTGAAGGATGAGACGATGCTCGACGTTGAAGGACCGATGGACCCTATTGATCCACCTCCTTCAATGAGGAAAAGACCATCATGGCTCAGAGACTCTCTCGAGGATGTCGAGAATCATATGGCCCCAAGGGGGACATTCCGTGAAAGCAAGAAGCTGAATAGATACCAAGGGTATCTAGCAGCCATGAGTACAATTGTACAATCTGAGCCTGGATCTTTTGAAGAAGCCGTAAAGCATAAAGTTTGGAAGGATGCTATGCATGAAGAATATGAGTCCATTATGAAGAATGATGTCTGGGATGTGGTTCCGAGACCGGAGGACAAAGCAGTTGTCATCTCGAAATGGCTCTATAAGATCAAGCATGGATTTGATGGTAGTGCTGAAGAGTTCAGGCAAGATTCATTGCCTGTGGCTTCTCTCAAAAGGAAGGCGTAGACTATGATGACATATTTGCACTTGTGTCTCGATATACCACCATCTGATCTATCATAGCCCTTGCTGCTACGCTAGGATGGAATCTTCATCAGATGGATGTGAAGACTGCATTTCTGCATGGTGCGATAAAGGAAGAGGTGTATGTGGAGCAACCTCTAGGGTTCGAAGTCCAAGATCGGGACACCCATGTTTGTAGGTTGAAGAAGGCCCTCTATGGGCTGAAGCAAGCACCCAGAGCTTGGTACAAGAGGATAGATAGCTACTTGATGAAGCTGGGCTTCACTCGTAGTAACGCTGATCCGAACCTTTACTTCAAGGTGGATAGATAAAAGCTTCTCATTTTGGTGCTGTATGTGGACGACCTCTTCTTTGGACTAATTTTCCCTCATATAGGGAAGTCAAGGCCTTTCACATCTCATTAGCTATTCTCTTCTCAGCTATGTGTGGCACAATATGATCCTTGATACTGTCCATTATCAGCCACTTGGCATGCCCAGCAGCTTCTCTATGCTTTCGTAGGAGATCTGCATCTGTCGGGGTGGCTAGGGTCTTCTCTGCATGATCTCTTAGACCATATGCCTCTAGGACAATCAGGATCCTACCTTTCCATATCGAAAAGTTTGAGAGGCCCTCTAGCCTATCCTGATCACGTAGTCCATGAGGAGCCATCTGGTCAGAATGTGTCAGAGCTCCTCTTTTCTATGCTAGAGATCTTGGATCTAAGGTCCTTTTCGAACTGGGAACTCTCTGCTCCCTCTGACACTTGATTTCCCTCCTTGGAAATCTACCAAATCAACTATGATTTAGCTTCTTCTTTGATACTTTGACCAAACTACAAGTTTCCTTTGGCAAGAAACTCTCTGAGAAGCTGATCTCTTCCCAAAATTTGTCACTTGCGCTAAGGTTAAAAATCTGAAAAATTCAGAAGTTTAACCCCAACAGCTCTTCTGAATTTCTGCAGAATTTTTTCTGGATTTGACAGATTCAGATCTGAATCACACTGGCTGGCTTCAGACCTAACCAGTAGTGTTTCTGCGCTGCCTCTGCACAGTAATTGCGTGGGCTTGCTAGGACACAGCGTTGGACAACGTCACCCTTCCCTCTGCGTGAATCTCCTCCTGAAAACTGCGTTGTCGCTTTAGATATGCTTTTCTGCTACCTTTCCAGCTGCTTTCTGCAGCTAGATCCTTCAGATGCTTAGGTTGGTGACCCTTCTAGATCTGCAATTGCTCTGATACCATGTAGAAATTTTTGAATCTTAATTGTTATGCAGAAATTATTTCTGTTAATTCGGTTAAGCTTCTCCTACTTATACAAGTTATCAACTGAATAAATTCAAGTTAACATCAAAGCAAAACACATAATAGATCTCTACCAATTCAGATCTAGAATAAGCACATGCACACATAGACAAAGTGACACAGTTATTTCTGGACAAACTGTTCCTGGAAAAACCCAATGTGGGAAAACCGGTCTCTGGCTGCTGGAGGGCTCTATTATTAAGAATATTTCTGAATACTCAATTCTGGGTTCCAGATCTGGAAAACCCTACAGAGAATACTCTAGATCTGCAGCACTTGGCTGATCTAAGACTAAAAATATTCACTGATCCACACCCTCAAACGGATTTTACAGAACTCAGCCAGATCTAGGCCTAGAAACCCCAACGTTGTCCCGGAAAGACACTACTGCTGTTGCCGTCTGCTGCTGCTGTTTCTGCCGTCTGCTGCTGCTGCTATCACTGCTGCCTTTCTCTGCATTTTCCTTGCTGATACTTCTTGTGTATTCTAGACCCCAGGATCAGATCATTCCCTTGGTCTAAATTTTCCTCTCTGCAACTGAAACACTTGAGAATTCTTAGCAACCCCGCCCTAGAATCTCAGCTTAGCTTCAGTGTTCTGCCTCTGTGTATCTTACAAATGACCCCAAGCCTTTCGTTTATACTTTTCTCGTTGAAAAATCAACGACTAAGATTAAATCTTTAATTAATGGATAAGATTAAAAGAAAGCTTGATCCGTGTGGCTTAAGACAATTTCATCACATGTTTAATTAAATTCACTTTAATTATTTTATTTTCCTAAGTTTTAACTTAGGAAATACATTAAAATAATTAATTAATTTAATTTCTCCTAAACCAGATGAAATTTCCCAAATCCATTTTCGGGTCTTGTAGATCAGGTGAACTCTAGTCCTTCCTCAAAATTTGGGACCTAGAGCACAACCGATGCTACCCCAAATACACAAAATCTCAACACTCACTCTTAGCATCAAGGGTGTGCTCTAGCAATACATCACACTTATGCATTACATGATTTTGGGCACTAGTTCTGTGCTGCTGACACTTGGCCTCTTGCCACTCAATTCTGCACTGCTGCTGCCATTCTGTACTGCTGCCCATGACTCTGCCACTGCCAATGCAATTACTATACTGCAACTCCCTCTTAATACGCTGCATCTGTGCTACTCATAGCACTGCCATTGCTGATCTGCTGCACTGCAACTTCAGTTTTTGAAAGAAACAACTGAATCTCCTGCCCAATCTTTGACAGACAAGTCAAATGGGCTGCATCCTCATCATTGAAGCTCCATAGGCTATAGATTTGTGTTGGCATCTAAAGAACAATGCACAACTACAGCTCTGCCTACGTAATCAGACTCCCTCTGCACTACTGAAGTCACATCAGCTCCTTGTGCTGAAATCTATCATGCTATTGCTGTATTGCGCTGTCCCTCTAAAGCTCTCTGCGCTGTTGCAGCTCTGCACTGCGTAAGCAGTACTACATTGCGCTGGTGAAGTCACATCAGCCTCTGCGCTGCTACTGCTTCTACGCTGCTGCTGCTATGCTCTGTGTTGCTCCTCCTAGCCTCCAGATCTGCTGCTGCCTCTGCTTCATCTGTGATCTATGAACCCAATGCTCCACTTGTCTCACTACTATCTTAAGGATACCGTAGCTCACTTGTTGATCCAAGAGATGAGCTGCTCAAGGATCCCACCTAACTTCCACGTAGCTCCTCTACATGTCCATGTCACCCCACCTCCGTGGTTCATGAGCACTCATGGCTACATCATCTCCTGACCCATCATCTGCCACCGCTGCTTTGGAAGAAGATGTTTCCTTGTCCTTCTTATTTTCTGGACAATGGCTGGAAAAATGTCCCATTTCGCCACACTGGAAGCACTTGATCTTAGAAATATCCTTCTTCTTCTTCAACTGCTTCTTTGATGCCAAGGCTGCATCTTCCTCCTCTTCCTTCTTTACTTTTCTCAATGCAGGGCTGTGCTACTTCTTGGTGAACCTTCGTAGTTCTTCTTGCCACAGGATCGACCACATGCTGTCCCAATCTGGGAGGTCCGCTCTGCCCAAGATACTTTGGACAAAGGTTTCCCATTCATCCGTGACTGCATTGAGGGCAGTCTTGACTATCACTGCATCATCTACGGTTGCATCTGTTGCAGTCAGTTGATCCCTGATTGACTGCAATTTGAAGAGGAAATGCTCGATTCTTCTCCCTTGGTCATCATGAATGACCTCATTTGGGCCTCCAACAACATCTTTCTTTGGACTGATTTTCCCTCATATAGGGAAGTCAAGGCCTTCCACATCTCATTAGCTGTCCTCTTCTCAGCTATGTGTGGCACAATATGATCCTTGATACTGTCCATTATCAGCTGCTTGGCATGCCCAACAGCTTCTCTATGCTTCCGTAGGAGATCCGCATCTGTCGGCGTGGCTAGGGTCTGCTCTGCATGATTTCCTAGACCATATGCCTCTAGGACAATCAGGATCTTAGCTTTCCATACCGAAAAGTTTGAGAGGCCCTCTAGCCTATCCTGATCACGCAGTCCATGAGGAGCCATCTTGTCAGAATGTGTCGGAGATCCTCTTCTCTATGCTAGAGATCTTGGATCTAGTGTCCTTTTCGAACTGGGAACCCTCTACTCCCTCTGACACTTGATTTCGCTCCTTGGAAATCTACAAAATCAACTATGATTCAGCATCTTATTTGATTCTTCGACCAAACTGCTAGTTTCCTTTGGCAAGAAACTCTCTGAGAAGCTGATCTCTTCCCAAACTTTGTCACTTGTGCTAAGGTTAAAAATCTGAAAACTTCAGAAGTTTAACCCCACCAGCTCTTCTGAATTTCTGAAACTTTTCTACAGACTTTTTTCTGGATCTGACAGATTCAAATTTGAATCACACTGGCTGGCTTCAGACCTAACCAACGCTGTTTCTGAGCTGCCTCTGCGTAGTAATTGCGTGCGCTTGCTAGGACACAACGCTGGACAGCGTCAC
This sequence comes from Pinus albicaulis, assembly GCA_034641835.2. NCBI lineage: Eukaryota > Viridiplantae > Streptophyta > Pinopsida > Pinales > Pinaceae > Pinus > Pinus albicaulis. Next base: position 360,562,303 of record CM076574.1, on the reverse strand, counting down.
CCTTCCCTCTACGTGAATCTCCTGTGGAAAACTACGTTGTCCCTTCAGATTTTCTTTTCTGCTACCTTTCCAGTTGCTTTCTGCAGCTAGATCCTTCAGATGCTTAAGCTGGTGACCCTTCTAGATCTGCAATTTCTCTAACACCTGTAGAATGTAAATGATCTAAGTAGGACCGTCCATGTATGTATCAACCTAGGTAAGCCTAGTATGTTGTTGATGACTTCCATTCTAGGAGGTTTTTTGTCTCACTGATTCACGAAAGTGATCGGCAGAGTTTTTCCCTCCAGCCTCACCCCAAAGCTAGGATGGATTTTGTCATCAGCATGCTAAGTGAGTCCTAGTGTTCTATCGAGTCCTTGTAAAAGTAGTTTGAACTACTTGGTCTACTAGATCATATGTTGAGTCGCAGAACTGGGTACTTATTTGAGGGTCTATACGAACGGGTGTTCCCCTTTATGTATGTAAATGTATTATCTCATGTAAAAGAGGGTTGGAAAAATAATTATAATCCCCTCTTAGTCAATTAATTAAATTTTCTGGTCAATTAATTAATAAAATCCTAAACCGGAAATTTAATTAATTTAGGGTCCTAAATTAGGATTAAATCTTTAAAGGCAAAATTTGTGGGTCCTTGGAAAATGATTTTGAAAACCCCAAGCCAAGGGAATTTTGAGAATTTTAAGAAATATTGGACCCTTGGGCCTTGGTGGTTGAGTCAAAGTCAAAATTTTGGGGTAATTAACTCAAAAATAGTATTTTTGAGTTAATTAAAATTGAATTAAATGATAAATTCGTTTTCCCCAAAATTTTAATTTCAACGCTCCGGATTAAAAGATAATTAAATCTTTTGGACGGTTGAGATTATTTTGACGAGGATCATCCAAACTAGCCGTTAGAGATCTGGTCCTATAAATTTAGAGGTCTTTGTCATTCTTGAGTCATCCGATCTCAGAATCGTGCCACTTGCTCTTAGAAGCTCTTGTAAACTTTTTGAGGAATAAAACATAAAGACTTTGGGGTTACAAATCTGGATGTTCCTTCTCAGATTTATGTGGTGAATTGTCTCTAAACTCTGCTACTTGATTTCTCGCATTTTATGGTTGATGGCCTTCATGGATTAATCTGCATATAGGTATCTTATGCAGTTTTCTGGGATTATAAAATAACATTCTGATTTTTCTGCAAAGGTCTCATGTTGTTTTCTTAAATCTCTATCGATCTAAGATTCGGATCTAAGTGTGCAAGGAAAAATTTTTTTAAAGATTGGGCGTCTGGGGAAGTCTTCGGTTGGACCAGCCGACTCCCAATAAACATAAATCTGATAAGCTCTTTATTTGTTAAATTCCGGGTCTATCTTACGATATTTGTGATTTTGCAGGGTTTCCAAGGCTTGTGCCTCTCACTAAAATCTTTAAATTTCTGAAAATTGAGCTAAAATGGATTTCAGATCTGACCTTGAGGGTTTTAATTTGTAAATTAATGTAAATTTGTAATTTATCTGTGAGGGTTTAATTGTTTCTTGGTGTGTGTCTTCAGATACGATTGTTGCGGGTTGCGAGGTTCAAAATCGGTACCCCAGGGATCTAGGGCAGGATCTGGCCTCCAAGACGGATGCGGCCTCAAATCCCAACGTAGACAAGATTTGGCATCATTTGATTTTGAAGAGCATATAAATTCAAGTTTGATGGAAAATTTTTAATTTCTAAGCTTGTTTGAGTAAAATTTTATGCATGCGGTCTTCACTACAAAAACAAAAGCTTATTTGTTTTTTTTCTCTGCGTAGCATCAATCCTTGGTTCACTATCTCTCCCACATCTCGACTTCCCTGCTCCCCTAGCCGTATGTATGGGCGTCAATTTTTCTGCCCTCATCTCCTTTACGTGTCTCTTGCTTGACACATTCTCCATTTTCAAAGCTAACGTCCAAATCTGCCTTCAAGCCGCCGGCATTCCCGTCGACATCCTCACTACTGTCCGCTGGTCTCTTGTGTGAACTACACACCTCACCATACCGTCCAAGCCTGCTCTCCATCGAGGCTCTCCACGCCGTCCAGCCCATACGCTCGACCTGCACAATCGAACAAAACGCACACATAAAATTTAATAAAAACAAAAGCCCTCACGATTTGGTTTTAATACGATTTCATTTTTATTGTATAGCTTCGGTTTCGTTTTTTTTTTTTTTTTTTAGCTTAGTTTGGTCGTTTTCAGTCTAGCGTAGGTGTAGTTTTAGTTTAGATTTAATTCGAATTTTTTTAGGAGTTTCTAATGTTAGCGTAAATTTAGTTAGGATTTAATTTCGTTCTTAGTTCAAGTTTAATCGTAGATTGTAATGTTTGTTAGATTTTTGTTTTAAATTTAGCTTAATTTAGATTTTCGTTAGATTTTAAAAAGTTTCCTTTTTTAGTTAGTTTACCTTTTGGACTTCTGAATCTTAGTTTAGTTTGTTGTTATTTAATTGCTTTAGATTCAACTTAATTTAAGTTTAGCTTTAAAGTTTTGGTTTTAGTTTTATTCTAGATTTTAGATTTAACTTTAGAATTTAGAGTACGGTACACTAATTTAAGTTAAAAAAAATAAAAATAATAAAATAATAAAAAATATAAAAAAATTTCAAATCTAAAAATACAAAATACAAAATAAAAAAATAATTTTTTTTAAAATTTATATCCAGTCAAATATTTTAATCTTGTTTTTATCTAAAAGTTTGACTAGAACTTATTTTTGATTTATTAAACTGGTTTATAATTGGAATATCTTATTTTTCGAGAAAAATCAGCATTTTATTATTGTAGTTTAGTATTTGCACTAATTAGGTATTAGTCTATTAGTATTTCCTGTCTAAAGTTAGTCATCCATTCTTGGTTTTATATTGCATAACGGGATGACATCCATAGTCTATCTCTCTGTTAAAAGTGAAATCTAATCGCGTGGAATCTCGTTTATTCTCTCGTCAAGTATTACTTGATGTTCTATTTGTATCTCTGGTCATCTTCATTTCTAAAGGTCTCCCTCACCAGCACATAAAGACAGTAAGAGATTGGGGATAAGGGTGACAGCCCCCAGTCTGAACCGTTGTCGCGGTGCCCTGAACAATCTGTGTGACAACATTTTTTGGCGCCGTTGCCGGGGATAGAATTTTTCTGTCCTTGGTCTTAATGACATTTTAATCTTCTGATCTTTCATCGACATTCATCTCTTTATTCATTTTCATCTCATGTATCTGAGTTAGCTTCCTGTCCTAGTGGCAACTCCATTGGCTTCATCTTCCATAAGGACCTATACGAGAAGGCATCCTAATAGCTTGGTTAATCCTACTCCAGATCCTGAAAGGGTTTTTAGAGTCCGATTACACAAGCTCGCTTCTCGTACACTCCTTAATAATCTCGGCCAGGAAGTTCTCTCTGATATCCATTCGCTTTTTCGTGATCCGCCTCAACCCGATATCATGGATGTTTATGCCCCGTGTAATTTTGCTAATATTCAAGGTTATCCCCATGATCTCCCTCAAATGGATAAATTACCTATCTTTCAAGGAAATGATGCAGTTAGTGTTAAATCTCATTTGTTTGCTTTCACTAGCTGGTGGAATAGATTTGCAGCTACAAATAATAATTTCGATGATGTGAAGATGAAAACTTTTGTTCTTACTTTTGGTGAGGATGTTGCTGAATGGTTCATGGAAAAACCTAATAATTCATTTGATACTTTTGAATCAATTGTAGCTGCCTTTAAGGAAAAGTATGGTGATAAAAGGGAAGATAGGCATTTGGTAATAGAAATCAGTACCATAAAAAAGAAAGAAAACGAAACAATTGAAGAATTCAATAGGAGATTTAATGGTATCCTTAGAGAAATATCTCAAACTCATAAACCTCCTGAGGGATCTCTTTTGAATTTTTACATTGATGCTTTTAATTCTGAAACTTCATATGAGTTAAGGCGGGCTAAAACTGCAAATTATAAGGCTTGTCAATCTTTAGCTGAAGAGCTTGAAAAGGATAGAAGGGCTTCTGGGAAGTCTGAAATTCCTGGTTTTGATAGGGCTGCAACTAAGTTAAAAACATCTAAAAATAAAGAACCTCTAGAAGATGATGATGACCCTATGAAAAAATTAATGCAAAAACTTGAAAACATGGAGCTTAATCATACTAAAAAACTTGAAAGCATAGAGCTTAGTCATGCTAAGGAAATAAGCACTTTACAATCTAGGTTGGTTCAAATGGAAAAGGTTCAAACACATAATTCCCAACCTAGGAATCATAATAATAATAATCGAAATAATAATGCTTGGCAGAGAAAGGGTCAGACGAGTGAGCAGAGACCTCCGAATCCTCTTGAATCTACTAATCTGGTTGATGAAGCTCCTCCTTATTGTAGAGTTTGTGATGCTCTTCACGAAGAAGCTACTTGTCCCATTGTCGAAAGAATCATAAATAATAGAATGTTTGGGGCAAGTAATCAGATAAATGTTGTTGGTAAGGAGTTCTCTTTATCTATGGAAGATTGGATGGAAGTTAAAGAGCATAGTCAAGATGTTAGGCCTTTCACATCTTCGCATAGCATCAATAATTTTGATTATGAGAATGATTTGATTGTTGAAATGTTTGGTGAAAAGCCTTCTCCTGATCGAGTTTTAGAAATCGCTAAAGACAAAGGATTAACTTATCAAAGAAGGGATAAAGAGCAAAGTCATAATCAAAATCCTCCTCGAATTTTTAATCCTAGTCCTAGTTTGGATATTGATTTGGGTGCATGGTTGAGAAATGCTAAGATCTTGGTACCTTTTACTGAGGCTATAAAGCTTCCTAATCAGAGAGCTAAAGTTTTAGATGTTCTTGGAGCTTCGCATGTTAATGTTACTCAAAATGAAACTCCTGAAGTGTCGTATCATGATGCCCCTATATACTTACAGAAAATGGAATCGGATAACAAAGATCATCAGCCATTTTTTGTTAGTTTGATGGTTAATGATTATAAATTGAATAATTGTATGCTAGATTCTGGTGCTTCAGCTTGTGTTATGACTAAGAGGGTCATGGAACAGCTTAATTTAAAAGTTTCTAGACCGTATTACAACATATGTGCCATGGATTCTAAGAAAATTGAAGTTCATGGGTTGATCAAGGATTTACAAGTTCATTTAGCGGTTTACCCTGATATCATGATCGTCATGGACATAGTTGTAGTTGATGTTCCGGATGCTTGGGGTATGTTGTTATCAAGAAAGTGGGCTTCTGATCTAGGAGGAAGTATTCAGATGAACTGGTCTTATGCTATGATTCCTTCTCCTAGAGGTGAAGGGTTTGTGAGGCTTAATAGAGACCCTGAAAGAAGATTCCATGTAGAAGATCCTAAAAGACCTCATAATGAAATAATTAAGGAACAACCTGACATGGGGAATTATGCTATTTTGTCTAATTTCACGATTCCTTTAGATGACAAGGTTGATAAGAATTATGAGGACTTAAATGATCAGGTTTGGTACATGCATTTTGATGGTGCGGCATCAAAGTATGGTAAGGGTGCTGGAATTGTTTTAAAATCTCCCCTTGGTAATTTTTTAAAGTTTGCTTATAGACTTGAGTTTGATGCAACTAATAATGTCGCTGAGTATGAGGCTTTGTTGTTGGGTTTTGAATTGGCGAAGGCTTTAGGAATTAAGTTGCTTAGTATCAAGGGAGACTCTGATCTGGTTATCATGCAAGTTAAGAACAAATTCACATGTAAAAATCGGAGGTTAAAGAATTATCGAAATGCTGTGTGGGATGTTATGGAACACTTTGATGCTATTAACCTTGAAGCTGTCCCAAGAGAAAAGAATGCTTTAGCAGATGAGCTTGCTGTGGCCGCTTCTAGCTTACAATTATCTGATGAATTAATTAAGGAAGAGATAAAAATGGAAATTATTTTCAGACCATCTGTCCCAGATAATTCAGAACATTGGCAAGTTTTTGATGATGAAAAACAAGCTATTCGTTTTCTTAATCATTTGGATGAGTTTGAGGATTTTCGCTTAAGTTCTAAGGAGGAAGGATCTGAGAATCATGATGATATTATAAATCCTACTCCTTGGAATATTGTTGCTTTAGAACAACACTTTGATCGACATGATGCTACAAAGTTAAAAGAAGAAAATAGAAGGGATCCAGGTGAATTCGTTGAAATAAATCTTGGTACTTCTAAGGATCCTAAGATTGTTAAAATCGGTAAAGGTACTAGTGAAGAAGAAAGGAAGCAATTGATTAATTTACTTCATGAGTACAGGGATGTTTTAGCATTTTCTTATGATGAGTTAAAAGGATATAGGGAAGATGTCATGCAACACACTATCCCTTTAAAAGATGAGAATGCTAAACCTTTTCGTCAAAAGCTTAGGCAAATAAATCCTAAGTTAGCTTCTTTGGTTCAAAAAGAGCTTTCGAAAATGCTTGCAGCTGGAATCATTGCTCAAACTAGACATTCAACATGGTGTTCCAACCTGGTGATTGTTAGGAAGAAGAATGGTTCAATTAGACTTTGTGTTGATTTTAGAAACCTTAATCTAGCATGTAAAAAGGATAATTACCCTTTGCCCAACATGGAGACTATGTTGCAAAGAGTAACAGGTTCAGGAATGATGTCATTGCTAGATGGTTTTTCCGGATACAATCAAGTTTGGGTTAAAAAAGAAGATCGTCACAAAACTACATTCACCACACCATGGGGTACTTTTGAATACATTAGAATGCCTTTTGGTTTGACTAATGCTGGGGCTACTTTTCAACGGGCTATGGATTATGCTTTTAAGGGCTTAATTGGAAAAATTATTGAAATTTACCAGGATGATCTTACTGTTTTTTCTAAAGATGGTTTTACTCATATAGGTCATCTTAGGCAGGTTTTTGATAGATGTAGAGAGTTTGGGATTTCCTTAAATCCGGCTAAATCTATTTTTGGGGTAACTGAAGGGAAGTTACTTGGTCACATCATCTCCAAGGATGGGATCAAGATTGATCCTGAAAGAGTTGAGGCAATCCAAAAGATTCCTCTACCTCACAATCTTAAATCCCTTCAGTCTTTCTAGGAAAAACTAATTTTCTTAGAAGATTTATTCCAAATTACGCAGAAATAGCTAAGCCTATTCAAAATCTTCTTAAAAAAGATGTAAAATTTTTATGGAAAGAAGATGGTAAAAAGGCTTTCCAGGGGATTAAGGGTGCTATTGCTCAAGCTCCGGTTTTGGTGAGTCCTGATTACTCAAAAGATTTTATGATTTTCTCTTTCGCTTCTGAAGATACTATTGTTGGTGTCTTGTTACAAAAGAATAAGGAAGGTCACGAACAGCCTATTGCTTTCATGAGTAGAGCGCTTCAAAATTCTGAATTAAAGTACACTACTATGGAAAAGCAAGCCTATGCTTTGGTTAAGTCCCTTAAGCATTTTAGGACTTATGTGGGTTATTCTAAGATTATTGCTTTTGTTCCACATTCCGCAATTAAAGACATTTTAACTCAAACTGATTGCTTAGGGACTCGTGCTAGGTGGGTTACTAAAATTCAGGAATATGATCTAGAGATTAGACCCACTAAGTTAGTCAAAGGTCAAGGCTTGGCTGAGATTTTGACCGAGGGTAATGAAAAGGCGCTTGGTTTGATCTGTCTTAATGATGCATCTTCACCCGAGCTGCAAAGGTTAGGAGAGCACGAATGGTATAAGGACATTATTTATTATCTGTTAAATCTTACATGTCCTGATCATTTAGTTGCTCATAGAAGAAGGGCTCTTAGATTAAAAGCTACTAAGTATTGCCTCATGAAGGATGGCCTTGGATGGAGGAATCCTGAAGGAATAACACTTAGGTGTGTTGATGAAGTCGAGTCTAAAAGGTTGATTTCTGAGTTTCATTCAGGATTTTGTGGTGGTCATTATGCTGCTAGAACTACCGCCCACAAAATTCTGAGAGCTGGTTATTTTTGGCCTTCAATTTTTTCAGATGTTCATAGGTTTGTTAGAAGTTGCCAAGCCTGTCAACTTTTCACTGGGAAGCAGAAGCTAGCTGCCCTGCCCCTACAACCTGTGGTTGTTGAGGCACCTTTTCAACATTGGGGTCTGGATTTCATCGGGAAATTCCATGAAAATTCTAGCAATGGCTACTCCTGGATCTTAACTACGACTGATTATTTTACTAAATGGGTTGAAGCCATTCCTGCTAAGAATGCCAATGAAAAGGTCATTATGGACTTTATTGAAAATCAAATCATTACTAGATTTGGTGTCCCTTCCAAGATCACTACTGATAATGCCAAGGCTTTTAGTTCTCTTGAATTCTCATCTTTTTGTTTTAAGTATGGCATTACTTTATCTCATTCATCTAATTACTATCCTCAGGGTAATGGCTTAGCTGAATCAAGTAATAAAAATCTTATAACCATTATCAAGAAGATAGTCGGAGATAACAAGCGATCTTGGGACAGCAAAATCAAGTATGCTTTGTGGGCAGATAGGATTACTAAAAAGAAAGCTACTGGTAAAAGTCCCTTTGAATTAGTTTATGGCTTGGATGTAACTTTGCCTGTTCACCTTAAATTGCCAGCTTACCAACTCCTTCAGCATTTTTCCACTGATAAAGACGATGTTCAAAATAGAATTGATCAGATTGTGGAGTTGGATGAAACTCGTAGGAAGGCTTTGGATAATATGTATAAGAATCAATCTAACATTAAGAAAAGCTTTGATAAATCATCTAGACCTAGATCTTTGCAGGTTGGAGACATGGTATTGCTTTGGGACAGGAAAAATGAGAAGCCTGGAAAACACAAGAAATTCGACAGTTTGTGGCTGGGACCTTATATTATCAGAGGCATTGCTGGACTAAACTCATTTCACTTGAGCACATTGGAAGGTGAACCACTGCAGCTACCTGCTAATGGCCAATTGCTCAAGTTGTTCTTCAAAGATGACATCTGATGCCATTTGGGCATCCTCTGTATTGTATTTCTAACCCTACTCCTTGTTATTTCAGCATTTCATTTTTGCAGTTAGAGTAGATTTACTTTTCATGTTAAGTAGAATAATGAATAAAAGAAGAGCTTCTATTTTTCATGTACTTAATGTTATATGATGATATTTGGATGGACACTACTTATATAATTTTGTGTGTTGCTTGGATGCAGATTCTGGATTCTCACATTCCTTCGATGAAGCAACGTGTCCCCAAGTAGGGCCAGATGTTGACCACATTTTGTCAACAACCCCATAGCAGTACACCCCCATTTTTTCAAATGGGGGTTATCATGTTCGAGGCTCGTGTCATCCAGATTTCATCGCCGATCGATAGTTTCTATAATGATGTAAACCCATTCTGCATTTTATGATGTAAATGATCTAAGTAAGACCCATGTATGTAACAACCTAGTAAACCTAGTATGTTGTTGATGACTTCCATATTAGGAGGTTTTTTGTCTCACTGATTCACGAAAGTGATCGGCAGAGTTTTTCCCTCCAGCCTCACCCCAAAGCTAGGGTGGAATTTGTCATCAGCGTGCTAAGTGAGTCCTAGTGTGTTTTTTATCGAGTCCTTGTAAAAGTAGTTTCAACTACTTGGTCTACTAGATCATGTTTTGAGTCGCAGAATTGGGTATTTATTTGAGGGTCTATACGAATGGGTATTCCCCCTTTATGTATGTAAATGTATTATCTCATGTAAAAGAGGGTTGGAAAAATAATTATAATCCCCTCTTGGTCAATTAATTAAATTTTCTGGTCAATTAATTAATAAAATCCTAAACCAGAAATTTAATTAATTTAGGGTCCTAAATTAGGATTAAATCTTTAAAGGCAAAATTTGTGGGTCCTTTGAAAATGATTTTGAAAGCCCCAAGCCAAGGGAATATTGAGAATTTTAAGAAATATTGGACCCTTGGGCCTTGGTGGTTAAGTCAAGGTCAAAATTTTGAGGTAATTAACTCAAAAATAATATTTTTGAGTTAATTAAAATTGAATTAAATGATAAATTCGTTTTTTCCCCAAAATTTTAATTTCAACGCTCCGGATTAAAGATAATTAAATCTTTTGGACGGTTGAGATTATTTTGACGAGGATCATCCAAACTAGCCGTTAGAGATCTTGTCCTATAAATTTAGAGGTCTTTCTCATTTTTGAATCATCCGATCTCAGAATCGTGTACTGGTCTTGGAAGCTCTTGTGAATTTTTCTTGATGAATAAAGCATAAAGACTTTGGGGTTACAAATCTTGATGTTCCTTCTCAAATTTATGTGGTGAATTGTCTCTGAACTCTGCTACTTGGTTTCTTGCGTTTTATGGTTGATGGCCTACATGGATTAATCTGTATATAGGTATCTTATGCAGTTTTCTGGGTTTATGAAATAGCATTCTGATTTTTCAATGGATCTCATGTTGTTTTCTTGAATCTCTATCAGTCTAAAGCTCAGATCTAAGTGTGCAGGGAATTTTTTGTTTAAGATTGAGCGTCTGGGGAAGTCTTCGGTTGGACCAGCCGACTCTCAATGAACATAAATCTGATAAGCTCTTCATTTGTTAAATTTCGGGTCAATCTTACGATATTTGGGTTTTGCAGGGTCTTCTAAGGCTTGTGCCTCTCATTAAAATCTTAATCTCTGAAAATTGAGCTAAAATGGATTTCAGATCTAACCATGAGGGTTTTAAATTTGTAAATTAGTGTAAATTTGTAATTTATCTGTGAGGGTTTAATTGTTTCGTGGTGTGTGTCTTCAGATCTG